>JAFBJR010000223.1:335449-457027 GCA_016785285.1 Brachirus orientalis | reverse complement strand
ATGTATGTATACTGTCTGTAAATATAGCCCTACATTGTAACCTCTCTGATATATCCACACATAGGTTTAATCCTTGAACAGACTTGTACATGAATTTCTTCTGTCTCTAGTTACCACTACCCCACCATGGATGAGTTGGCTGAAATGCTGCCCTCTGTGATGACTCAGCTCAAGTGAGTGCTTCTCCCTCGTGTATAGCTGATCAATGATAATGTGCAAAGACCATTATGTTTCAGTCTTGTGGTTTTCTCTGCAGGGTCAACAGTGTGATTGGCATTGGCGTTGGAGCAGGAGCATATATCCTCACCCGCTTTGCAGTGAGTCCACACCAGTGTCACAGCAGCCACATCATCAGCCCCATTATGCTAAGTTCCTCTGTTCCAGTCTTTTTTGTCCTCCTTTCCATGCTTGCTATATGTATGCATGTATGCTGATATTCTCCAGATGATGACTCACCACTGCAATTTTGTCCTTTTGAGTCACTTTTGTCTTGTTTCCACACTCTGAAATAAGCATGATTTATGTTCAGTCACACAAAATGATCTAGTAGAGACAAAGGGGAGCAAAGGAGCACTGAAAATGAATAATAAAAAGAGAGGCGAGTCAGTTAGGATATAAAAGTGATGGTCCTGCAGTGATAGGGATTTCCAACACCAGACCTTTTATGGCTAAAATGCCCCTTTTAAACTATCAATTAGCTAAATTAATTTAAAAATGCATTTTGTTTTTACTACTGTGAAACTAAATTTGTTCTCTTGATAGCTGTGTAGCAGCTGTTGCTGCATTGCATTGACAGTGTGATGAAAACAGCATCCACAGTATTCCCTCTGCATTTACAGGATAGATTTCTTTTTCAATCAATTCCAAAACTACACCCCCTAACTTAGACATCCAGTGTGCTGTACTCTCACAATGCTCAAAGAACATTGCAGTGTTTTATCCTCCAGCACATGTATAATATATATACATATTATTATATCAACACATTTCGTTATACCTGAAAAAAGGAAGTGACTGACTCAAATATCAGCATTTTTTCTCAGAATTTTTGTTTCTAAAATGATCACACATGGCCCTAGTCTCCTTCCATACTTTGTAATATGTATCGATAACATCATCTTTAATTTGCATAGAACAATGAAAGGGAGGCCGGTTAAAGTTCAGCTGCTGTGTTTTGCTAACGTGTTGTTTCAAAATTTTAAAAAACGATCAACTGTTTGTCAGAAGTGGACGAAGAATGAAACAAACTTCTTTATCACTACAACAAATTAAAAGCATGTAACACGTTAGCATTGTTAAGTCCCCTTGATGTTCTCTGAGAAATGTTTTTTCCTCTTCACAGCTGAACAACCCCACTCTGGTGGAAGGGTTGGTTCTGATTAACATCGACCCATGTGCAGAAGGATGGATTGACTGGGCAGCATCAAAGGTCTGTTTTGTCAACATACCAAAAACCCAGAAAGTCTTCCATACATCTTGCAGCACAGAGCAGTTACCTAAATAATGTGTTGGTATCTGCCATTTCCAGTTATTTTTTTAAAGTTGATCTACTCTTTTTAATGCTGCCATTTGAATCATGTGATTTTAATCTCAATATTAAGTTTTTCTTCCCATCATTCCATCTTAATCTCTTATAGATATAAATAACATCACTAGTTTTAGTGATGTTATTTACTCTGGGTTTGAATGGGTTCATAAACAAAGATATCCTTGATTACATGTTTTTATTGTAGTTTTTGAAATAATGATATCAAAGACGCTAACCATGTGTTCATTTCATTAAACCTTCTGTGTTTTTGAGTTAAAAGTCCAAAGTTAATTAAAACAAAGCTTTATTTTATACAGAAGAAACTTGGCAGAGAAGCAAACTGAGTCTCTCTGTGTTCACTCTTTTGGATTAGTTTAATTTTGAGTGGATTAAGTGGCTTCAGTTCCAAAGCACAATAAGTCACAGTGCTCTACTGTACTGCTTTATTATAATACTGCATACACTGTTATTGTTGGAGGACCACGTTCTTTGTTGTATACAGTCATGGAACAAGTTGATTCAAATAGTTAGAATAGATCAGGTTATTGAAAATGTGGTCACGTCAGGCACTGACACAGTCAGATGACAGATGATGGCACCACACACGCTCCTGGGACAACACGGTGCTGGAACATGGCCTGAGATAAGGATGGGGACACAAGGAAAGATGGATCAATAAGCTGGCCTAAAATCTAACTTGACTAAAGTCTAACTTACATTTTACAGATATAAACCTTTACCTTTAGGCAGCATTGTCTGCCTGGTAACAGAAGTTCCCACTCACTCACACAGAAACACCAAAGTCACTAAATAGCACATTTAAACTTACTGATGAAGGCAGCAGATCATCAAATCCTATGTGCCATGATGTAAAAGTGATGATTTTCTGTGGACTTTGGTGCAGTTAGTGAGCAGTTTACACAGCAAAACAAATTTTTTAATCAGAAAGGACCATATTATGGTGAGTTTAAATGGCACACAGAGATGGTTTGGTCACATGCAGGAGGAGGAGGGATAGTGATTATATTGGACAAAAGATGTTGAAGATGGAGCTGGAAAAGAGGAAGACCACTAGATGGTTCATAGTGCATTTTTGTAAGGTCAGAGAGTCACAAGAGATATTTTTATCATTTAGAACAGACTTTAAGAAATGTACCAGACTATGCAAGTTGTTGAAATTATACACGTTGTGATAAAAATCACCATATCAACTGCCTCTCTGGTTAAACACCAGCTAGCGCATTTAGATTTTGCCATTGGCTTCTTATTGCATTCTTTTTTCACCCTCTTGTCTAATCGGCATTAGGCTCAGTGTCCCACACTTCTCCACCTTATATAAGTGCCACAGGTGTTGCTTTGTTGCCATTCTTTTTCCACCGCTTGGAATGTGAGCAATTGAGAGGCTTGTCTCACGCAGATAGTGCTGGGCAGTATACCAGTTCATACCAAAAAAACTGTATTTTTTTATGATATGAATATATTCTATACCGCATGTCCGCATGTATATGAAAAAAGCAAAACACAGCGATGGGGGGGACCCCATTCACTGCTGCACCACTGCTGCACCACTGCTGCACCACTGCTGCCTTGGGTTTACTGTGGTTGCAGTAACAACTGCAGGGAGGATGAATTTACTCCAAACACTTTTGAGAGAACAATGATTACAGTCACATTAACAGACTCAGATGCAGCACTCAGCCGGCTACCTCTCTCATGCATGAGCACATACATGTACACATATACACACACACGTACACACATACACATCCATTGCTGGAGCCCTCACTCATGCAAAAAAGTAAAAATACCATTTCAAACCGTGAAACCATTGAAATGTTGAAGAAATAGTGATACATTTTTGGTCATACCACCCGGCACTACACAAAGCTGCAACACAGTATCAGATTTCGTAACCAGACCATGCCCCCTGCATTGCTCCCCACTCTCCCTCCCTCAGCTCTCAGTCCACTTCTTGGCATTTTCCAAAATTAGGCATTGGGCAGAGTTAGCCTCAGAAGGGAGGGTTTAGTTTTCCTTTGGGTAGCATTCAAGTTATTTTTCCTGACATAAAATTAATGCCTTATCTTAAGAGCCCTTTATAAATGATTATTGTTTTGTTAAATGTAAGAAAAGGTAAGAAGTTGTACACTTGTACAATCTCTCTCGCTCTCTTTCTGTGGGCCATGAGTTGAAGATTCAGAATCACTGTGTCACAGTATTGTAACAGCCACAGACACCAGACAACTTTATCCATTCATAGCTATCAGGACATGGAGATGATTTCAACCAATAAGATAAAAGGTGTTTTATAAAACAGTTATAGACTAGAACTTTAATGAAAGTGGACTCTTGTTTGTTTGAACTGGATCTGTGTTTTGCTTTTGTGTTGCAGTTGTCTGGATGGACCACTAATTTGGTGGATATCGTAATGGCTCATCACTTCAGTACTGTGAGTTTCTCTTTCACTGCAGTGTTATATCACGATTTAAATCAAAATCATTATTTCTGTTAGGCTTGGCAAAATGGCTTATCACTAATATATTGATAGTGTTATATATATGAGATATATGGGGATGTAAAGCTACACACAGGTCGTTTTTCTGGCCTCATGAAAATGTTTGTGCTTCTCAAAGGAGAATGACAATACACTTTAAATACAGCCTGAAATTAAATATCTGCTGTTTTTGATTTGTATTACATGCTTAAAATATGGGAGTTGAGAGTGTACAGTCTTTCTAAGCATTTATCAAAGTCCTAAGTGAGTATTCATACTGTGATATGCGAATCTTATTACAATATGCTTTTTTATGTCATTCGATATTGATATATATCATGAATCAAATTAGTATTTATGTAAGGCTGGGCAATAAGTATATCTGGATATTTTAAGACTATATCCCGATATAGGAGATATGTGCGGATATGAAGCTGCACACAGGTTGTTTCTCTGGACTCAGGAAAAGTATTTTTTTGAGATGTATGTGCTTCTCAAATGCACTCTAAAATAAAATATCTTCTCTTATGCTCTCTACGGTTCGTACCTTTCATTTCATATAATACCTGGTTTATTTCTTTGGGTTTTTAATGTTAAATGACAGATATTCATGAGTGTTAGAAACAAGCAAGTTGACTATAAATAAAGACAAAATCGGCTATAACACAAATAGTTCGGCCTAAAATTACTTTTTAAATATAATTTCGTTGATTCCATGTATTTTCTAATCAGTATATAATATTTAATTTATAATAATTAGTGTATTTTACCATGTTATTAGGTATAATACATATGATGATTATCAATGCAGCAGTCTTTGAAAGCAGAAAATTCTTGTCCCGTGTCACGATATAGATATAATGCCGATTAAAAATATCCCTTTGCTCTTTCTCAGTCTCAATATTAAATTGCAACTGAACCTAAGGAGGCTTTTCTTGGTTTCCCAGGATGCTTTGCTGTTATTAGAGATTTAATAACCTTCTATTTCCATCCTCCTGGCAACAGATACTGTTTCACTGTGATACATAGAGTAGACTTCTCGTTTAATAACTGACGCTGCTGACGCTCACCATATTGTTTATACAGATCCCACTTCTGGCCTGGATGATTAATTCAAATGTATCTCTGTAGATGTAATGCATTAATGTACCTTTGTTGTTTCTGCTCACTAGTGCTTAACAGTATTGCATTTTTTTTTCCGTTTCTCTTGTCTCTTTCCTTTCCTCCAGGATGAGCTGACAGAGAACGCGGAGATTATCCAGACTTACCGTCTGCATATCGCTCAAGACATCAACCAGGACAACCTGGCTCTCTTCTGTGGCTCCTACCAATAGTAAGCTTCAGCTAGTTATTACAAAACAAGAGTGAGTGTTTGAGTGAGCCGTTTCTGGCATTTACTGTGTTCTAGATGACATTTTATGGGTTGAGTTGATATATATATAAAAAAAAGAATGGGGCTGTGCACTGAGAAAAGCATTTCTTTCTAGTCACCATCTGTGATAGCCTCCTCACACTAATCAAAATTTCCGTCCTCGCACCAGCCGTCGGGACCTGGAGATCGAGAGGCCGATAGTGGGTCTGAATGAGGACACGGTCAACACACTCACGTAGGTTTTAAGACTAAAATGGCACCAATACACGTTTGTTGTTGCGTACATTGAGAACATGCCCATCCACTACCATCACCATCAGCACTAACACTGTTCTTCTGTCACGAGATGCAGTTTTGGCACCTTAACCCTTGTACCCTCCTCAAATTTACTACCCTCTGGAAACCTTTGTGGCAAAAACCTACATGCCTCTTTTCAGAAATCACTTCAACAACTTCAAGGTTGCTCATAACTACCAAACATTAAATCCTTTATCCCGTTTAACCCTTTAAATGCCAGTTTAATTATGTGAATTAAAAATTATTTATGATAAAAAAAAACAATTATATTTTCCATATAATAAATAGTAGGTTGGTGGGCCATTGCTATTGATTAGATTATATGTCAAAGATTAGCAACAAAATTGATTTTTATGTAGTGCCAGATACTCCCTCTGGACACCTTTGTGGACAAAAAGTACATGCACAAAATCTGCAATAAAATCCTCACATAAATTTTTTTTCTACTTGCCTCATTGACTTCCATTACATCCTCATTTTCTAATCCCACTGCCATTACACTATATAAACATGCATTCTCTAATGTCAGCCTTTCATTTGAAAGAAAAGTAGAGATACTTGTCATTTTAACTGTATTCTTTCAGCTTCAACCGTTTTCCCATTGTAGGCCAATGCATGAAATTCTTGTATTTTTGCCAGTTATATTATGGAGCCATGTGACCACCAGGGGGCTCACTGATTTGTGTGTGTGCGTGTGTGTGAGAGGGAAATAATTCTTAATTCAACATCTGATTCATCAGTGTTTGTACAAACTGCAACAACTTTTTGTGTTTAGTCTGTTTCCAGCAGCAGCAGCAGGTCCTGCAGCATGTCAATTTTATAAAATGTTTGAATCTAGGTTCCAACATAAGAGTATATAAACTGAAAAGTAATGTACATTAGGTCTAAAGGGTATCTGGCACTATGTAAAAATACTAATGAAATCAAATAAATTTTGTTGCTAATCATTGACAAGACTCTAATCAACAACAACGCCCCATCAACCTACTATTTCTTACATGGAAAAAATAAATAATATATTTTTTTTTTATCCTAAATAATTGATAATTCACATAATTAAGCTGGCATTTAAAGAGTTACACTTCCATAAATGATTTAATGTTTGGTTAAGTTATTTAAATGATTTATGATAAAAGCAGAAAAATTACATTTTGCACATTTTGTACATTTTTGTACATTTTGCAAAACTTCAAGCTGACCAAAATGATCGCCAAATAATAATATAATAATAATTGATATTTATTAATTTATTAATTTAAACATTTAATTTAAACACCAGTCACATTTACTTCATATTGTGTTTGACATAACTGCTCTTATTGGTCATATTTTAACACAATGCCTCGTTGTAATCTTCACCATTTCTCTCCATCTGTTCTGCCCTGAGCCTGCAGGGCGCGCACACACACACACACATGCACACGCGCACGCACGCACACACACACACATGCACGCACACACACATGCATGCACACACACACAGTCTGGTTTCCATGACTTACATTAATTTCCTGGAGACTTACTCTAACCTTAACCATACATCATGACTTCACCTTAAATGTAATAGTTAACATTATGGGAAGTGAACTGTTGTCCTCACAATGTGACTGCATAAACAGATTTACAGTATGTCCCCACAACATAAGGAATATGTTGTGGAATATTACACATTTAGTTGTAATATTCAGGTATTACAACTAAATGTGTCTCCACACTCACATTATGGGGACTTGTCTTCCTTATGGGGACAAAAATCAAGTCCCCATAAGGACTTGATTTTGACTCCATTTTAAGGTGAAGACATGTTTTAAAGTTAGGCTGAGGTTAGGGTTAGGTTAAGGTTAAAGTTAGGGTTAGGGCACTAGTAATCATGGTTAAGGTTAGAGTAAGTCAATACAAGGTCCTTTTGAAGTCATGAAAACCTGTGTGTGTGTCTGTCCCTGTGTATTATATTGTATTGTATTATATTATATTATATTATATTATATTATATTATATTATATTATATTATATTATATTATATTATATTATATTATATTATATATATTATATCACGTTATGTTATATTATATTTCTCTGCAGATGCCCTGCATTGCTGGTGGTTGGTGACACATCACCTGCTGTGGAGGCTGTGGTTAGTAATACACCAACAATGATGACCTTTTTGTTTTATGCTGTAGTTTCTCTTTTTATGAGCCCATTAATAATCATCTTTTTTAAATTATTTTTAAGGTGGAATGTAATTCCAGGTTAAATCCAACTAAGACCACATTGTTAAAGGTGAAGGTTTTGTTAAGTACAAAATATGTGGCAGTCATTTTGTGATTATACAAAGAATGTTTTAAAGAGAGTGATCATTTTCTTTCAGATGGCTGATTGTGGAGGTTTGCCCCAGGTTGTGCAGGTGGGTTTTTCTAGAAACAGGTTCATGTCGTCTAGCAGCTGTCTTGCCTTAATAATATTCTAACTTTTAACTTTATCTTTCTACAGCCAGGAAAACTTGCTGAGGCCTTTAAGTACTTTGTTCAGGGCATGGGCTACAGTAAGTCAATATGCTTATATGTTTATCTTAACATAAGTGCAAACGTATAATTTGTGTTTTTACTCATGTTTTTATTCATGTTTAACAAATTTGTAATGCAACAAATGAATTATAAGAATTATAAGAAAAGAAGAATGTTCCAGAATTGTTTAAAGACTGACTTTGTTTACTAACCTTTTTGGGCTGACGTGTTTGTGGCCAAGGTTTATCTCTGTTGTTCACACGATTTCCTGTTGACGTGAGCGCATTCAACAAGTACTCGCTAAGGATTATTTTTACCGTCGTCACCTAAGAGCTGTTGCTTAACAAATGCCCTGCTGATGGAGTGTGGACTGCGGCCACCAGGTCATGAAAAGGCACAGTTTTTTATGAGCATGGTCACGAAGAGTCAGCCTGTGCACCTACTGTAGGTGGATGCTAATGCAATTTCCTCTCTGCTCTTTTCAATGTGTAGCACTCACAGTCCTCAGTACATGAGGTGTGTGCGTGTGTGCGTGTGTGTATGTTCTTGTACTTGCTGCAGAGTGAGGACCAAAATTCGTAGAATTCCTACAAAGTGAGGACATTTTGGCTGGTCCTCACTTTTTCTCACCCCTTAAAATGACTTTTTCAGGGTTAAGACCTGGTTTTAGGGTTAGGCATCTAGTTGTGATGGTTAAGGTTAGGGTAAGGGGCTAGAGACTGTATGGTGTCTATGAGGGTCCTCACTATGATAGAAGCGCAAACGTGTGTGTGTGTTTGTGTTTGCCTCTAGATGAAGTGACAGCAGCTCTGTCACATGAACTGAACATTAATACTTAAAAATCTGTTCACTTCAGAGTTTCCATCAAAAATGTGTGGGTTTTTTTTATCTTGTGTGTTTTTCTTTTCTAACTAGATCTGTTTGCTGAAGGACAGTTCAGAGTTTTTGAAGTGTAGTTGTATGAGGTTACTGCAACATTGTTAGCCCTCACTACACTGTGAGCATTTCCCTGTGTGCAGCTTTTTTTTTTTTTTTTTTTTATCATATTGGCATTTCATCCACACAGAAACAGTGTTTGGGGAACATTCATACAATATTTTTTTTGAAAATGGGTCCCAGAGTGGGAAAATCCCAAATGTCATCCTTGTGTTTTCATGTGTACAATCAAATGCTACGTTGGTAAAACAATGATGTCACGTTTCCAGCACATTTTCTCGTTTGCTGACGCTTGTCTTTGTTGCTGTTGTCTTCCTCTTCTTGTGTTTGGGGATTGTTTGATCCGTTCACTTTAGGATAACTTCTACTGTCCTGACTTAGCTGCCCTGGCCGTTTTCTACTCACTGAGAAGGACATTTTCTACAAGCACTGAATATCATTTTCTCTAAGGACACCCTTTGGCACTGCATCACATTTCTCCACTAGAAAGACACTCCTTTAGAAACAATACATTTTTTTAAATTCATATTTTGCTTTAAAGGCCACATGTGATTGACATCCAGTAGGCACTTCCTCATGGTTTTTACCACTCTAGTGGGTATTTTAGGGTGCATCGTGTGACTCAAGAGGGCACTTACGCACACAGCCATTGCTGCAATACTCTTAAGACAGATCAAGAGGGCCTGAGAGCAGAAGGAGGATTTTATTTTCCCTCTTACAAATCATACAATCTCCATCAGTGGACTAATCTGTCATTTTTCTGCCATGCCTTTGCACCGATTGGTTATCAAAAATAAGGAACAAAGTGCATCCCATATCTGTTCAATATGGGACACATTTTTTATCTTTCAAACACAGAACAAATCCTTATTTTACAGAACAGTTGGCAAACCTAGAGTTTTGTGTGGATGAAGACATCTCTCGAAACGATGGCGTGTTTTTAAAAAGAACATAGAAAAAGATTGTTTCAGTAAAGTCCTGTTTCTGTGTGGATGAGGCCTAACAACTCAATCTTGTAAAAAAAAACAAACAAACTTGGGCTTCTTGTCAGTGGCATATTTACACAAATTGCTATTCATTGTTCTTTATAATGTATACATTCATCATCTTCAAGCATGTTTCCGGTGCTGTGGTCACTCATAGCACTGAAGCTGTGACTGTGTCAGTACCTCATATGACTGCGCTTCAAGAACCCAAACTATCCCTTTAAAGTGCCTACTTAAACAAGCAATAAAAGAAAACAAAACACGTTTCTATCAGGTCACAGCTATAAACAGCTATAGTGTTTCTCTAAAGCTGAGTCTTGTTTGTTTTCTTCTGTTCCCAAACCCTTCTCTGCTGTAGCTCATATGTCAGCTTTGCCTCAAAGACAAGAGTCCCACTGTTGAGCAAATGCAAGTGCGGGTTTGAAACAGACAAACAGCCAAAAGCAACAGTATATAAAACCATTTTAACTATCTAAATAAATGGTCATGGAGTTTTTACCTGCTGTTGCTGTGACTGAGCATCAGTTTGAATCAGACATAGACTGAGGTGGGTGTTAATGGAAATGTTGCATAGTGAGATCTGAAACATGGACCTAAGAAGCAAAATGTCTTCCTTGACTTATTATTTGCAAAGAAGGTCAAATGGGAATCTGGAGGAGAGAATGACAATCAGCTCGGGCTTCTCCTTCAGGAGTCAGTGTCCTTGCAGCACAAAAGTTTAAAGGGTTACACAGAGGTCAGGCTTACGGGAAAAGGCGAAGGGTAGGAATACTATTTTCCACCTCTTTTAATTTACTACAACAAAAAGACATGTGGCTTGGATAAAGTGGGACTGTCTAAATGACAAGAGGTGGAGCTGGAGGTGGCAGAACTGAAGATGCTGAGATTTTCATCGGGACAGCTCAGGTTGAACAGTTCAGAGATAAAAGAAGAAAGTCAAGATCATTAAACAAGATCACATTCTATATGTCAAGTGATTCCAGACCAGAACACTAAAAAGCTATAAAAGGGTTAAACTAATAGATTTTCCATTAAACAGGGAAAAAGCAGAATAAGACTCACCTTTTCAAAATGTCTCCCTTTCTGTCTCTTCCCTTCCTTCTTCAATCACTGCATCCAGTTCCCTATGTTCTTCTCAGTCACCTGAGCAACGAATCAGGTATCAGGTTCTTAAGTAGTCCTCACACTAAAGGCCATGTAACTGTCTACAGTAGATGAATGTCACTGTCGCCACAGACAAGTGTTTTTTTTCTGCATACCATGACACACATTCATCTCCCTGCAGGAATTAGCATGGAGTCTGTCCTCAGTATCCCGTTTTCCTGCATGACCTGCTGCTGTTGCTTCCATTTAGTTGATTTGGATTGCAAACATTGTGTTTTTTGCATTTAAGTTTGTTTGATTTTACACTGGACACGAACACGTTACACATTCCTTAATGGACCCTTTGCACAGCAACTATTAACAGGTCACAGGTGTAAATAAGCCAATTGATTACTAGTCAAGTTCCATTTAGCTTCCCTAGTTTGCAGGTACATGCAGTTGACTTTTATACCTTTGTCCTGACTTGTACAAACTGAGCAGAGTTAATGGTAACTTAGCCTCTCTTCTGCAGCAACTCTTCCTAACCTGATTTTGAAAAATGCCAAATAAGTGGGCTGTGACCTGAGGGAGGGAGGGAGGGAGGGAGTGGATCAGTGAGGGGGCGTGATGTGATGTGATGTGATGTGATGTGATGTGATGTGATGTGATGTGATGATGTGATGTGATCGGAAAATCTGCACACTGATTTGCCGTTGTCTAACATCTAAAATACCCAATGGCAGTTTGAATGCAGTAGCTGTGTTTGAGCACAGAGAGAGGCAGTAGATGTGCAGATCTTTTTATCACAGCATGTACAAGATTTGCACCTGGATGAACAAACATTACACTGGATTACACTGGTTTTTAGTTACAATTTAATGTGAAGAGTAACACCTGTGCTCTTTCTGCTAAAAACAAAAATGGCTGCTGTACAAAAGGCCCATTTATTTTATTTTTATTTATTTTTTGACCAGTCTCCATATTCCAGAATTCTTTGCATGGGAAGCACTTTATTGTTGTGTCCAGCTATGACAGTGACCTGCCACTACACTAATGATGTGTGTGTGAATGCGTGACTGTGTGTGAGTGACATACTGATGCACGTGTCTGTGTTCCAGTGCCGTCAGCAGGAATGACTCGCCTGGCTCGCTCACGCACCACCTCCTCCTCAAGCATCACCTCCGTGGAAGGCAGTCGCAGTCGCAACAACCTCAACAGCCTGCTGGAGGGCAGTGCCAGCGGGGGCATGGACAACCAGTCCAGACCCCAGACGATGGAGGTCTCCTGCTAAACCTTTCCGCTCTGCAGCTCTCTGCTCCCTCCAATAGTAACTTATGTGCCCCCACCCCCCCTCTCTGTATCTGTCTCTCTCTCTCTCTCTCATCTCATCTCACAGTGGGAGGAACATCTGTAATTAACTACAGTATGTGATTAGAAAAGCAGATGTAAAAAAATATACTAACAGATGCATATCTTAAAATATTCTATTGAAGACACTGTTTAAGTCACATTATTACCTAAACTTACAATGTTATTCAGATGTGTTGTATATACAAACCAACTGTCCAAAATCACCCTCTTGTATTTATTTTTTTTTTTCCCACATTATCTTATCTTATTATGTTTTCACAAGCTACAGAATTCTTTAGCCCCTCATTTAATTTAGTACAACAGTTGGAACTGATCTCTTCTCTAGTGAAATCTCAAAATGTACTGATAATAATTCATCTTTGTATTTATAGTTTATAGCGGCAGCAGCCCATGGACAAGCAGAAAGAGAACTTGGCTTGTATCCGGAGGGTTTACAAGCCAAGTTCCTGCCAGGTTCATGTCCCCTCCAGGTATCCCTGAGCAAGGTACCCAGTCCCCGTTGCTCATTGTGAATTTGACCCCAGCCACAGGGGGACCACATCCAGTGTGCTCCTAGTGCCCGTCCCAAGCCTGGACAAATGGGATGTTATAGCTCATCCACTGTGGTGACCCCCTGGAGAGGTAGAACTTTTTTCAGTTTTCAGAGGGATCAGTAAAAACCTGCTGCTACAGAAACAGGATCACAGTCTACATTTCAAATGACGTCTGAGCATGTGATGTTGAAGTAACCAGTGCGTAGATTAGCACAGTAACTGTGGAAGCTGTGCAGAGGATGTTCTGGAAATACTAAAAAGAACATGATGCGTGTACCAGTCATGACTGTGAGGCCTTTGTTGAGTTAAATCGATGATTCTGGCATGTTTTAACACCTTTCTACAGCAGTTCCAGTTCCTTCACTGAGAGGCTCAGTGGTGCTTGTCATTGTCTGCTGATTCAACTCATTTATATTACTACTGAATAAAGCTATAACATGAAAACTCGCCTGCTGTGCCTTTTTATTCATGCAAGTCTGCTTGAAGACATGCAGATAAATGTTTGCATGATATTTCATCCATTAGAATGAAAGAAACTCAGTGACGTTTTCTTAGTGAGTGAGCGCGCACTTGTGCTTTTCCTCTTCACTCAGTGGAAAAGTGAGGTGACTGTGGTGCGTTTGTTTCCAACCACACGTGTTCTTGTTTCCTCAAGGTTCTCACAGATAGGACGGTCTGTATTTAGCATCTTGACAACAGCTGTTGTGCAATGAGACTGATATAAAACTGAAAGCATATACAGAACATGAGGAAATTGTGCAAAATATTAATCTGATGTAAAAATCACACACTGAGGTTTTGTTTTTTTTTAAACTTCCCATGTCTCCACTAAGAGGCTCTTTCACATTAAGGCTCAACAATTTCTGTAAAATATTTAGTGATTTAAATGTGGCTTAAATTGCAATTGTGATCTGACTTGCAGTACAATTAAGTTTAATATTTGAATGGTCTGTATTTATATAGCTCTTTTCTAATCTTGATGACCACTTAAAGCTTGTTTACACTGCAGATGTTTTGTCATTCATACTGTGCATCTGTATGAAATCACACATCTTTCATACCATGACACAAGGGTGTTGATAAGTGCACTTGGCACCAGGGTCACACCTTGGCACCAGGGTCACACCTTGGCACCAGGGTCACACCAGGTCACCCTAGGCCGCAGGTCAAGGATTGACTTTATAGTTGCATCATCGAACCTGCGGCCACATTTCTTGGACACTCGAGTAAAGGGGGGCGGAGCTGCCAACTGATCACCACCTGGTGGTGAATTGGCTCCTGTGGTGGGGGAGGATATCAGTCAGGCCTGGCAGACCCAAACATATTGTACATGTCTGCTGGGAATGTCCGGTGGAGTCACCTGTGATCTGCCCAGAGTTCTTCAAGGCTCTGGATATGTTAAGCTTTTAGCAATATGCAGGCTGAACCCCACGCTCAAATCCTGGAGGCCATGGTGATGTCATCTGAAGTAACAATATGATCAGAAAGTTTATTTCAGTTTTGTCTGAGTTTAAAAGTTACAGGTCATCCAGGACTTAATGTCTTGGATGTGAACTACTATATACTAATGCAAGGCTCAGAACGTGAAGATATGATTTATTTTTATTATTTATGTATGATTTTCTTTAGAACAAGCACAGAATGCGGTGTTTCAAATTGAGACTTTTGTTTGTCAATGATCATCTGCCCTTGTTCACATTTATCCCCGGTGCACTAAAAATCTGAACAGAAAAAATGATATTCTTGTATGTCGTCACATTTGAAGCAAACGTTTGATCACGAAACCCTGAATATGCAGGCGAACAACACAGTTACAAGCTGGAAATATAAGTAAACGAAGAAAACAGCAAATATATGAAATGACTGAGTTCCTGATAAATGTTAATTTCTTTCACATTTCGTGTTCAGTGGTTCAGCACAAATCTGATCTGCCAAGATAAAGAGTTGTTTCCATCCACAGAAGAGTTGTTCCTTTCTCTCTTACAGAAACACAGTACATCTCACTAAAACCTTTTATGGCCTCCTCAAAGCCTTATAAGGATTTCCAAATGGTTCTTGTATACAACAATTTGCTGTGTTAAATGCAAACAGTCCAAAAAGCTGTTGGGTGCTCTGTTACTCTGACTCTGAGCTTGTGACAGCTGATAAATCAGGACAGGAGTGGGCCGATAAGAGCAGCTTCACTGTGCATCTTCTGTAGACCTTTGTCTCTTATCTGATGAATGGAATGAGGTGGCCTGGAAAGTGTGCTCAGACTTTCCCATCAACAACATTCAGCTGTAAAACTGAAAAGGCTGATACTGTACATGTTGCTTTGTGCAAGTGTTGCAAGTGTTGTCCCTTCAGCACAAACTCATTGTGAAGTGATATCACTGCTTCAACCCACAGCCGTCTACCACAAGGGGCATGTTCATGTCAACGAAGGTATTTACGCAGACACACACAGTTCGCTGCATAAACAAGATGTACTTGTTGCCTAAAATAGCTTGCATCTTAGAGATCAGCACAAGCTGCTGTTCTGAGTCACAAACTCGAATTGTTGAACGTCACAGGAAACTGCATCACGGTGACGTTCAGAAGAGTCGGATCTCATTTGTGGAGCTGCTGTGAAGAAGACTGACTGCACTGGGTGTAGTTTTCATTCAGAAACAGACAGAGGTGAGTGCATTACCAAGAAATGTTTTATTTTGTGTACGTGTGGGTGGACGCCCTGTATGTGTCATGTATGTATGTACATTAGCTTGTGTAGCATAGTGATGCAAAATGCTGCATCACAAGACACGAATGAAACATGAACTTTATATACTTTATATACATAGTTTATGTTTCCACACGTCATTACAAATTACATTGTTTTTGGTTTTATGTATTATTTGTTTGGTTTGGTTCACTGGATAATGTTGTGGATATTTGAGGATCTATTCTGTGCACATGTAATATTTTTCTTAACAACTTTGTGGAGGTGTGTGCATATGTATCATGTGTTGCCATCTTGGCTTCCTGTAGTGTAGGGGACCACGCTGCAAACTGCAAAGTTATTCTATATTTAGTTATTCTTTTGTGTTAATCCTTGACCTCTTAAAATACATTTATATTAAAATACATTTATATTAAAATACATTTATATTTTTTTGTCAAATAGATCAAATAAAATATTAGGAAAATTTGCCTTCAAGAAAAAAAATCTTTCACCTCATTTTATTTGAATGTTTATTTTATTTTATTTTACTCCATAATGTTAAAGGATATCATGTTGTGTCATGTTGTGTTTTTTAGTTTGCACTACTGAGGATTGGGGGAGTCAGCAACAAATTAAATTTTTATTTTCCATTATCTAATTTTTTTTTTATTTGCTTATGAAGAGGTCACGAGAGTAAGGGCTCATCTTTCAACGGTTTTAATAATTGTGTAGCATAAGCAGACTTTTTTGTGTGGAAACTGAACAGAGGACATCAGCAGTGCCTTTTGTTGTGGTGAAGCTCTTTCCTGTATCATCTCAGCTTTGGTGCCAAAACCGAGATGACAGTGTGCAGCGCTTGTGAGCTGTTTCACTGATGCTAGTCACGATATGATAACTAAGTGACTTGTGAATGTGTAATTAAATACCTTTATAGATATAGCACGTTCTAACTAGGTTCACTATTTCACCCTCTTTTTTTCTGGTCTCAGCCACAAGAGCCATTTCAAAGCAAGACGACAAAGAACATGGGCACCTGCCCCATCAAGTGTCGAACCAGCCTGTCAAGCCTTGATAATCCACCTGAACCTGCATCACCAGGTAGGTTCAGTCCTTGAGACTTCTTCCTCTTTCAGCTTCTCCCACAGCGGATCATCTGCCTCCATCTTGTCCTCTTGTCCTTGTGTCTCCTTCTATTACACCAACTGTCCTCACGTCCTCCTTCACAGCATCCGTGAACCTTCACTGTGGTCTTCCTCTTTACCTCCTGCCTGGCAGCTCCATCTTCAACATCCTTTGTCCAATATAATCACTATTTCTCATCTGCACGTGAACAAATCATCTCAACCTTGACTTACTTTATTTCCCAAGGTCTCGCTACCGTATTGTAGACCCTCCCTTTCACTTTTGCTGCTATCAATTATTTCCTAAGATAAATAACTAAATAAATAACTAGCTAAATAAATAAAATCATTTAATTGCATTCATCTCTTCATTTCTTTCCACAGAGCACCAGGAAATGACTGTTGTGTCCCTCTATAACTACCCTTCCTTTGGTCACACAGAACTGACCATGTGCATGGGGGAAAGTCTCACAGTCCTGTCAGAGTATGTGACGCAGCTCCTCGTGCTTCACCTTCGCCCTTGTTTTTACTCAAACACACTTAGTCATGAATGCTCTGTTTTTTTCCAACAGTGATGGTGATTTTATGATGGTGAGATCCACAACTACAGGCTGTGACAGTTACATTCCCAGCAACTACACAGCCAAGGTGACACACAGGTAAAAGTCAGTCATGTAGGTGTGTTAGCCACTGTGTCTCGGTTTTGTGTGTGTGTTTGTACCTGGTATTCATTATGCTGTAGGGACCTTACATGGCCACATTATGGCTACTTATCTTCATTATGGGGACAAAAATCAAGTCCCTATAACGTAAAATACCGCATTTTATGGTGAAGACATGTTTTAAAGTTAGGCTGAGGCTAAGGTCGGGTTGGGGCACTAGTGATTATGGTTAAGGTTAAAGTAAGTCAGTGCAATGTCTTCTGAAGTCATGGAAAGCAGTGTGTGTTTATGGAGTTAATACATTAATGAAATGAAAGGGGGGGAGTCCCCTCACAGGTGGGAAGAGTCTCCGTGTAGGTGAACTTTACCTCAGTGGAGACAGAAGATTGACACAAGCCTTCTGTTCTCTCCATCAGCCTCTGCCTCATGTAGTTTCATTACTCCTCCAGTGGAGGTTGTCCTCACTGTGTTTTTTTTTTTCTAGTTTAACAAACAGCAGCAAACAGTGTCATCATGAAAACGCAGTGTCTTACTTTCACAGTCTTTTTGTCTATTAATGGCTCCTGTGTCTTCTCTCTGCTCAGGTGGCTGTTCACAGGCATCAGCAGGTACAAAGCAGTGGAGCTTCTCCTGCAGCCCACCAACCAGAGTGGAGCCTTCATGGTCCGAGAGTCGGAGACAAACAAAGGTTCTTTCTTTCTTTCTCACTAAGACATGAGTGGGTGTGTACATTTATTTATTCAAATGGCATCATCTATCATATAAAATGACTAACAGCAGGCCATAACTATTATTTCTGTCAATAGATTGTTACACACTCTCCATCTTGAGGAGAACAAACTCCTCGTATTTAGATGGAGTGAGGCACTTCCGCATCGTTCAGCTCCCCAATGGCTGGTTCTACATCTCTCCAGGTCTAACCTTCCCCTCCCTGCATCACCTGGTGGAACACTACACAGGTTGGTACTGAGCTGTTCCCTCGCCTCAAACCTTCCACCCTAGAAGAGTGTTCATTTTGTTTTTGCTCCTTTCACAGAGTCTGCAGATGGGCTGCCATGTCGACTGACAGAGCCGTGCTTCATCCAGGGCTTAGGTAACAACAGAGAGGCCAGGCCTGCACCTACAACAATCAGGAGGCCTACCATCAACTGGAAGGACATCAGCAGGTCAGGATGAGTCTCTCTCTCTCACTTTGCTTCTAACAATTACCACCACAAGATGTTACTCTGTTACCTGGTGTGGGGCATTGAGAGTGTAGCTGTCATGATAACTAGAGGAACGCGACATTCTCGGATTTTGTTAATACTGTATCACACAAGATGTTCTTTCAACTAAATTAGCTGTGTCAATTTCAATTACGGGGGGGGGGGGGGGGGGGGGGGGAGGGCGGGGGGGGTAAATGATGAGGTCAAATAATATAAAATTCATAACAAACTAAACGTATAGATTAAATAAAGAAACAAATCAGAGATCAAATTTGAAGTTAAAGATGTGTCATATTAAGATAGGGAAATTAATGGATTTTCTCATAAGATAATATTAAGTGACTTACCTCAAGTGCTAAATGTCAACGGTGGACTACTGTTTCAAAGTTACACACTAGTTTCCGTACTCAAAAAGGAAATCATGTACTGAACTTTACTGGAAATTCTCCTGTCAGCTCCCTAGTTGAATTTCTGAATTTCAAATCTCTGCAGTATTATTATTCATCATCCACTATATGAACAGAAATACTGTTTCCTGACATGAACTCCAGAAAATGTCCACTCCAATTTTCCAGAATACAGTATGTCAGAAAATACTCCACAAAAATGAGCATTACCTCACAGCAAGAAGATCACCAGCTCACATCCTGGTTTGCATGTGTGTGCCTGTCTGTTTTCTCTGGGTACTGGTACTCCAGTTCCCTCCCACAGTCCAAAAACATGCAGTGTCTATACAAGTTTGCCCTGTGATGGACAGGCGAGCTGTCCAGGGTGTACCTCCCCTTTCACCCCATGTCACAACCCCTGTAACCCTCACGTAAAGGATATAGCCATAGAAAGTGAATGAATGAATGACAGTAACAGCAAGTCTATGGGCTACTGCTTTCAATTTCGAGGTGGCATTAGAGTTTGGTCTAGTTTGCTGTAGAGCTCCCCAGGACCTGTTCGCTCAGGGCCCCCAAACTCCCTTGGAACACCTCTGTCTACGAACATACCAACTGAGTAAGCACTTTGTACCTGCCAAGCTTCAGTGTCTGTAACAGTATGAATGTACAACAGGATACTTGTGCAAATAAAGTTTCATATCTAATAGATGGTAATTGTTTAATTAAATGTAACTTCTCCCACTGTTTACACAGTGGTTAAAATATTTGCAACACTGCGTTACAAAGTGTAAATGAAGCTCTGCTGTCACCAACACAGTAATCAAATCCTCAAATCCTCACCTGTGTCCTCCAGGTCAATGATCTTCAACAGGAAGAGGATGGAGTCAGACAACTCCCTGGTGAGCGAGGGGCTGAGGGAGGCCATCAGCTCTTATCTCCAAATGACTGAGGACAGTGGTCACAGCTGGGACACGTGAGGGAAAGACAGTGGATCACGCTGAATAAGTGACATTAGTCGGACAGAGATACAGTCAAGTGCTGACCAGTCTCATCTACAGTTTGGGAAAGTCAGTCCAGGAGGTCGCCTGCAAGCTCACATGTACTCTTCATCATACACCAAAGTGTGGTGGGATGAGGTTCGAGACACCCACTGTGACCCTCTGTTGCCAACTGAATGTCAACAGTGGGTATGTTTGTGTCTAAAGAGGCACACAGGGCAAGAGTGAGCTGAAAATGCAAATGTGACTTTTTATCTGTTGAATGTATATTATTTATAATCTAATTTGTGCCATTTCAATGTATTGTTGTCTGTTAATAACAATCTTGTAGCATAGGGTGTGTAATTGGGATTCAATAGTTCTGATAAAAGTTGAATAACAGCAAAAGATTCCAAAAATGTACTAAACTTTTTAAATAAACTTTTATTGACAAACATTTGAGGTTTGTCTTTCCAATCAGCATTTTTTGGCTGCAGTGAAATGCACCTTCTTCTTCTCTGGGCTTCTCCCTTTAGGGGTCACCAGAGTGGATCATTTGACTCCATCTTGTCCTCTCCCTTGAGTCCTCTTCAGTTACACCAGCTGTCCTCATGTCCTCCCTCACAACATCCATGGACCTTCTCTTCCTCTTTTCCTCCTGCCTGGCGGCTCCATCTTCAACATCCTTTGCCCATTATAACCACTGTCCCTCCCCTGCACGTGAATACTGTCCATCCTGTTCACTCCCACCAACAATCTTCAGTTTTGTCTCCTCTACTAGTGCACCTACATATTGTGATCAGACTGAAAATTAAATACACAAAACAGGTAATCAAAAAAATTAAACTTTGTCAACTAAAGTTTTAGTTATGCGGGAGCATGTATCATGTTTCTGCAAATAAAAATGTGTAAGTAATAACCAGCTGATTAATTAAACACAGATTTATATGTCTACCTCTAGTGTTAGTGATACTGACAAAGAAACAACATGAATGGTCAAGTGTGAAAGAATTGGTAACAGCAAAGGGTGAGACTGCAAAAACTAACTTGGGGTGAGTTAGTGCCTTTCCCGAGCACGTCAGAGAATCACAGTGGCCTTCAAATGCCAGAGAGGATGTCATTTTATGTCGATGAAATAAGCAGCTGCAGAAAGATGGCAGCTTACGGTTGCCGAAAGAAAAACATAAGCTCGATCCTCTGAAGTTTCTTACTTCAATAACATTTTGAGAAAGCAAAGTAGTGAACGATTTTTTTCCATTTGAAAAAAAAAAAAAGATCCTCTGGTAAATATTACAAGATACAGTAAATAGTTTTTTGACTGCTCGTTATTCTATCCATGTTTTACTCGTTGTGATGCATACTGTTTAAAAAGTTTTCTTTTCTTTTCTGTTGTGCCGCTTTATTATAATATGAACGTGCTGCATGTTATTTTTTATACAGCATATTGCAAAATCATGTTTTCATCTTTTGTTTTTTGTTATTACTTTTAACTCTATTGTTGTATAATTTCTTTGGTGAAATTTTATTACTTTGGCACCATTTGCATTATTTGTATTAATGTTTTGTAGAATTTTAAAATAGTTGTTTGTATAGGTGGAGGTGTGCAGCCCATGGAAGACTGGAAAGGAGTTGGGCCTGTAACCAGAGGGGTGCTGGTTTGAATTCCAGCCAGGTCAATGGCTGGGGTACCCCTGAGGAAGGTACACAATCCCCATAACTGGACAGTCCAAACTGACCCCAGCCACATTCAATGTACCACCAGTGCCAGTCCCAAGCCCAGATACATGGCAGGTTATGTGAGGAAGCGCATCCTGTGTTAAAGTTGCCACTAAATCAAATACACGCTTTATCTGCTGTGGCGACCTGTAGAGAGGGAGATTTTTTTTTGCACTGTGGTTTTATCTTTTTATGTTCACATATACTGTATGTATACTGGGCAAAAACTAAACTACGGCTGTGAATACCAATTGTTTTTTGTATTCTTAAGAAAATGCACACTTCTACAAACGTGCTTATGAGTAGTAAATGTGATCTACCCATAATAATAACCGTCCAGAACACATTGGACCTTTAGAATGTGTGTATGATTGAAGCCATTTGGCTGTTGCAGGGTGAGCGTCTCTGCCAGCAGGCGTCGCATATTTGCCTCCGCCACTTCATCAAAGCCTTTTCACTTCCTGCTCGAGCAGCTCGGTTCAGGAAGAAGAAATAATGGCGACGCTTCTGGGGTCCGAGTCCCCTTGTACTGGAGCAAAACGAAGACATTGTCACAGCAATATTGTCACCAAGATCACGGCCAGTAAGGCCAGTGGCCGGGGTTTCAGTCGAGGCACACAGGTAAGAGGAACGATGCGCGTTCTCTCAGTAAACACACCCGAAGGTTGATCCACTGAGACCAGGGAGTAGCGCTTGGACTCTGCCAGAAAACGATGTCGTTATCCTGGGAAGGGAGTAGGAATGTTGTCGCCTTGGATGGATAGTTAGCTACAACAATGGGGGATGTGTTTTGGAGTGCACGCGACCTCTTTATTACCGTGCCTGCTCGTTGGCAAAACAATTAAGGTTAGCCCGAAAACAACCGTAAGATGTGGGTCTTTTGTTGTTAGCTCTGTGCTAGCTTGCTAGTGCAGGCCAGGTAAACAAAGCCACCATAATATTAATGTTAAACGTGATGCGTGTGGCAGCTGGTGGCACACGATAACCAACCGTACAGTTACAGAAGCACTTAATCAGCCAGCGTCACTGGACGGCAGTAATGTGTGCTAACGTTAGCAAACGTAGCACCATCAGCTAGCTAGCTAGCTAGCTAAGCCAGCTGAACGTCATAGATGATTATGTAACGAACGGCACACACAACCGTAACGTAGAAGGAAACGTTACAACAGCTGTCTGGACAAGTTATTGTGAACGCGTTTGTTTTAATGTTAACATTGTCTGGTTTTTACACGGTATTTGTAGCACTGAAGATAATATTGGGATATATTCAGTGTAAGGTTAGTTTACGTCAGCAGGTTTTTTTCCTCTTAGTCTGAGATCACTCATGATTAATTTATCACCAATTTATTTCTGCGTGTTTTTAAAGTGAATCTCTTTATTTATTTTTGGAGTTTCCTTGTGAAAATGTGTTTGGTTTATTTCTCAAACTGCTCAGTGTTGATGGCATGTTTTGAATAACAGTCTGGTGTCTTATCAATGACAGGTATTTGATCAGAAGGTCTGGCAGTTTAAGAATACTTACTGCAATATGTTTTTGCCAACAGCAACTTAAGGACTGCATTTTTACGCGTTGCAACACTTTGAGATGTAACATAATAACTTTGAATACCCCAGCTGTAAGGCTGGTAAATAATATGTATGGCTTATAAATAATATTTCGATATGTTTAGGCTGTATTCCGACATATGCCCTGATAGATCTCGGTTGCACACAGGTTGAAAACTTTTCTTTTTAATATTAAATAAAGTATATTTACATGTGTTACAAACAATGAAGTTGCCTACAAACATAGTTACATTCTGCTATAACACTAATTAGGCTTATAATTAAAGAAGTGTTTCTTATGTGACTTATTAAAATCTAATTTGTTGATTTCATGACAGATAAAAATGTAAAATCTGATACAATCAAAAAATGTATATCATAGACTGTAAAAATCAAAATTTAAATCCCTAACAGCATTTTAGCTGTGGGCTGTTTATTTCTGTGGGAGAAGAATATTTTTATGATGTTATGTCTGTGTTTGCACAGTGCATAAACATATCAATTAAATTAGTTATATTATTTAAGTTTTGTCCAGTTCTAATTTTAACAGTGAACTGTTTTGTCGCAGGAACAAGGGCCCTTCTGCAAGGAGTTTGCATGTTCTCCCCGTGGTGCGTGGGTTCTCACCGGGTACTCCGGCTTCCTCCCACAGTCCAAAAACATGCAGATTTGGGAACTAGGTTAATTGGACACTCTAAATTGCCCGTAGGTAGAGAATGTGAGAGTGAATGGTTGTCTGTCTCTATGTGGCCCTGTGATGGACTGGCGACCTGTCCAGGGTGTAACCTGCCTCCCACCCTATGTTAGCTGGAGATAGGCACCAGCGACCCCCGCAACCCCTAGTGGATAAAGCGGTAGAAAATGATTGAGTGAGAGTGTTTTGTCACAACCAAGTATAATGTGCACATTAATAAATTGGAGTAAATTCATTTGATAGTCTAGTTTGTGATCTTTATAGCAACTTCAAATCAGAATGACCCAAGAGTTTAATCCTAATGTGGAAAATAATCGTTCACCATGAGCCAGTGGGTGGACTCTGTTGTCAGTTTAGGTTATTATAAAGATGTAATGAAAATCTGCTGAACATGCTTTTAGTTTCTGTCCCCTTCATTACTGTGACATATACCCTGAGAATATGGCACAGCTTTAATGTTATTTAATTTAGAAAACTCAGTGTTTGTATCCTCCGGAGCCTCTTTATTTTAAAAGTTGTGAATGGGTATTTGTGGAATTAGTGCTGGGCAATATACTGCTATAATATCGATATCGTACCATGAGACAAGCTATGCTTTTAGATTTTGGATATTGTCATATTGTGACCAGGTATTTGTGATGACTGTTTCTGGTTTTAAAGCCATACAGGGCAACATTTTAGATTTTTGACTCACAAGCACCCCCTCTGCTTTCTGAGTGTTTTTGTCATAAATACAGCTTATACACTGCAATACACCCCCTCCATTGACGCCTTCTCAGATCAGATCAGCGTTGCAGGCTACAGGTAACAACAATATCATCCGATAAGGTACTGTCATTTTTTTTTCAGGAATGATGCTTATCTCACACAGCTGTAATCATTTTGTCACGTAAAATAAACAGTAACAAGAAGTCAGGTCAGGATTAGTCTTGCGTGTCACCTTGATGCCGCAGCAATGGGAAGTTCCATAGTCGCCAAAAAAATGGTGTAGCTGTTGATGTGACGCATAAGCTGAGAGTCGTGGACTTGCATTTCAGCATTTCACCACAGAGATAATAGTCGTGTTTAGGGCTGAATGGAAGCTATTTCTTGTATATGGCTGCAATAATTCCTCGAGTAACTTGATTACAAAAATGATTGAGGAATTTCCTCTACCTCGAAGCCTCGTTTGATTAAATTTAAAGTTCACGTTTCACACGGATTCTTTTTAGTGGGATACAACGTGCTTACGTCACAGGCTATGCGTCCCCTACAAAGCGGAAGAAGACGGAAGTGGGCTTTGGATAACGTGTGTGGACAGTTTAGCTGCGCAGGACGGCAGACGCCGGGACGGAAAACGGTGAATACAGCGAAAATGAGTAAACGCAGCAAAGTGAAAGTAATTGGAGGAATTGGGTAAAAGTATGTTTTATCAGATTACTCGATGAATCGATGGAATATTCGACAGAATACTCGATTACCAAAATATTCGATAGCTGCAGCCCTAGTCCTGCCAAGTTTATGCTGTTGTAAACTAATGAAAATAAGGCATAATTACCCTGATTCAAGGGTCATCTACATTGGCTTCAGGTTGCACTGCCTAATGTAGGAAAAAACCTCTTATAGCCAGTAATTGTAAATAATTCATTATATTTTGTATTGTGACAGCATTTGTTACCTTTTTGTTTACTTATACTTTTCCAGCAACAGTACGTAAATACAGTGAGCTTTTTGTACATGTTCTTACTTAGTAACAGGAATCACAATATTACAAATACCAATATTTATTTGATAGCGTGGCATTGAAAAATAAAACTTTTCATTATTTTCAATTCACAATTTACCTTTTGTCCTTTGACTACAGTCTAGCCATGAACAAAAGTAGCCAAGAAAAATAAAAGTATGCTAATGTAATATAAATGTATACAAAGTCTTTCACAAAATGCTAAAAGTAAACAACCACTAAAATGACACAAATTTGGCTGTGTTAATGTATGATGACCTAAATAGTCACAGACTGTCATTATGTCATTTGTTGGTGGAATTATAGTTGAAAATAAATTATCCCTCCACAGGCCCCACTCTGAGAATAATTGCATTATGGTATCTACAATAAGAAGTGGTATCTTGAAAATTGATTGGTACATTATGGTATCCAGTCTGAAATATTAAATGAAAACATTCAGAGGCTTTGCTTCTATCCATCAAAGTTAATAAACCTCTTAAGAATAATGAAAACTTAGCGGTATGTATTTGCTATTACCAGGTTATGTATGAAATTAAAGAAACCATACATCCAATCCTAAAGCAAGTTGAGTCATGAGCATAATTTTAGTAATCATTTAATAAAATATAAACACTTCATACTTGTGATTATCTTTTAATCACAAGCCTAAAATGTATCATTCACTTTAGAGACCACCTTCTCCTCATGACAATTAGCCATGACATGTTCAGCTATGTGGGTTAGTGTGGTATTAGATAGTGGACCCAAGCACCTTGGGTTGTCCCCGAACCACAGGAGCGTCAGTTTGAGTGCCTGCGTGGTTTAATTTACCCTGGCGTGGAAAAGGCAAAATAACAATATTATGGATCATGTGAAATAAACAATTTTTCTATAAGTTGTTCCCTATTCAAAAAGTAATACACACTGATCTCTGCCTGCCACAGTCAGTAGTTAGCATAGGAACGCTGACGCGCACCTTGTGCAGCAGTTCGCTTGCCAAGATAAACAGAAAAGGCGAACACACACGCTGCCTTTCAAATGAGGCTGCAATTAGCCGTCGTTAGCTATTGCTATTCAAGACAAGAAGCAGTCAAGCTCACAAAGACATTATTACTTCATTTGGAAATACTTACATTGCCTTCAGGAAATCCACTATGGATTGTTGGAACTGCTCCCTACTTGAGATGAAGTTTTGAGCTGAGTCCAGCTTTGTATTGCCCAAAGTTTGTATAACTATTCACTTCAAAGTGACTGCTACAAACAAACAACATTTCAGGAAGCTTAGCAGGGATATTACTATCAAAAATGAAAGATATCCACTCTGCTCTTTGTTCCTCATTAGAAGGGAGTCTATGAAGAATCTGGTTTTGTTTTTGACAACCAGCAACAGAGCAACAATGAACTGAACCTTTCTTCTGAGACATGTTGCTCTCAACAGATACAATAGTTGTAATGGTGGAAGTGATTCAGATTCTTCTTCTTCAGGTTGAATGTTCACGCCCATGACCGGGAGTAGCTGTTGGGGGAGGGTTCAATGCACAGCAAATGTGCTAGCTATGTAACTAAACTGGACTTTTCAAAACCGCTTGCTCGAGCTCAAGTAAACAGTGAAGCCCTTCTTTCTCAGAAGTGGTTGAAGTGTTTATTGTGACACTTTAGTGATGTTTAGATATGGGAAAGACACAGGGATACCAAAAAACATCAGAAATTTGATTTTCCAGTGAATGTCCTCTTTAAACCAATCTCCAAACTTCCCTTCCTCTAAAAAAAATTCTGGGAATCTTATTATTATTCCAAATTTATGTCCCTCTAAAGGGAAAAAATGCTGATTCAGTGAAGCCACTGTTAGAATGTGTCAGTGACTTCAACGCATGGATGGCAACTTTCTGAAATTGATTCTGCCCTTAAAATAGACACACAACGAATAGCTTTTTTTCAATTGAGACAGTTAACAAAAATTGGCAGGTTTTTGAGAGAGTTATTCATGCCTTCGTCCCAACTCGTCTTGATTACGTAACACCCTATATGTTGGGGTTACCCAGGCTTCTCTCTCCCGCCCGTAACCAGTTCTGAATTCTGCTTCTCACCTGTTAACTGGTGCACACAGACATGATCACATAACTCCCATTTGGCCACACTTGACTGACTCCCAGTTTGACACAGGATTCATTTTAAAATCCCTTTGTTTGCTTTTAAATGTCTGCATGTCCTTGCTCCACTGTACCTCTCAGACTTACTGCAGTACTATGCTCCATCGCAGTCTCTCGGATTTGCTGGTGGGCTGCTTCTGACTGTACCTAAAATTAGGCTGAAGCTCAGGGGGGACAGGGCTTTTGCAGCCATAGCTCCCAAACTCTGGAACGAGTTGCCAGTCAACATTAGACAGGACCCTTCACTTCCTGTTTTTATAGCTTGTCTTAAGACACACTTCTTCTCCTTGGCCTTTGACACAGCATGAGCTAATGGCTGCTTGCAAAATTCCTGTTTTATCTGTTATATATTTTTATGTATTTTAATTAGTATTTATTTTACTAGTGTTTTATGATTTACTTGTGTTTTATGTAGAGATGCACTGAAAATTCAGGCACATAAAATTTCCGGGCAAAAATGGCCAAAAATGCCTTCTAACACCAAAACAACACAACCGAAACAGGATGTTGTGTTGCGGGGCCCTAACCTAGTGTGGCCTGTATTCTCCATTATCCTCCATGAGTGCGGCCTACATGGAAAAAAACTAAAGCCTAACTCCATGGGAGAGGCGGGAGTCCTAACAAAGACATTCCTTTGCATCATAAACAGCAAGTCATAAAAGACAAAGGCAGAATCCTACAATCTCATTGGCCACTCCCCTTTGATTCCGCTTCTCTATATCTGACTCCCTGACGTTATCATATCTCTCTTTCCTGCATTCCTCCTTAGGAGGAGGGCAGACAATGTTCTTCTGTGCCTTCCTCCCCTGGAGAAAGGCAGGCATCGCTCTCTCATCCTTGCCTTCACCTCTTGGCTTTGGTGGCGGTATTGGAGCCATCTCAAGGCTCGTCTCATCTGCCCTCCATGGAAACTGTGACTGACTGCGATCGCTGCTGCTCCTATCCAGCTCACACAGGTAACGGAGCAGAAATCAGCTCACCTTTCCTTGTACGACCGCTACTGTCGGAGCTGCACCTACGCTCTCGTCATTCAGCATCGTACTGAAGACATCCAATCCCCTGAAGAGACTGTGCCAGTTTCACCCTCGCTGGTTACGCCAGAAACCAGCTACGCACCCCTTTGGATCTGCACCTGGAAGCCTCTGTAGAACCAAACTTTCCCTCACCGCTGCAGAAGAGAAGGACTGCGGAGCCTCCTTCTTAAAACTCTTTAGAAGCCCCATTGTAACCCCCTTCATACATCTTTTAATAATTTTATAGTTTATTAAAAATAACAGAGTTTTGAGAAATTAACACAAAGTGATCTGCTGCCGTGTTAAAGGTTTGGACTGTGTTGTGGAAATTTCGTGTGTGCTTGAGTCAGAGAGAAATAAAGAGTTTGAGAGTCCACCAGTTGTCTTTTGTGTTTTTTATTCTGCAGAAGGAACAGGTTCACAAAGCAAAGAGTGCTCTGTGAAGGAGTTCAAAATGGTGGAGTGAGTCACAGCTTCTTATAGGCAAAAGATGGTTACATAAGAGAAGACTGTTTGTCCATAAAAGGCAGAAGCAATTAAAATGAAAATGAATCAAATGGGAGGTAGAAAGATAAAGGTACGGGAGGTAAGCATTACGCATTCCTTTGAAGAAAATGGAAACTGGTGGAGGCTAGCACTGTTGGCAGTGCAGGGAGAGTGGCCTTCTAAGTTGAAAATATAATGAAGCAGATATATAAAAAAACATGGTTGATATTATGAAATTGTGTGTTAGATATAAGGATTTTCCATTACAACTGTACGTCAACATTTGTTCTGATTGTGATATAAAAAAAAACAAGAACTGACAGAAGAATGTCCATTTATAGTTCTAAACATGTTTGTAATTGCGTGACTTAAGGGAGGTAATTACACACAATCCCAGCCAGGGCCGTTGCTAGCCATTTGGGTGCCCTAAGCTCTGCTTTGTTGTTGTTTTTTTTTTTTTACAGCAAATATGTTACTTTGTGTTACTTATATCTATTAACATGCCTTGTATTTTTTTTATATTGACTAAGTGGTCATACAATATGTTGCACTTGGTCCCCTACACGCAGTGCATAATCCCATGTGCGGAGTAACGGCACTGGTCCCAGCCACAACAGTAAATGGGCATAATAATATCTTTCGGTGTTTTGGTATCAGTTTTCAGCCAAGTATTTCCTCATTTCCGATTTTCGGTTTTGGCCAAAAAATTTCATTTCTTTGCACCTAGTTTTATGATATTTTAATGTTATTGTATAGCACTTTGGACAACTGAGTTGTTTTTGCTCCATATGTAAAGTGGATTGCGTTGGATTGAAATGTGGATTTTACTTTTGGCTGTTGTATTGGAAAAGTAGAGAGGAGAGGTCAAAGGGGAAGAGATCAGAACCGTGGACTGTGCTTGGTCAGCTTGCAGAGGTGAAAACACTGCATGAGCAGGATTAGAGGAGCTGTTCAGTGTCACTCTAATGCTGAAAAGACGATATTAATTTGTCATAGGAGTCCTTTTAATGAAGTCCAAGTTTAAAATACAACTGAACAAGCTCCTGTAATGACATGACCACCCAAAAAAGTAGCAGACTGTACTGGAGATCACGGAATATCATCTTGTCCGCACCGATAGTTTCACCAGTTTCTTATGCACACAAGAAACAATATATCATGTGCACAAGAAACTGAAATTTATATTATTTTTCCTCATGTCCATTTAGAGGCTCTATAGATTTTACATGATGTGGATTTTTTTTTGTTACTTGATGAAAAATTTGGATATCTCCCAAGCCTAGTATTTACCGTGTATTGTCACTGTACTTTGAAAAACACAAACATTGCAAAAGAGAACTTCTCCTAGAAACAACCTGAGTGCAGCTTTATATTCCGATATATTTCGTATATTGGGATATAGACTAAAAATATTGAGCTATTATTTATGAGCCATATCCCCCAGCTCTACAGAAATATTGATTTTCTATCACTATATATATGAATATATATTGATTGTAAAAGTATGTTGTGAATTTTTTCCCATATATCCAGCCTGATGTGGAATGTGTTAAATTTTCACATTTTATTAAACACATTTGCTTGTGTTTTATTTAAATTTCTAAAGACTGCAGACTGATCCTCTACTTTCTGACACTGTTCAAGTTTGCCTCTGGTCTGGTTGTATGTTGCAGCTGCCAGGAGGTTTGCTCCTGGAGAGAGATAAACGGGCCAAGTGGAATGGCATCCCTACTCTGCTGCAGAAGCTCTATGAGAGCAGTCATCCCAACAGTGACCTCTCCCATGCCCACAGCTTTCTTAAGGTAGACACAAGCACACTTTCACCTAGTAATAAAGCTGTTTTTAGCCATGTGATGGTGAATGTTACTTTATATCCTGTGTAATTTAAATGGCCTGTGAACTGTGCTTTTTTTCAGGTATTATCATCTCAGCTCTCCATGGAGGCCATGTCCTTTGTCACAGAGGAAAGGAAGACTGCTCAGGAATCTACCTTCCCCAACACGCACACCTTTGATCTCTTTGGTGGAGTTGATGTAAGTGTGACATTACTTATGTCTGAAACTTGTTAGCTCTTGAGGATCATCTGTCATATGAAGTAACAGACATCATAAAAGTAAAACAGGATTGAATGCTCATTTACCATTTTTTTCCCTGAAGCTGCTTGTGGAAATCTTGATGAGACCCACATTAACTATGCAGAAGAAAAAACCCAAAAGTAAGTAAGAGTCACATTTGCACTGTGCAAATGTGACTCTAATCAGCTCTAATCAGGATTTTAAAATGTTCACATGATCATTGACGAGTTTAAATTAATGTTTTGTTTTCTGTTTCAACAGTGAATGATGACCTGGTCAAGGACTGCCTTAGTGTTTTATACAACTGTTGTATATGTGTAAGTATCCAGTGACATTTTGAAATGTCATAGATGTTTTACATCTTGTTTCAACTTATCAAATGCGTGTAGCTCATAGTATTTCCCTTAAAGTTACGCTACCGTTCAAAAGTTTGGGGTCACCCAGACAATTTAGTGTTTTCCATCGAAACTCATACTTTTATTTATCAAATGAGTTGCAAAATGAATAGAAAATATAGTCAAGACATTGACAAGGTTAGATCGAACCCACAAATGTGATGCTCCAGAGACTCAACTAGCTCAAAGGAAGGTCACTTTTAGAGCTTCTCTAAGCAGCTAAACTGTTTTCAGCTGTGCTAACATCATTGCACAAGGCTTTTCTAATCATCCATTAGCCTTCTAACGCAATTAGCAAACACAATGTACCATTAGAACACTGGAGTGATGGTTGCTGGAAATGGGCCTCTATACACCTATGTAGATATTGCATTAAAAACCACATGTTTGCAGCTACAAGAGTCATTTACCACATTTTTGATTAGTTTAATGTTGTCTTCATTGGAAAACAGTGCTTTTCTTTCAAAAATAAGGACATTTCTAAGTGACCCCAAACTTTTGAACGGTAGTGTAGTTTGTGCAGTTTATATATTCTGAAAACAGTGGAGCCTTTTTGATAACAATGGACTGGATTTAATTACATGCAGATTTAACTTTTTTCAATTCATAGACGGAGGGTGTTACAAAGAGCTTGGCAGCAAGGGATGACTTTGTTCTGTTTCTCTTCACCCTGATGACAAATAAGAAGACCTTCCTACAGACTGCTACCCTTATTGAAGATATTCTTGGAGTCAAAAAGGTGGGTTATTAATTAATGTAATTCCCAGGCTAAAAATTTAACTGTTATAAGTTATAGCCCTGCTGACTCCTGAAAAGGTTTGTGTAATCAATAATCACATTTGGTGAGCAATTGATCTTAAAGAAATGTCAAGTTTCTTAAACTAGCAAATGAATATTTAATTGAAATGAATTTATGTTGTTACCTGCTGGCTTTGCTCTAACATCCTAACACATCCCAACATCAAAGCAATGCTCTCGTTTTATAATTGGGCTGTGCTTCAATTGAATTTCTCTTTATTAACCAATTACTTTATCATCATCATCATCATCTCTGTGGACATAGTTCTCCTTTGTGATAATGCTGCAATCTAATAGACCGTTTGGCAAACGCATACATGATTATGGTGCTCGGTGCTATGACCAAAAATTTATCTGACGGTATTTTTCAAGATTTCAACAGTTTCACAGTGTACAATGGAATTTGGGCATTATTATGAGTGAGAGCTCCAATGAGAGAGGCTTTTTTGTGTGTGCTTGTGCTCGTATTGCACTACCGGTCGAGCACGAGAGGTAGGAAGAGGAGTGTGTGTCTGTCAACAGACAAAGATAACTGTTTTATGTTTACTGCTGCTTTCAACCCGAAGCCAAGATGTGACAGGACCAGGTTTAGTTTGCTGATTGAAACTAGCAAACATGATTAACATTATTTGACATTATATTTTCTAGTAAAAAGTGACTTCAGGTAGTGAAGTCACGAAAGAGAAAATCAGTTGGCATGGACAAAATTACATGTCTGTTAAGTAGTGTAGACCAGAGAGAATAGGGAAGACAAAAGCTACTTTTTTGGCTGCATATATTTGTAAATCTGACCCTAAAGGAGGGTCACTGCTCACTGCTAACCATGAACAACATGTCACTGTAACGGACTACTATTTTACTATGAGGAAGCAATACAATTTTTCCTATTTGTTTTTTTGTAGGAAGTCATGTAATAAGCAGGATAACATCCAGTGGAGCAGTCAGTGTTGTGATGTTCTTCTTTGTCGGTTCAGAATGCAATAGGTGTATACAATGAACATGGAGCCCTACTGCCCCCACCACTTCCTGTAGTGTACTGCAGTAACAGAATGTGGTTCCAGAGATGGTGTTTTAATTAAAGAAATTGATGACGTGTCAACAATAAAATTTACGACAACTGATTGTTGCAGCACTACTTGACAGAAATACTGATTTGACATATATTGATATTGAATAATGTAAAAAAAGTATATATTGTAATTACATTTTTCCCCCGTTTGGCCCATCCCTATTTTTAAAGCAATTTGTAACACCAGGATAGACATAGGTGCTTCTCATGATCTTTTATGCCTGTCATTTCCTTTTAACCCTTGTTGCTTATTGTTTGTGGCTATTTTGTAAATGAAAAGTGTAACGTCCTTTGTTTCATATTCATATTATTTTTTGACATTTATCCATAATGATTCCTGTCTACTATAACATCTATTACTGTTAATGTCTTTGCATTTTAAGGAGATGATCCAGTTAGAAGGTGTCCCCAACCTGTCAGGACTGGTCCAAAGCTTTGATCAGCAACAGCTTGCCAACTTCTGCCGCATCCTGTCTGTCACGATCTCAGAACCTGATGTAGGAAATGACGATAAGCACACGCTCCTGGCCAAAAATGCCCAGCAGAAACGTAATGCTAGCCCTTCACGGGCAGAGGTCAATCAGGGTGACTTTTCTTTATTATTTATTTTTCTTTCTTTTTTTTTACTCTCATCACTCACACATAGTAGTTATATTTTTTTATAATGTAAATTTTTTTTTAAATTTGACTTGCAGTAACTCTGCTGAACATCCCTGGGTTTATTGAGCGTCTGTGTAAGCTGGCCACTAGGAAGGTGTCTGAGGCCACAGGAGCCAACTTCCTGCAGGAGCTTGAGGACTGGTACACATGGCTGGACAATGCTCTTGTACTGGATGCACTTATGCAGATGGCCACTGAGGAGGCTGAACAAAGCAGTACAGGTGAAGCACCAGTCTCCATTTCATGAAGTGTTGGACATTATATAAATGATTAGAGGTCAGAATCTTTATTTATGGGCAAGGATCCAGTATGCCTCTCTTCTTTATAGGCATTTTAAACAACCCCTTAAAACTGATTGCTTTAGTGCCTAACACTCTTATGGCTGAGCCTCAAACAGAGACACAGACCAGTTCCAACTGAGTGAGAGTGAAGATAGTAAAACATTCAAAAGACTAGTTATATTACATCTGAACTGACACTGAAAAGAGTTGTTTCCTGGAGAGCAGTACTACTTTTGCTTGTAAAGGTGTTAATACAACAATCTTTGGTGATGATGCATCACATTCAAATGAAATGATACTAGGTCTTTGACATGGGACAACCTCCCCTGACACACACATGGAATGTTATGCTAGCATGTAGGGCTGCACATAAAGATTGTTTTTTTTTATTAATTCATCTAACAATTATTTTTTTTTCGATTAGTTGATTAATTTAATGAGTAAGTTACCCATTACTCTAACAATTATTATTTTATTACTCAATTAGTATAACAATAAGTTTACCCAAAAATCAAAATCAAAAACATGTCTCATTGATATTTCAATATTTGATTCAATCATCTTCTCTTACAAATAAGAATGTATCAAGATGAAACAAAGTATGCACTGCATGGCATTATTCTGCAGAACCCCTTAAAATAAAATTAGCAACCTCTTGCTTGCTAATTTTATATACTTGAATCTAACAAGCAAGAGCTTGTTATTTTTGGAAATCTCAGACACCCTGTTGTGCAGAATAAAGAGGAGAGGGGCCATCCAGCTTGGTATCAGTGGACAGTTGAAAAGCACCTCTGATGGTATGGGGTTGCATTAGGAGAAGGCAAATAACTGAAACATTAATGTAATAGCAGTCTTGTATGTTAGTTTAAGCCATTTTTTCACACATACATAGCTGTTAAAATAAATACAAAATAGAAATCTGCTGAATAATAGAATTAGGTAACACATGGTGTAACGTTACATTTCCATAACATTAGTGGTGAAGAAATTAGGCTACTTTTAATATGGGGACAATAAAGAAAATTTAGAAATTTAGAAAGTCTATTTTAAATGACTAACCTTACTACTAACAGAAACACGTTTCGTGTGTTGATACTCCTAATGTGTGATACTTTGGTAACTCTAAAGAGTGCTTTATTGCTTGCTGTCTTGACAAACTGCTCTGGGATGCTCTTCCTTCAGGTATTCCTGTATAACAGTTGCACTGATGTGATAAGCCATTTCTAACTTGCAGAGCTTACAGACCACCACATTGTAGGGTTTCTTTCTAAAATACTCTCACACTTTGGATGACCATGGGCATGTTTTTTTTTTTTTTTTTTTAGCATGAACCTACCAGAGGGCCAGTTAATTTTTGCAAATGTGAGTTAATGGTGAGCCTTTTGCCCTATGTCAGCTGGGATTAGGCGCTAGCCCCACCACTCCTGTGTGGAGGATAAAGCAGTAGAAGATGTGAGTGAAGTTAATGGTAGTTAATGGTAATTATTAGTTTGTTAAAAAATTTGCTATCTGTCCATGAATTCTATCTGAAATGGCTCAGTCATTGAAACTGTTGTTCAGATAAATATTTAATTAATTTATTGATCACACATTCTTCATTGTACCCAGCAATACATCGACTAACACTAAATAAAAACTTACTGATACAGACCCTATATTTAGGTAATATATTAATTATAAAAAATATTTTTTAAATAAAACAAGGCCTTAATATATGTACATAAAGCAGCATGCATTCATTAATGATGGTAATGCAACTGATATGCTGTTTTTATATATCACCGTATATTGTAACATCATATTATCATCTGACCCTACTGTGAACTTTGATTTATATAATATTTCCCTTCACTCTCAGAGTCTTCAGATGAGAGTTCACTGTCTACAAGCCCACTGAGATATCAGCTGCCTCAGTCCATGAAGATTGTCCATGAGATCATGTATAAAGTAGAGGTGCTCTATGTGCTGTGTGTCCTCCTAATGGGCCGACAGAGGAACCAGGTACTTGACAACACTTCCTGTCTGCTTGATTGAGTGTAATAAGTTAAAGTTGTCTGACCACTTATTTGTATTTCCGCACAGGTCCACAAGATGCTGGCTGAGTTTCGACTCATCCCTGGACTAAATAACCTGTTTGACAAGCTGATCTGGAGGAAATATACTGCTTCCAATCATGTGGTGCATGGCCAGAATGAGAACTGCGATTGTAGTCCTGTATGAATTTAAAAACCTTTATCCTTTATTGTCCCACAATGGGGAAATTCACAGTAAACAATTCATATGTTTAATTTCAAACATGTAATGCTTTACAGAAAAAAATCACAGCAGCTGTGTTTTTTGTTATTATCTGTGTGTGTGGGCATTTTCACAGTTTTGGTGGCAGTTTAATGGCACATTGCACATAAACAGAGCTAGTTTAGAAGTGGTCCTCCACCCTCTCCTTCTCTTCCCTTTTTATCAGTAGCACCTCCAGCCTCACATCAGGAGTCTGCTCGTCCTCCTGGTCTTCTCTACTTCAATTCCTCATCTTTAGGAATTTTAGATCAAGTTTCAGAACCTTTTATTGTGTGTTTTTACATCCAGGTCAGACACATTTGCAGCACAAAGACATCTTAGCTAACTAGCAAAACAAATGCAGTAGTGTAGGAGCAGGTGCATTGACTCAAGAGTAAACAGGAGATGGAGTTGATGGCTCCTGTGCGTCATGAAGCGATATTCTTAGACATGCCTAAAAAATTTTTGGGAAAGACTACTGGAGAGAATGCATTTATGCACACAGTGCAGCCTTATGTGTGTATGAGAAAGGAAGAGGTAGTGAGTCTTAAGAGCTCAGGTGGTTGATTAATGCATATTTCTTTGGATTGACTATGTGACAGGATGCTGCTGCTACAGTACTTTGCAGAAGTCTCAGGGCACCTCCAATTTTGTTATTCTTTGTTTATCCAATTCTGTGATTGAACGCTTTGTTGATAGTCCTATTTTTAATGGATATGGTTAATCAGATATTTTAGAGTTAACACACTTTTTCATTTCACAGGAAATATCTTTTAAAATCCAATTTTTGCGGCTACTCCAGAGTTTCAGTGACCATCATGAGTAAGTGACGCTTAATTGAGTTAATCTGAGATCAGACTTCTGGTTTTAAGTCGACTTGATTTTTTTTTTTCTTCCTTTGACTTTGTTTCAGGAACAAGTACCTTCTACTGAATAGTCAGGAGCTGAATGAACTGAGTGCCATATCTATGAAGGCTAACATCCCTGAGGTGGAAGCTCTGGTCAACACAGACAGGAGTTTAGTGTGTGATGGAAAGAAAGGCCTCCTCACGCGTCTCCTCACTGTCATGAAGAGAGAGCCTCCAGATTCATCTTTCAGGTCATTGATCCATATGCTGCAAATGATGTTAATGTTAACATTGTCAGCCTCTCTGAAAAAAACATTGAAACACTTTGAAACACCAACCTTTTTTAACAGAAAAAAAATATTTTTCTTGTGTTTCTGTAGATTCTGGCAGGCAAGGGCAGTGGAAAGTTTTCTCAGAGGAGCCACTTCTTACGCAGACCAAATGTTCCTGTTGAAGAGAGGATTACTCGAGGTAAAACTACATTATATACTGTACATGATTTACTCTTCTCTCAGCCCACCCATCTCTCAGATCAGTTTGATTAGGATTTTTTGTTGTGTTAATTTAATAAACCGTTACTAACTTCCTTCATTTTACAGCACATCCTGTTCTGCATCATAGACAGTGGCTGTACATCCCGAGATGTTCTGCAGAGCTACTTTGATCTGCTGGGTGAGCTCATGAAGTTCAACATTGATGCCTTTAAAAGATTCAACAAATATGTCAACACTCCGGAGAAGGTAAATGTACACCTGTTATGCATTGTCAAAATGTAGTGTATATGCTAACCTAATATGAACCTATTTCTCAACATGGGCGAAGCATGTGTCGAAATTTATAGTGTGACTCTCTCTCTGTAGTTTCAGACCTTCCTGACACAGATAAACAGCTCTCTGGTGGACTCTAACATGTTGGTGCGCTGCATTGTCCTTTCATTGGACCGCTTTGAGAGTCAAACTGAAGATGTCAAAGGTGGACTAATAGAAAGTTTAGACTAGTAGACTAGTTTAGGGACTGCAGCTAATTTTCATTAGAATTATTTTCATCATTGATCAATCTGTTAAAATGATTATACTCTCACATGTCTTGTTCCATCCACAGTTTTAATGATTGATTTGTTATATAGATCAAAGGAACATAAATGAGAAAGTATTGGAGAACTTGTTTTACTTAAAATATTGAATAAAATATTTAAAAACACTCAAACTCATTAGTTATCAAAATAGTTGCCAATAATTTATAATTGATTAATCCTTGCAGACCTAGACTAGTTGTAGACTTCCTTGTTTTAGTTTTAAGTTCAGATGTTGACAGAAGTGTTCCAGCTGTAAGAGGTTTTTGATTTCAGCGTTGTTTGTTTCCTCAGTGGTGGAGGTTCTCTCTGAGTGCTGCCTGCTGTCCTACATGGCCAGAGTTGAGAACAGGCTCTCCTTCCTCTTTCGACTGATCAACATCATCAACGTACAGACTCTGACACAGGTCTTGTTTCATTTTGTCACTCACAAACAAAAAAAATGCATTCTTGAGCTCACAAACTCCAAGGGATAGTTTTAATAGCTACCAGCAATGATGAAAGGGAAAACAGGTATTAGCTACTTAACCAAAGTTAACCAAATAAAATCTGTCTAATTATGTCTATGCTGTCTAAAGAATATGTTTACCACTATATCTTGTAGTTAGACAACCTTTTTCCAACTGAAAAAGGCCACTTCTGCCTTGTTTGGTAACTGTGTCACTGAATATCCTAAAGAAGTGAAGGATTTCAAACACCAGAGTCACATATTTACACCTATGGACTTGCAGATGGAGGTAGAAGTGATTCAATAACTCCAGCCAAAAGGGCACAAAGTAAAGACTTGCTGCACTTCAGGCAAAGACTATTATCTGCATCAGTTCTTGTGAAATATAACCAGAGTTCTGAACGTTTAAATTTCTCCACTGTGACCAGTCTGTGTGAGGCACCTGCTGCTTCACTGTCAGCAGGAGTTAGCCCCACCCCCTGCACAGTTGGAGACAAACACAGATCTCTCAATATTAGAAAATCCGTTGTAAATACAGCACCCTTTATGTCAGCACTTTGCAAATACAGTAAGTGTTGCTTGAGCCTTGTCTTTTGGGGAAAAGCCAAACCATATAACAGAGGTGAGTTCTTTTAGAAGCCAACTCCTCCATTTTGTTATCATTTCCAGCCATGGATCACCACAACACTCTGAATCAAACAGCGTGAAGAATGAGAAACCTACGGCACTGCCCGTAGTTCGCTGTGATTGGTTGCTTGCTCTAGAGCTGGCATGAAGCAAACTAGCAAATAGTGTGATTTAGCTGAGGAAAAAAAAACTGAAGTTTGTGTAAGGACATAGAACAGCAGTGGACAGAATGTGCCCTATAGACGATACTACGGCAACTGTCCTGTACGGCAACTTAAAAGTCCAGTTGCCTTTTTGCTACACTTTTGGATACCATGACCTGGATGACTGAGTCCGTCAACATGTTCTAATACTTCAGAATCTGATATGCCTCACTATTCCTGTAGACCAGTCACCTCCTTCAATGACCAGTGTTACATTGTACATTTGTAATCATTCAAATACTTAAAAGCATAGTTTTGCAGTTTCATCTGCAAATCACCAGGGGCCTCATGTATAAACAGTGCATATGCACAAAAAAGGTGGCGTAGGCTTGCTTTCATACACGAAAGGCATGTATTAAATAAACTTGGTGTGAAACTTGAAAACATGCAGTGGATCACTGCACAAACTTGAGTTTCACTCAGAAGCCGAGTGCTCCGCAAACTCCTGTCTGGCTCTGTCAGGTGAAGATGCCACAATATTAAGTTTGGAAACTCAAAACAGTGTTTGAAAATAACATTTTCAGTGAATCTACAGTGAAAAACATCTGTGACAAACAATACTGATACACCATCTAAGTTTGATCATATGTGCATAACATCAGAGAGAGCACTGAAGAAGAAACTGTCCTTTTCTGTAAATCCTCACTGTGACGGTCTCTCTCTCTCTCTCTGTCTCTCTCTGTAGAAAAACAAGAGTAAATCATAGTTTGACATTATAATCACATGTCTTTTAAAAAAAAAACACTTTGAAACACAATGTTTAAAATGCTCCAAAATTAATTTGTTGAATAATTTCTTGTAGGAAAATGGGACTTGAACTTGATAAGAACATTTTCATTAGCCCCTTTAATCCATACGATAATGAAACAACTGCAAAAAAGTTGTGCTGCCTCGCAAAAGAGGAAGCCAGGGCAACTAAGGATAGAATAAAAGATAAAACCAGACCAGAATATGACATCATTTTAAAGTAGCATGTTGGTTGTATAAAGAAAACACAAGGGTGGCATTTTGAGATTTTCTCACTCTAAAACCCATTTTCTAAAAATAGTTTTTCAGTGATCCCAATGCACCAATATGGATAAGAAGCCAGTACAATAAAAACTTAGGCGGATTCTCTTGAACTCCTTTCTGTCAGTGTACGGCCTCTCAGACTGGTTCTTTGCACAAGGGCACACTAAGCACAGATGACCGTACAGCCACACTTTCACAAAAGGAATGTCCTGTCACTTTAACATCAATTGTAACTGATGAGACTGTCTTAGGCTTGTGATGCAAAATATGTTGCAACACTGAAGCCTTCATTTATTTTGTTTCCATCCCATTCTCTTCTGTGTAGGAGAATGTGAGCTGCTTAAACACCAGCTTGGTCATCTTAATGCTGGCCAGAAGAAAGGCTAAACTGCCCTTCTACCTCAATGTGCTGCGGGAGAAGGAGTATGCTGAGAAGTACCCAGGCTGCCTGCTCAACAACTTCCACAACCTGCTGCGCTTCTGGCAGCGCCACTACCTCAACAAGGATAAAGATAGCACCTGTCTGGAGAATGTGGGTATCTCATACTTTCCTGTTGATGATATGTCTTTAAAGGTTCTTTCTTTTCTAAGTTCATTTGTCACATTAAAAACAAGGATCAATGAAAAATTTCCCCAAATATGCTTGCTTGAAAAACAAACACTGCTACGTCCTGATGACAGTTGACCATTAACAGGCTAGTGCTTCTAGCTGTTCTACTGTCCGCTCGTAGGCAAACTGCTTCAATATATATTAATTAACAACATTTTATAATGTTTCAAGTAGTTACCATTATTATAATTAGAGTTTGTTGCCTCAGATTAGGGTCACACAACAAAGTAGTGGCTGTTACCTCAGAGCAAGAAGGTCATTTGTTGAAATCTCGGTTGGATCAAGGGTCATTCTGTGTAGAGCTGACATGTTCTCATGTAGGAATAAAGTGGTAGACAATGTTTGAGTTAGAACCACAGAATACACTGCTGTAAATTAACAGCATCGATCACTTTGACTTCATCTGTTACTTGTTAAAAGTGAAATTATTAAAATTGATTGAATGATTCAAGCAATGATTCAATCCAGGAATCCAGCTAAGATGACTTTACTCAGCTTACGAACTGTCTTACATAAGAAGGCTGAAGGCCTTTTCACGTCAGTGGAAGTGCAGTTAAATGGTATGAAATTGTAACTCGGGTGAATTTCAATACAGCATATAAAAATAGATTGATGTACACTCTCTGTTCAATTTGAATGAAATGAGTTGTACCTAATTTGGAGGAATTATGAGGACCAGAGGAAAAAAGATACGTCACCAGAAGAAATAGGCAGAGTCAGCAGAGTCAGCAGTGGGCAATGATAGAGGTGGCGCTAACTTTACCAGAATGGTTACACTCGAGAAGAAATGCTTCTTGTTCCAACCTTTAGTTAACAACTTCTTGATGTAATGCGTCATCAGGGCAGAACGATTTGATTGTCAGGTCAGTGATTTGATCACAATGCACATGGCTATGTTTTCATAAAAAATTAATTTTATAAATATTAGCGATTTTATATTATTAATTTTTACAAATGAAAGGGGATTTTCCATCCACAAAAAACGAATGCTTCTGCAGCTGAGCTGCAGCAAGCAGTTTTGCATGTAGGCATATCATGGTTTTACACTGTAGTCCTATTACAGTAGCAGTAATATTATGTTATTACATAAAATCAATTAATATGGTGAAATATATTGGCTACATTTATGTTAAATCCCATTGTACTACTAAGTATAATATTAAGTGTTGCTATAATAGCCATTCAGATTTGTCTATGTTGATGTACCCACACAATTAAGGAAGGAGCGAGTGCGTTGACTCCAGTGTTTCACACCTTTCCTCTCATTTATTTTGCTACTGCTAAACATGCTAACTCTCGTAGCTGGTTGCAAAAGTCCATGTCAAGACTGCATTTCCTTGAATTTGGTGAAAGGCCACTCTTCTCTGATGGACTTCTTGCACCACCCGCAGTGATCACATCGATTATGTGCTGTCTCTGCATCAAAGCAGAATCAACCCCGTCTGCATAGCACCTTTCAAGACTCCTATTAATCATTAACACATACAAACTTCCACCTCCAGATGGTGTCATCAGCTCATTAACAAAGAGTGTCTATTGTTTTGATTCCCCTCAGAGCTCCTGTATCCCCTTCAGCTACTGGAAGGAGACGGTGTCGGTGTTGCTGGTCTCAGACAGGACTTCTCTGTGTGCCATAGCCAGCTACATTGATGAGCCTTTCATGGATCTGGACAGAGACATGCTGGAGGATTGACCAGCAGCATGTGCACACGATGCTGAAGGTGAAACAGGGCAGAGGCGTCACAGGGGTCACAGACACCTAAAGCTGGTGATGATGACTCCACTGAGCTCAGCCATCCAGTCCACTTTGTGACTGTGTTACTGGATGTTAAAGACTCAACTGTGTGCATGGAGGCTTTCATCACGGATGGATGAGGACCCAAATTACCTCTCTGTCATCTTCTCACTGACTCACTGCTCTTCGTCTAAGAGAACTTCTACATCCGTCCCAGAATCGGCAACATCGTATATCAGAGGGAACCGTGGGATGTTACCTGCTTTGGTTGTTTGCTTTAGGTAACATTCGGATAGTCCTTTATATAACCTATAGAAAATTCTATGAAAAAACAAAACAATGTATGAATCAACAAATCATATGTGAGGAAGAATGAAATTCCATGGACATGGTTTGGAAAAGGCCACAGATTAAAGAGTCATCCACATAATATAAGTTAGTGGTCAGAGGTTCCTTCTGCTACCTACATGCCCTGACTCAGTGCCACTCCTCTGCCTGACCTGTTGGGGGAGCCAGTGAAATTTGACTTTTTTGCCAGGGTCTTGTCAATGGACAACATTTTTTTTAGCCTGTCTGTGGGTCTATTTTATTAGGTGGCTGGTGTTCATTGGTGCTTTCTGGCTGGTCTTAGAAAATTAAGGTTGTGGGTCAGCTGATCACTCTGGGCTCCTTTCACCGGAAATCATTCACTGTGTTGTTGCTTCCGAAGCTTCACACAGAGACTCATCCAGGATATTTTCTCACCTGTTTTTGTGTTGTTCTGGCTTTTAGCTCTGGATAAACTGTAGAATAAAACATTGCACAGATGACATTGCTCTTATTGTTGATTATATTTCAAGCACGTTTGGTTAAAACACCTTTATTTGTTCAGAATTTCTACCCATGCTGTGAGAGATGCTTTAGGAAAGCTTTGAGAATAAACTATGCAGGTGTTAATGTTAACATAAAACTCTTAATTGTTTTGGGTTATTTTCTGTCAATCAGCCTTCAGCCCAACATTTTCATCATAGGTCTTTGCCACTTTGGTTTTCCTCGAAATCTACAACTGCAAACTGAGAATGACAATCTTTCTATGTGACTGCTCTGTTTTCTTGGTGCTACCATTGATTGAGCATTAGCACAGAGAGCACCCGTGTTTGAGTTTACGGCCTGAAATATAGATTGGACGTGCACAGCTGAACTGGCATTTGTTCTCAAATTCAACAGGCCCCAACCCACAAAAAGTACAAATGAATGAGCTACCTCATAATTTGTCCTTAAAGCAAACAGGTCAAATCACTTCTGGCATGTGTACAGTCTGACTCACAACTTGTCATGAGTCATATCATCTGTTCATATGAATGTATAAGGGTGTTTCTATAGTCTGCTCCTGACGCTACGACTGATGCTATGCTGCCTTTGGATGCAAACACATGTCCTTTCCCACTTTTCAAACCTTGTATTTGCTTTGAAGCTGAATCACCTGAAATGTCTCCTTATTTTCTAACTTTCAATCAGCATGTCTTTCTAGTTATGCACATTCTTTAGAGAATTATTCTCACCCTTTGTTCTTTGAAGTGAAGCGTGATGTGGCTACACTTTTGTTTTCACAGTTTCTCAGCTTCTGTCTGGATGTGAAGTGGAAATAACTGCTGTTTATTGGCCTGATATGATTTAACACAGGCTTTATCTACATTGGTGTTAAAATTATTAACGCTGACCATGTGTTATGGACATGAATCCCTCTTGTCACTTCAGCAATTACCCTAGACATCCTAGAGTCTGTTGCTATAAAAAACATGTTTCTGAGAGTGAGAACAAGAGCGTTCTGCTTTAGGTGGTGTGAAGTTCTTAGTGGGCCTTTGATTTCATACGTTCATACTTGTGTGTAGGAAAAGGTCAAAGACATGCTGCAAAGTGTATAAAACCTTTTTGACTTTTATATTAGGGTTATTTAATGTTTGGCATGATGAGAAAATTATCTAGCACACTTTACAACCAATTCCGTACTCATTTGAAACCATGTGGTGCTTCTTGATCAAATGTATCTCACCTCCAACAGCATCTATGATTTAAGCAGTAATCCTTCTTTCAAAAAATAATCTTTTTTTTTTGTTGTTGTTTTGACATTAAAATCCTTCATCTCCATTGAAAATGAACTTCCAACCTCATACCAATCCTGTTTCACATCAGGCAAACAGATTTTTCAGTTTTTATTCAAATTTAACAAGTTGTGTAACCAGCTATAACTCTCTCACCTTCATCCTCTAATGCTGGTATTGAACTTAATTATCCTTATTTAACTGTTTGTCAAATTAGTACTATAATAAATTCTTCTTTAGACCTTTATTGGATTTCTATTGTCACATATTTACACACACGTACAGATACATACACACAAGTCATGTTTTTCACATTTGGAGTCTTTATTTGTGCAGTCACACAGCTAAGTACATCTGTTGCAGTTGACTAGCTGTGATTTGTTTTGTTTCCAGCGGTGATCACTCATCACGTCACTCAGCAAGCTAAAACACACAAGATGGGTTTTAATTAGCAATGTCACAAAGTTACTCGTGACCTCACCAGAGATCACATGAGATGCAATGTGAGGTCGTACAAATCACCTTCTTTGGCGTTTCACATCAACTTACAGTATCAGTAAGACAGAGTATGAGTCTGCGGGCTAACTACATCTGCCAAAAAAGGTTATGGCTCTTTGGTCATATTTGTCTGATGGTGAACAGCAGACCTCAATGTTTTGCATACTTGGGCATATAGTTTATGGGATCACATGGTGGCGTAGTGGCTAGCACTGTTGCCTTGGAGCAAAAGGACCTGGGTTTGCAACCCAGGCTGACTAAAGGCCTTTCTTTGTGGAGTTTTCATGTTCTTTCCATGTGTGAGTGGGTTTTCTCCAGGTTGTCCAGGTTCTTCCCATAGGCCTTAAACACACAGTGGTTGACTGGACACTTTAAATTGACTGTAGGTGTGAATGTGAGAGTAAAATGGTTGTTTTTCGCTGCATGTTTTCCCTGTGTTGGACTGTGACCTGTCTAGGATGCACTCATGCCAGCTGGGATTGGGACAGGCTGGTAGACAATGAATGAATTTTTTATTTAAAAAAATAAAAAAAAAAAACAGAGTCAATTTTGGTGGCGAGCCATAACCAGATCAAAACTATGCAGCCTTGGCAGACGTTTGTGCCCTTTGAGTGCTTTTTCTATTTTTACTTTTACCAAAAGCCATTCAGTTATTGGTACAGTATGTCCTATCATGCTGAACTTTTGAATGTATGTATTAAGTTGACCAACCTTGCTGCCTTGGTCACGTGTGCGGACCCGGAGCTTGTTGACCTGTGATTCAGCCATGTCAGCTCTCTCTTCTGCATCATCGAGCTCATGCTGGAGCTTCCTGTACTTCGACAGGTTGGTGTTGGCCTGCTCCTCCTGCACAGGTTCAAAGAAAGTTTACGTGGGTCTGAAGGATGCTCACACTCAGTTCAGTTACTTTTCTATTTTAAATCCCTCATAAGGTGTAAAGAAAATTACATACTGTATAACACTTATCAAAGGGCACATTAATAGCAAATAATGTGAAAGTGTGTCTCACCGCTTCTTCTGCCTGTCTTTTGTAACTCTTCACCTTGACCTGCAGTTTATCGATAAGATCCTGCAGACGGGCCAGGTTCTTCTTGTCTTCCTCGGCCTGTACAGACACCAAATGCAATGTACTTACGTTGTCAGGGCTTACACAGCACTTCCGTGTGTGCTAGGCACGTTTTTTCTGTCACATATCATTCGTACATCATTCAGAAGCCAGGGTTTGAACTGTTGACCTTCTGCTCTTTTACAGTACATTTTGCATCTGTGGTGGTTTACCTGGTAGGAGAGCTCTTTGATTCTCCTCTCATACTTGCGAACTCCCTTCTGATACTCTTGACTCTTCTTTTGCTCAGCCTCTAGTTCATTCTCCAGTTCTTTGACCTACCAGCAAGATAATCAAATCATCCTTGTGCTCACCTAAAATTACACCAGTTACTGAGTAGCCAAATGTGGCAGTGCGGTGTGGACACTGATTTTCTGCTTTTACCCTGGCCTCCAGCTTCTGAACCTGCTTCTTGCCTCCCTTGAGGGCGATCTGCTCAGCCTCATCCAGACGCATCTGCAGATCCTTTATGGTTTGCTCCATGTTCTTCTTCATTCTCTCCAGATGGGCACTGGTGTCCTGCTCTTTCTTCAGTTCTTCTGCCATCATTGCAGCCTACAAATGTTAACAATCATTATTAAAGTGGTTTTGAGTATTTTAAATGCCAGGTGTTTGGTAATCAAGATATTTCCTTTATTAGTTCAAGTCTAGTAGTTGATGTTTTAAATGTAAACCTTTGAACTTTGCGCCTGTAAAGAACTTACATCAGTGATGGCTTTTTTGGCCTTCTCCTCTGCATTGCGACACTCCTGAATAGCATCATCCACTTCATTTGACAGCATAGTCAGATCACTCTCCAACTTCTTCTTCTGGTTGATCAATCCAGTGTTCTGGAGAAAGGGAACCAGTTCAAAGACATCTGTTAAGACTGCACTGTCCCTGTGTTTGTACTATTTATATTGTTTCAGTCTGTCCACTGCGGAAAACTTAATGGATTTAAAAAAAAAATTCAAGCGGTTATGTTTTTGCCAGTGTCTGTCTGTTAGCAAAATAACTCAAAAGGTTATAGACAGATTCTGATGAAATTTTCAGGAAAGGTGTGTAATGGGACAAGGAACAGATAATTAGATGATTCTGGTGGTGATCCAGATTGCCGCCTGGATCCAGGAAATTTTTGAAGGACTCTTTATCTTTGCTTGTGTTGTAGTTTACTTTGTAGTTTGTTTCTTGCATACAGGTATGCGTATTGCAGAGACAGCAGCACTAACTTTTCATGCCTAATGAAAAGCATGGTGGCCCTGTTAAGACCTGACATCTTTATTTTTAATTCTTTATTCATCTGAACCCCTTTAGCTGCCACCATGGTCACAGCTACTCTTCCTGTGCTCCACGTATGCAAGATAGAATAAGACCACAACATTTTCTCCCTAAAAAACCAACAATAAAAAAACTAAAGTTTCATGCAAAAGTCAAAAATCTGGTGAAAGTAAAAGGGAAGAAACAAAAAACCATCGTACATCTGTACTGTGAGATCTGAGAAGTGTGACTCTTCACACCTGGCATCCGAGATGCATCTCCTGTGGCCACGCTGTAAGCCAAAATACTGACATCATGTCTGTTCACGAGAACAAAAGGACATTTTAAGGAGTCTGACGATCCTGGAGTGTCTGTTGTCAGTGTGTGTGTGTGTGTGTGTGTGTGTGTGTGGGGGGTGTGGCAAAAAGGTCAAGGGAGAGCAACAAGAAAATAAAGTCAAGAAAGGCTGCATCACTCTCCACTGTAATATGAAATCATATTTTCTAACTGTTGAGCTGTGTTAATGTTTGCTACAAATTAATCAATGTGTGTTAAAAATAGTTTGAGCTCAATATGACACTGCAGCAGGTCTGAGGAAGTCAGCTCAGGAGGCGGACTTTAATGTGTCATGTGGACAGAGTTGCATTTGCACGTGTCCCAGAGAGTCCAGAGTCTGGCTTTGGTGATCAAACCTGCAGGTGCATTAACACCTGCATTTAGCATCGAACACTCGGGATGGATGTACGTGACCATATAACTTCTTTGACAGTATCTTCCTACCTGAGAGTGTAACAGGTTGACTCTCTCAGTGGCCTCAAGCAGCTCATGCTCAGCGAGCTTGCGTGCACGATCATTTTGCTCCAGCAGAGACCTAAGCTCCTCCACCTCAGCAGCCAGAAGATTGTTCCGACGCTCGGTCACTGCTACCTGCTCCTTCAGCTCCTCATTCTGATGATTAGTCTCGTCCAACTCCAGCTGAATGTCCTGGAATCGTATTAAAATAATATGATTCAGGGATATATATCAGGTCTAATATTTCAGTATTTGTACTCAGTGTTAATTTGTTAATTTTCATTTCTAAATTGTTATTTATGTTGATGGATAATTATGCACTTTGAGAGTGGGCACTTTTTAGATATAACATGGAGCCCAGCTGTAATAACCAGAGAGATGGTAGTGACACAAATGTTTAACACAACTTATATCATTTACTTTACACTAAACTGTGAAGACTTGCTCATGGATCAACAATAACATTACTAGATACCCATATACACCGGTTTATATCTGAAAAAGATGGTTTAGGGTTTTAGTTATGCTTTAATGTGATATGTAGGGGGAAGCCATCTGTCAGCTGCTCTAGGAACTCACTTTTATTTGAACCTGCAGGTTTCTCAGAAGTTTCTGGGACTCTGCAGCCTGCCTGTTAGCATGGCTCAGCTGCACCTCCATCTCATTTAAGTCGCCCTCCATCTTCTTCCTCAGACGCACTGCCTCGTTGCGAGACTTGGCCTCAGCATCCAAAGTGGCCTGCATAGACTCCAGTGTTCTCTGGTGGTTACGACTAAAAGTTGACAAATGAGTCAGTAAAAAAATGCATGTCTGTGGTTGATGGAGGATGGCTTTTAGGTCTGCAATAAAGTAGAAGGAAAACAGTTATATCTGTAAAACTCACCGAAGGTTGTCGATTTCCTCATCTTTCTCTGCCAGTTTCTTGTCAACATCAGCTTTAATCTGGTTGAGCTCAAGCTGGATCCTGAGGGTTTTGCTCTCTTCATGCTCCAGTGTGCCCTGAGACAGACAGACAGACAGACAGCTTGTGTCTCAATAGTTCTACATTGTCCATTCGTCTTTCTGATGCCATCAAAATGCATCACAGCACCGTGCCATGGGTTGTCCCAATTGTCAAGCAAATTGTTGGCTCCGTCTCATGTAGCCAACAAATGCAGCCAACGTTTGCTCATTTTTGAAGGATTTAATTATGTCATGCACCAGTGGCAGAGCTCTTTATTTTTGTAAAACTTTATTACAAGAACACAAGAACAGGTTGGGTAGAGCCTGAATAATTGAAAAACAAACACAAATGCAAAAAACCAATACATTTTAAATAAAATTAATATTAACAATAAAATATTAACAATACAAAATAAGATATAACTCGATACTACTATAATTATGTATAATTTTAAAGCCACATGTCTTGGACACTCGGGTGAAAGGAGGAGCAGAGCTGTCAACTGATCACCACCTGGTAGTGAGTTGGCCCCGATGGTGGGGAGGATCCCGGTCAGACCTGGCAGACCCAAACATACTGTGAGAGTCTGCTGGGAACGTCTGCCAGAGTCTCTTGTCAGAAAGAGTTTCAACTTCCACCTCCGGCAAAACTTTGAGCACGTTCCGAGGGAGGCCGAAGACATTGAGTCTGAATGGGCCATGTTTCATGCCTCCATTGTTGAAGCAGCTGACCACTGGCGACTTGTGGCCGTAAGGTGGTCGGTGCCTGTCGTGGCGGTAACCCCCGAACCCATTGGTGGACTCCGGCGGTAAGAGATGCCGTCAAGTTGAAGAAGGATTCCTATCAGGCCTTTTTGGCCTGTGGGACTCCAGAGGCAGCTGATAGGTACCCGCAGGCCAAGGGGAATGCGGCTTCGGTGGTCGCTGAGGCAAAAACTCGGATGTGGTAGGAGTTTGGTGAGACCATGGAGAACGATTTCTGGACAGCTTCGAGGAGGTCCTGGTCAACCATCCGGCGTCTCAGGAGGGAAAGGCAGTGCACTGTCAACACTGTGTACAGTGGAGATGGGGTGCTGCTGACCTCGACTCGGGACGTTGTGAATCGGTGGCGAGAGTACTTCGAAGACCTCCTCATTCCCACCAACACGCCTTCCCCCTCTAAGGGGGGCCAGAGTGTGTGTTCCAACTACAGGGGAATCACACTCCAGCCTCCCTGGTAAGGTCTTTTCAGGAGGTCCTGGAGAGGAGGGTCCGCCGGATAGTCGAATCTTGGTTTCAGGAGGAGCTGTGTGATTTTCGTCCTGGTCATGGAACGGTGGACCAGCTCTACACTCTCGGCAGAGTCCTAGAGGGTGCATGGGAGTTCGCCCAACCAGTCTACATGTGCTTTGTGGAGAAGGCGTTCGACCATGTCCCTCAGGGGGGTTCTGTGGGGAGTGCTCCGGGAGTATGGGGTACTGGACCCTTTGATAAGGGCCATTTGGTCCCTGTATGACCGGTGTCAGAGCCTGGTCCGCATTGCCGGCAGTAAGTCGGATCCTTTCCCGGTGAGGGTTGGACTTCGCCAGGGCTGCTCTTTGACACCGATCCTGTTCATAAAAGTTATGAACAGGATTTCTAGACGCAGCCAGGGCGTTGAAGGGGTCCGATTCGGTGGGCTCAGGATTGGGTCCCTGCTTTTTTGCAGACAACGTGGTCCTGTTTGCTTCATCGGGTTGTGATCTGCAGCTCTCACTGGAGCAGTTCGCAGCTGGATGTGAAGCGGCCGGGATGAGAATCAGAACCTCCAAATCCGAGACCATGGTCTTGAGCCGGAAAACGGTGGAGTGCCCTCTCCGGATTGGGGATGAGATCCTTCCTCAAGTGGAGGAGTTTAAGTATCTCGGGGTCTTGTTCACGAGTGAGGGAAGAATGGAGCGAGAGATCGACAGGCGGATTTATTATTTTTATAAAACTGGAGAGGGAATGGAGATGCATCAACACAGAGGCCGGCATGTGAGAGACAAACATGGACAAGTCAATTAATTTCCCTTACATGTCACTAACCTGGAATATATGATTTACTTATATAACTTATCTCCACACAGATTTTACGATGTGAATAAAAAATGAATTTGTAAAGAAATAAAATACTATTTCTACAACAGTTAAACAACATCTTCTATATAAGTCAACTATTCAAACAATGCAGTCAACTCTATAATTATGTATAATTCTTCAAAACTAAACAATGTTTAAATAATACGAAGAATAACTTGAAATTACTTTATTTTGAAAATTATATCTTATTATATCATAACTATAACTTCTCTTCATATAGTTATTATTTTAGAGTTTATCCATCCACATGAGGGTTGGGGGGGGGTGACTTATTTTTCTTATTTAAATAAACAAACTTTTTTTTGCATTTTTGTGTTTTACAATTTTTTTTTTAACTTTTTTTTTTTTAAAAAAAAAACTTATTGTATCAAAAATTTTGGATTTTTGATACAATAAGTTGTTTTTTAAACATACAGTCCTTTGTTAACAGCCTCTTGGTTTGTCTTTTCAGTTTATTAAACCTGTTTTTTTTCCCCTTTTTTTCCCTATTTCTTCAGGGTCATAACAACACTGTAACTATGAAGTCGACTTCTTACTTCAGCTTCCTCCAGTGCAGCTTGAATTTCACTTTTCTCCATGTCCAGACCCTTCTTCAACTTCTCCAGCTCATTGATGGTCTTTGCTCCCTGGCTGATTTGATCAGAAAGATCGGATATCTCCTCTGGGGATACACAGATAGAAAAGTAGCATATTTGTCACTCTTGAGTCAAAGTTTCTCCAGTGCAAATATACACCTGAGAATTAATGTAAGCTTTACCGTGAAGGTTCTTGTTCTCCCTCTTGATGGTCTCAAGATGGTCCAGAGTCTCCTCATAAGAGTTCTTCAGTTTGAAGAGCTCTGTGCTCAGACCACGAGACTCCTTTTGAGAAGTTTCCAGCTCTGACTGGCACTCTTCATATTTCTGCTTCCACTCAGCCAGCACCTAGAAAACACAATGACACTTACTTTCAGCTTTAAACATGTCACTGATTCAGTGGGGAAAAACAGAATTTCAGTGGAAGTCCTGGCACACTGTAAATTAGACAATGTCAAATGCAGGTAGAAACTAAATCACTTAAACCTTCTGTAATGCATTTAAAGTTGTACTTCACTTCTTCTTATCTTTGCCAGTACCTTGTCAAAGTTTCGTTGTTTCTTGTCGAGGACAGCGGCTGCAGCGTTGGCTCGCTCTAGGTCAATGACCAGGTCTTCAATCTCTGTCTGGAGACGATGTTTGGTCTTCTCCAGGGAAGAGCACTTGGCATTGGATGTCTCCACTGTCTCTTCAGCCTCCTGCAGACGAATCACCAGCTTCTTCCTGATAGGAGGCAAATTATGACTGTCTGACTTTGAGGTCGTAATTCTGCACCGTTTGATTCTGTCAAAATAAAAGTGACTCACTTGGCATCCTCCAGCTCCTCAGTTCTCTGGATGGCATCAGTTTCATACTTAGTCCTCCACTGAGCCACCTCAACGTTGGCCTTGGACATAGCCCTCTGCAGCTCAGCCTTGGCCTCCTGTTCCTCCTCATACTGCTCTCGCAGAAGGTCACAGTCATGTCGAGATGACTGTAGTGCATGGGCCAGTGAGTTCTTAGCCTTTGGAGACAAATCAAGATGGTGGAGAGAGCAATGGCCTGTGGGAATTCAGTGTAACTTCCATGTGTTGGCAGTTAGCCTTGTAAATAAGTGTTGACTGTTGCATTAGTGGCTAACTGACCTTATTCTCCTCCTCCAGCTGTTTCTTCAGCTCGTCCACAGTCTGGCTGAATGAGTTCTTGGCCCGCTGGAGCTGAGACACCATGGATTCGCGCTCCTCAACCTTTCTTGCCAACTCATCTGCACCAGAAAAAAAAAAGGAATTAGATTACTAACCGGTCTATAAAATCTGTTTCAGTAAGTCATGAAAAACTGCACAGAAATTCCCCATAAAAAGTCACACATTTTTGACATTGTTCAAACATCTACTGCTTTCACATACTTTCAGCCAGAGATGCCATTCACAATGAAAAATGTAGACACCAGACACACACACTCGATTCACATCCGTTAATTAGAGTGAACAGAAAAAATGTTTTAAAGGTTTCTTCCACCAAAAGAGCTAAGCTCAACATTTTAAATGTTCCACCCAAATATTAGTAATGTGCTTACATTCCAAACACAAAGTCTTGATTCAAAAGCTTTCTATTTTAGTCTATTTGTACTTTTATTGTTACTTCTATTACTTATAGTTCCAACTTATTTAATACCTTTTAAATTCATGTCCATTTCAAGATATTCATATCACTTTTTAAAACCTTCTCCAGAAATGCAGCGTAGATACCACTTACTCTGCAGACAAAGTCACATCCCAGTTATGTTCTTCAACCAATTTGTTACAAGTGATGCAGTGCTAATGCACAGCACACTATTGCCCCACTATAGGAAAGTTCTCGGGGCCCAGTGGGGACAATAGTGTGCTGCTCTTCCGTACATTATTTGGTTACTAATATCACAAATGTGCACTTCGATCGGACTTGGTGTGCACTGCACTGCACTGCACTGCATCACTCTTGCAATTTCCCACAGGAGAATTGTCTAGTTATTCTTGCATTTATTTTATCATTAGTATTAACTTAGTTAACTGTTCTATTAACTACAACGATAACTATTATTCATCAATTTCATGATTAATTTAATGTTTATTTTTGGGCAAATTGATCACACCACTTGATAATAAGGGTAAATTATTTGCATTCATTATTGCTGTTATTCACATTTGCTAACAGTTAATGTTTTAACTAACCATTTATTAATGCTATTAAGGTTAATTTAGTTGTTAATTCAAATTATTGGTCAAAGGTCTATAAAGCTACTGTTGACTCTGTTACCAGTAGCTTTATATATATATATAGTTTTACCTGAATAATTTGATTCAATTAAAAGCATTAATTTCAACATAGTAAATGCTTTTTACAGCATTTACTAATGTTAATTAATGTAACCTGATTGTAAAATGTTCCCAATTCTTTTTAATATGGTTACTATTGTATAATTTTCAGGACACATCAGTAGATAAACCCAGAAATGTTGTACATGTTGGCCATTACCATATTTTATTACAGTATGTCATAAAATAAAAATATGCTACCTCTCTCAGTCTGAGCTCGGGCTCTTTGGGTGCTGGTGTCATTCAGCTGCCTCTGGAGCTCCTCAACCTTGGCTTTAGCCTCATTCATTTGGTCTTCGTACAGACGGCACATTTTCTCTGAAGTGGCCTGCAGGCAAGACGTAGCCATTTTTTTTAAAATAAAGGGGTGGACATAGTATAATTCCATTCTGCTTCCTCATTTCTCTACCTTGCCCTTGGAAAGCTGCTCCACGGTGGAGGCCAGATCGTCAGCCTCCATCTTGACCTCGCTCCTTTCTTTCTCCAGCTTCTGCTTGACTCGCTGCAGGCTGTCGATCTGCTCACTTAGCTCTGCGACGCTGTCAGCGTGCTTCTTTCTCAAGGCTGCTGTTGTAGCCTCGTGGTGCAGCATGGCTTCCTCCAGGTCTCTCCGCAGCTTCAGAAAGTCTGCCTCCCTTTTCTTGTTAATCTCAACCTGGGCTGAGGTTGCTCCTCCAGCCTCTTCCAGGCGCTCGCTCAGCTCCTCCAGCTCACGAGCCACATCGCCGCGTTGCTTCTCCACTTTGGCTCTACAAGCCCGTTCTGCCTCCAGCTCTTCCTCCAGCTCCTCTGTACGAGCCTGCAGGAGAAAAAAAAGCAGTCAGTCATTTTGTAACAGGTATGTTTTATGGCTCTGTTAGAAATGGAGAGAAGAGTTTACACCTGTAACTCCTTTATCTTTTTCTGGAGTTGATTGGCCACAGCTTGTTCATCTTCGATCCTTGAGCTAATTGCATTCATTTCAAAGTCTTTCCTAATATAGGAAATAGTTTTTTAAATTGTTACTTCATAACAGCTTTAATGACAAGATCATAATTATGTTACTGTGTGTATATATGATCATTCTCACTTTTTCAGCCTCTCTTCAAGTTGCTGTTTGTCATTCTCCAGGTCCATAAAAGACTCCATGGAGAGTTTCAGATCTCCCTCCAGCTTACGCTTGACCCGTTCCAGGTCCATACGCAGCTTCTTTTCCTGCTCCAGAGAGCCTTCCAGCTGAATCACATAAGGAAAAATTTGAAATACACCAACACATTTTCCAAAACGTCCAACACATTTTGTAAGTGTACACTATACATTTCCTCTGCTTTTGCAATGCAATAAATGAACTCACATCATCGACCTGTTGCTCCAACTTTGTCTTAGCTTTGGTCAGAATGTTGACTTTGTCTTCCTCCGCCTGCAGGTCGTCCAGAGTCTGCTGATGGGCCTCCTGCAGAGCCTTCTTCTCCTTAGTCAGCTTCAGAATGGTTTCATCTAGAGCTGCCATTTCCTCAATCAGGTTCTTCACCTGCAAGTAACAAGAAGAAAATCCTTTTTACATGTGAGAAGCTCCTTTCAGAACACTCGAGAGGTCAATCAATGCTCTCTTTCATTACTCTCCTCACCTTGTTCTCAGTTGCATGCTTTTCCTTTTCCACTTTGGCCAGGGTGATCTCCAGATCGTCAATGTCTTTCTTCAGCTCAGCGCACTCGTCCTCCAGCTTGCGCTTCTTGCTGAGCAGATTAGCATTCATCTCCTCCTCATCCTCCAGCCTCTCAATGATTTCTTTCACTTTGGCCTCCAGTTGGATCTTGGTTTTGATAAGCAGGTCGCAGCGGTCCTCAGCATCTGCCAGATTGTCCTGCTCCTGCGGCACAGATAGAGGGCCAAAAGTAGAGCCGTGTGTTTGTTTGAGCACTATATGTATTTCTTAGGGCTGAATGTTTGGATGCCGCACATCACTTACTGCCTGCAGCTGTAGAGAGAGGTCATTCTTCTCTTGGATCAGGCTGACCTGCCTCTCCTCCAGCTCTTTTCTCTTCATCTCTGACTTATCCAAAGTCTCCTTCAGCTTGGCCATCTCCTCCTTCATCGAGGCCAGCTCCTTCTCCGTGGCTGCACTCTTTAGCAGAGGCTTAAGCTTGAAGAAGAGCTTCATCCAGGGCCAGTGCTTGACAGCGTTGAAAGCACGGATATTCCATTGGATGATCATCAGAGCATCCCTGAAAATGAGGATAAAGGATACAATGTCAAAGATATCACCAGATTATCACCCATGGGTAATACAAATTTCTTGATTAATTAAAAAAAAAAAAAAAAAACCCTGTGATTTTATAAAGCACATACAGTGTATCCATACAAGAATGAGCTAGAACACCTGATTACCATGCATAGCTTGAATTTATGAGGTTAGCAGTTAAGCAGTTTATAATAACATGTAGAGTTGCATTAAAACCAATTAGCAGCAAATATTCCATCTAGTGATAACTGACAGTAAAAGATATTAAACACAAGTATACGAGTTTAATATAACAGAGAAGACACATTTAAAAGAACCTGGAGTAAATGTAAAATACAGAAATTGCTAATTGAGGTAGAACAGCAAAATTAAGAGTACAGCTGGAATTCCCCTTATTTGTTCATGTTATTTATGTAATGCTTGTTATTGATGATGCTGTGGGATAATGCTTGAAAAAAGACAATTAGAAGTCACTGATTTCGACCATGTGACACTTTAAAACCAGGAGAAGCCGTTTAGAATGAGAACATAAAAAGAGAGTCAGAAAGATTTACTGTGGACTTCCCCGTTTATTTATTTAGTCACTTATCCTTGGTGTTTGATTGTTGGCACTAATTCTGCAACCATCTATGCCCATGTATCTAATCACACACTAAGAGATCCAAAGTGAAATCAAACACCTACTGATGCTTTTGATGTATCATGTCTGTGACCAAAAGGGGTTGCTAGATTGATTTAGTCTCAGTAGGATGGCGTCTCACAGGCCTAAATATGGATGCAGAGCAGATTGGTCCAGAACTGACTGGCAGTGTTTAGTGGGTGAGCGTGCACACAGCGGGTGGAAGGTGACCGAGGGAGGGAGGGAGGAGGGGGAGGAGCTAGTGTACATTTTTGACAACACTTCTCACCGAGTGCCTGCCTCTCAAAGGTGAGCGTCTGTGTTTATTTAGAAACTAAAACCCTCTGTCCAGTGGCCAACTTTAATCCTTTGTCACCCTCCACGTATTCCATGAATGCACTCACTTAGAAGCACAGGCGCCATAAACAAAAGGGGCCAGGGGACATTGGGACATCCAGGGAGGGGGCCGAGGCAGTTGCCACTTGACACATGTCGCCGCCTGACTCTGAGGCCAGTGCCAGCATTGTTTCATTCAGAGAGAGAGAGAGCGAGCGATTTGGGGCCCTTATGAACAGTAGGGCCACTCACATGCCTGCTAACCATATAAGGACAAGCACATGCCTCACACACACTAAAACTAAAACTGCCCTTGGATGCCAGGCATTCTAGAGCAAGGCAGCAAATACTAAGGTATAGAGTAACACAAGCTGAGAGGCTCATGGCCAATTGTGTTGCTGTTGAACCTGTTCACAGAAGCAAACAGGTGATTTTTTAATTTTTTTTTTCAAATATTTTACTCACGTCTTTACCTTCCTGTATAGAATAAAGCTCAAAGGCTCTCCTGCAAACATTTTATATTCATTTAGTTTCATGAAAAATATTATATTTGGGCTGGAAAAGTAAAACTGACGATTTACTTCTTTGCTGTCATCCTGCGCAGCTCCATCCTCATGATTTTGCCTCGAGCGGCTGCCTGCAACAGTGTCAGCACTTTGGCCAAACGCTGGTCCCTCAGCTCTTCAAGATGACCCAGCAGTCCAGCTTTGAAGAACACCTACGTGATGAAAAGTAAGCATGACGCTATTATGTCTGTGAATTAAGTGACAATTTTTCTTGTCATTTTTTTTCTAACTATTGTGATATTCATAGCTACATGTAAGTGCAGTTTTAGAAGTAGTAAAAATATGCAACAACACTACAGTGAAAACTGCTAAAAAAAAAAAAAAAGTTGATGTAAAGGTAACAATAATTTTAATCTCAATATACTGGTGAGTAATTTTAAGTGACAGTTTAGGTTTTTTGAAGTGTGGTTACATGCGATTGTAAAACAGTGTCAACACTGACTTTGCCGAATGTGCGGCTGTTGCCAAGAAAAAGCCGAAGACACTCACTGACTGAATATTGGTGATGGTGAGGACACAAGGAAAAACAGATTTTAGTTATTCACCTAATAAACACTATGCCTGCTATTATATCTTAAATGTCTGCCACTTTTTTTTTTCACCGGTAGACAGACCACTCATTCCCTGCACCAAAGTCCATTGAGAAAATCAGTGATTATACATCACGGCAAACGTGATTTGTTGAGCCACTGCTGCCTCCGTCGTTTAGTTTTGGTGTTTGAAAGCCCTCACTCAGATTTTCCTGAGTGACACAGACTTTCCAAATCAAGATGGATGATGGTGAGATTAACTGTGAACACATTCTCATGATATCTTTGTGGAACTGTGGACCTTAGCGCTGTCACTGGCTGGTTCTTGGTGACGGCAGCCTGCTGGTGGCGCAATTGGCAAAGTCAGTGCTGACACAATCTGAACTACTACTTAAATATAATGCTATCCAATTTAATGTATAACAGTACATAATTTCATTTGCTGTTTTCCCCACAGAGATTTTGATGCTTGACGCTCTTGCTTACACATCACTCCTATGTATGATTGTTCAGATAACAATGAGCAATGGGGATTTGGAACCTTGATCAAGGGAAGCCCGTCCAGCCAAAGTAACCTTGCTGTTTTAAGACCAATCCCCTTCCACTCGGCCATGGGCTGCCCCAAAGTACCTCAGTTAAATAGTAAGTATATCTAAGTAAAAGCATACAGGCTGCAGCCTTTTACCTTGGTGTGTCCAAATTTGTACTGGCTATGGTCGATATCGAGTGAGCTCAGCAGCTTCTCTGCAGCTTTCCTGCTGTCCACAAACGTATCATCTGGGATAGCATGTGGATTCAGGATGCGATAGCTAAATGTAAGAAGTGAGAAATCCCAGACTGATTATCAGTTATTTCGGTCCCCCCCGAACAGTCAGCTTGACCTTTTCAGTGAGTCTGGTTTGTCTCACCGCTGCTTGAACTCAGCATAGAAGATGCGGTTGGGGAAACCCTTTCTGCAGATCCTGATCCCCTCCAGCACACCGTTGCAGCGAAGCTGGTGCAGCACCAAGAACGGATCTATGATCCCTGCACAGAAAATGTGTCACACAGTAGGCAAGTCCGCTTCACTTAGCACTTGATGGTACGTGATTGCACTGTGTGTTACCTGGAGTCTTGGTCTCATTAGGAATGATGCAGCGAACAAAGTGGGGCTGGGTGCTGCGCAGGTTGGTCATTAGTTTGTTCAGATTTTCCTGGAATCAAAGAGAAAACCTGACATTTATCATTTTGTGATTGTCATAAAAATGATGTAGTTCCTTCATCTTCTCCTCTCCTTTGCATTCCCCTTCCCACCCACCTCTCCCTCACTACACTCTCTCTCTCCCTCCCCTCCTCCTTCAACCGGTCGAGGCAGATGGTCGTACACTTTGAGTCTTGCTTCTGTCAGAGATTGCGTCCTGTTAAAAGAGAGTTTTTAATCCCTCCACTGTTATCGAGTGCTTGCTTATTGTCTTCCTTTCTTGGTCTCACTATAGTAATGGTAAAGTCTTGAGCTTACTATGTAAAGTGCCTTGAGATCATGTACGATTGTGTGCTACACATGTAAAATTGAGTAGAATTTAATTAAAAATCTGATTAAAACTCTTACACAAAGTGCTTCATAGCAAATAAAATGTAAATATAACATAAAACAGATAATATGAAAAAATAAAAGTAGAAGCTTTTAAAACCAGTGTAAACAGACATTGAGTAGCAATAATAACTGCACAATCAGTGAGAGAGTGAGAGCCATTCACCCAGAGCTAAAATCCTGTCTAACAAGATGTGTTTTTAACTCTCTCTTAAAAGAATCAGCATACTCAAGTGTATAAGCAAAGGAGGAGCATTCCAAAGACACGGCACTGCAGTCTACGAGGGATGATCACCTCTGCTTTTGAAATTGGTACGAGGGGCCACCAAGAATCTATGATTTGAGGATCTTAGTTACTGTGTAGGTGAATATGGTCACAAGAGGTCCGATTCAAGACAGTGCTTTGGCCATTAAGAGCTCTAAGAGACAATACTAAAATCTTAGGAGGAATTCTAAAATCGATTGCCAGCCGGTCAAGGGAAGATAAAACATGTACACACATATTGGCGAACAGCTTCTCAATAATATTATTCACATTACATAAAATGTGGCAAAATATTACATCTACATATTAGAATAAAACACACTTCCAAGTGTTTATGGGGTGGAGCCTTGTGATGGAAGAACTCATTAATGCTACCGTGGGGACAATTGTTGATATTGTGAAATATCTTGAAAATCAAGTAACATTAGTTATGACATGAAATGAACTGTATGTATGCTACTTGGTATTATAAGAACACGAGAGAATGAAAGTATATGGAGAAACAGAAATATAAAAGCATGCTTTTATATTTCTGTTTCACAAACTTTGGACAGTGTAATATTTTATTACACTGTCCAAAGTTTGTGAATATGTATTTTTTCCTGTCCTAAGTTTGAAGAAATCTAATAAATGTTTTTTTGTTTGTTTTTTTCACAAAAGGTGTAGCTGCTATTTCTAATAGACATGGGATGGTGTAACTATTTTATCTCAGGGTTATCTTGACCAAAATAATTGTGATTCACAACATTATTTTGTGATAATTGTAAAACTCTGCTTTAAAACATTTTACCTTCCATTTTGGTCGGACACAAATTCTCCACAATCATCTTTTTATCACAATGTGCCATAAAATCATATATTGTCCCATCCCTATTAGAATAAAATGACTTTCCTCTACATTCTATGTAAACCACCATAGAATGTTTAATTCTGCAGCAGCTTGTGTATGAAATCCTCGAAGCCAGGGAGCGAGGAGCCAGCACAGACTTAAAGTGATGTTCATGTGATCATTGCCCTAAACATCACTGCAAGTCTTAACTGCCTCCACCTCATCTGTCCAGCGATGTCCACAGTCATCTGTCTGCATGAGTAACCAACGCTGTTGTCAGACTCACCTTGTGAAGCTGAGACACTGTCTGGAAAGAAGCTGCCTTCTTCCTCTTCTCCTTGCCGCCAGGCTTTGGGTCAGAAACTGTCAGGTGATTATCAGAGTGATTAAGATGACCGTGATCAGTTCAGATCACAGACTGTGGTTTAGGATCCTGTTTACTCTACCTGAGTCTGAGCCAATGTAGTTTTCATACAGAGATGCAAGCAGCTTGTTTGCAGACTTTTGGAAACAGGCAACTACTGTTTCATTGAGCGGGTCTTTGTTTTTGTCCAACCAGCCAATGGTGTTATATGGCACCTACAAAATAAGAGCAGTGAGATTCAGTTCTGTATGTAACAATGAAATATTTGAATACACAAATATTTGAACACACTTACCACCCCAGCATAATGCACCAGCTCAAAATGGGTCTCGTACTTGCGCTTCTTGTCTGGCCGTGGCTTTTGGAAATTAGGTGACTTGCCATAATGATTATCATACAACTTGGCTTTAAAGCTACTGTCTGTGGCCTTGGGGAACATGCACTCCTCTTCAAGGATGGACATGATGCCTAGTGGCTGGAGGGAGAGAAGCATGACATTATACTCTGCCTCCATCAAGCTCTGATTGAGTGACCTGCTGATTTGTGTCCTGCTATGACTACAATAGTTCATTCACCTTTTCAATGAGGTCGATGCACGCTTGGAGGTCCAACCCAAAGTCGATGAAGGTCCATTCGATGCCCTCACGTCTGTACTCCTCCTGCTCCAGGATGAACATGTGGTGGTTGAAAAACTGTTGTAGTTTCTCATTTGTGAAGTTGATGCACAGCTGCTCGAAGCTATTGAGCTGCGATAAAAGAGGAACAGGTGTTATGAAAAGTGCTCATGACCTCTACAGGATGAAGAACACAAGACGCCTCCCGCCGACAAGAGAAGGAGGTGAGATACAACCAGAAAACATGTTGTACTGTAAACTGAAAACGTCAGTAATCGAGACAACCTTAATATCTGTATTAACGTGAATAGAAATATCTGTTATATTGGTCAGGTTACTTCAAATATCTCAAATCCAGCGATGTCCAAGACTCCTATGAAGTACTGGCGAGGCAGGGAGGTGTAGAGTGTGCGGTTGATGTGTCCTACAAGCCATTTGAACATGCGGTCGTACGTAGCTTTGGCCAGAGCGCCAACGGCGTAATTAACCTGCAGCAGTCGCACACAAATACACACACATTCACAAACACAGGAGGAGAATCTGTCACTCACATGGATAGTCCCTGTTGCTTAGATACCAGACTTTAATGTGTGTGAAGTGACAAGTGTACTGATCATCTGAGTACGAAGCTGTCCCTCATTATCAAGCTAGTCACCCTGCAGACGAACACACTGCCATACTACACATGTGGACATTTGTATTCACTTGCTCTTTGTCTATTTATCTGTCACATTACAAAGTCTGAAGTCATGAAACACAACAACAACAACAACACCACAGAGAGCAGACATCACTTCTCACCTGCTCGACATTCTGTCCCTTCACCACATACTCATTTCCCACCTTCACCCTTGGGTGGAGGAGACCCTTTATGAGATCAGCTGAACTGACTCCCATTAGGTATGAGGCCTTGTCTGCACCTGGTCACCATCCAGGACAAACGTGAAACCAGAGACAGAGTAAATGAAACAAAACTTGCTTTTAAATCTGTACCAACTTTTGAGCCACACATCGCATCACTGGCTCTTACTTTCAGTGCCATCGGCTTCTGCCTGCTCCTCGCGCTGCTTCTGCTTGAATTTCATGTTCCCAAAGTGCATGATAGCGCCGACTATTTTATAACAGCCGTTTTTCTCCTCTGGCAGAAAGCCTAGGATGTCCATGGCTCGCTGAAGAGAGGAGAAGAGGAAGTTTTCTCACAGTTTGATCAATTCAACGTCATGTTTTCAGATATAGGCTGATTTCTTTCCTTGGGGAAAAGTTAAATCTTACATCAGTGGCCATCAGCTCCTGTCCATCATCCAAGTTCTCTACAGTGGTGACGCCCTGTGAGCAGAAGTGGAAATCGTATGGGTTGGAGGACACCAGCAGCATGTCTGCAACATAGAGCAAACACCTTCACGTCATGATCCTGCAGCAGTAAGCAATGCAATTTCTGAGCAGCAACAGTGGCTCACCTAACAGTTCTGGTTTCTTCTGTGACATGATCTGGTAGTAGATGTGGTAGCTCCTCTCACCAGGCTGCTGGAATATCACTCTGGATTTTTCCAGAAGATCTGATGGACAATGAGCGGTGTTAACATTGAACATGAAATGCACAATGTTGTAAAAGAGTCAGCGATCATTTACTCACATATATCAATATCAGCCGAGGCCAGTTTGCCAGTCGGTCCAAAGTGGATCCTGATGAATTTGCCCTGAGTGACAATGATTCAAATATTTTTGAGAAGGAAGAAGAAATGCACCCTCGTTTTGATAATATAAAATTAAAATATAATACATTAAACAAACGGAATTTTCCAGCTACTCACGAAACGGGATGAGTTGTCATTCCTTAGCGTTTTGGCATTACCAAATGCTTCCATGGCCGGGTTTGCCTCAATAATCTGATCCTCCAAAGTTCCCTGGAATAGAATGGTGCAAGTAGAATTTAAAGATATTATTTGTTGCATTGTATGTTAAATCTTATTGTTATTTTTTCCATTTTGCAGCTAAGATTGCATTTAATTAATTTTTCCCACATTTTAAACTCACCCCTGTTTTAGTAGCAGGACCCTGTTGCAAAAGAGGAAGGTGAAAATTAAGAGTGAGACAAAAAAATGCTTCAAAAAAAAAAACTTTCACAAACAAAGGGGAACACCATGACCAACTGGAAAATTAGAAACTGGTTAAAGCTGTGGTAAAACCAATGGCTACCTTGTTTTATATGATGGAGTGTGGTGAACAAGGGAGGAAAAATGAGCTTCAAACAACATAGAAAATTCAAAAAGCAAAAAGAAAAGATTAAGAGAAAAGTTTGGAGCCAAAAAAACAACAACAAAAAAAAAAATACAAGAAAATGGGAAATAATGGTTCAAAAATCAATGAGGAAGCAAAGTTGAGTGACTGGAAATGGCTGCACAACACATGAGGGTAAAGACTCAGACATGAAAGTAATCAGTTCTCACACAGTTTAAAGGGGATTCACTGGAGGATTTCTGGGACCAAAAAATAAAAGAATAATAAAAATATATACAAAAAAAAAAAAAAAAAAAAAAGCTTTAAAAGGGGGATGGAAAACAAAAATAGGGGTTGCCACATCAGCCTTACTCCTTTTTTGGCAGCTGTATCCCCAAGAGCTGCCACAATGGCAAAATACTGAATGACACGTTTCGTGTTGACAGTTTTGCCAGCACCGGATTCTCCGCTATAGGAGTGTGAAAAATAAAAAATTGTATGTACAACAGGTACAGTAAAAAATGTGCACAAGACTGGTAATGGTAGTGTAAATCAAAATCACTACACTGCAGAAAAGACAAAAGTGGGAGCAGATGTACACCAAAGCCAAAAGCTCTGGATACATGAACTGTCAAATCTTTAAAGTCGCTGCATGTGAGTCTACATGTTATACAGTAGTACAAACAACATATATGTGTGTGTGCGTGTCTTAATATATGTATATATACAGTTTATATACATATATACCATATATAATTTGTGTTTTCTTTCATTTGTTACTTAAAACAAGACCAAAAACATGTTTCAAGGACACTTACGTGATGAGCATGGACTGGTTCTCTCGATCTGATGAAAAATGAATGAAAATGAATTTATCTGTTGTATGTTCCACTGCTTATATGAAAGTATGTGTGCATTGTGGCAATAGTTAAAGAGTGTAAAAAAAAAAAAAAACAAACTCACTGCGCAGCATGTCATTGTAGGCATTGTCTGCTATAGAGTAGATGTGAGGTGGAACCTCGGAGCGCCGCTTGCCTTTGTAGGCAGCAACCACAGGAGCTGTGTAGACAGGCAGCCATTTGTATGGATTCACTGTCACACAGAAGAGCCCGGAGTAGGTCTGAGGAAACAAGACATGTCAGTCTATCTGGATAATTATGACTTTGGGGGAACATGGAAACATGGGGGGAGTAACGTCAGCTCGATATTCACATAGATCATCCAGTTCGAGTAACGGCTGCGCAGGTTATCCAGCACAGAGGCCTCATTCAGGTGAGTCAGCATGGCCATGTCTTCGATCAGGTCGAACTTAGGAGGGTTCATCTGCTGGATGTCACTTTCCTTTATTGTCAGAGTCTGAAGTACCGAACACAAGCAGAATAGTTTAACTTATATCACCCAATATTACAACAACGTTTGCCTCAAAGGGCTTTACAGCAAGTGACACCCTCTGTCCTTAGACCTTTAACAGTGTACAAACCAAGGGAAAGACAGAAGAGAGAGCAACACATTTACAAAGACTAGAAACATCTGAAGCACACAAAAGTGAAATGTATTACAACTACAGGAAGAAAGAGAAGCGAATGAAAGAGAGTGTCATGGGTGCAGTTCAGTTCAGAGTTTCCTTGTCCTTCAAGGGGAAATGTACTATTATGCAGATATCAGAACATAAACAACAAAACATTTTTTAAAAAGAACAATCCAAATAAATAACTAAAATCAGTTGGTAGATTGAATGAACACTTACCTTTCCATCTTTGGTCTCAACAATGACTTTGTCACCGCTGAACTCCTTGATCTCAATCGCAATGTAGGCCTCTTTTTCATCAGGGACCCAGGCTCGCTTCTTACCTAACAGAGTAGCAGCAGCAGAGGGGCCTCAATGCAACTCACCAAAACTCAAAAACCAAAAAAAAAACATCAAATTAAACTAATCAAATTGAGGGGAAATGCCGAAGTAAATGTATTACATAATTAATATATAATTTGTTGTTGGTTATTTGTTTTCTTTAGACAAAAAAAGAGACAATAAAAATAAAACAGTCACTTCGGAACTGTGACCTTTACTTTGTACATAACACAGTTGTTAATGTGATCTTTAAACCAAACTATTTTTCCTTTAAAGTTCACTTTTATGGTGATAATACTAAACTAAATCAAACGTTATTTTCTACTGTGACAAAAAAGAAAAATCGGTGCATCCGCTCCATAATAATTATTTCCACATGTGTGTTAAGGCAGCTCGTTCTCACACGAAACACATGCCTCTTCTTTCGCTGTAGTCGGTACTTAAATAATACAAATGTAACTTCAGTTCCTTAATTATGATTTTTGCCAAATATGGTTCTGTTTTCTTTGATGTGTCCTTATTAGGCCTACCGTTAAAAGCGACGTTGTGCCTCGCCATCAGTTCCAGTTCAGGTTTGCGCAAATAGGGAGCGGCCTCCCCGAACTCCTGCAAGTCAAAGTGCGACATGGTGGCAGCTCCTCTGCGGACGCAGTGTGCGACAGCGGAATTCCCTTGGTAAGGAAAAACAGCTTTGTGTTAATCGACATGAGTCAGAGTGTTGTTGTCTTCTTTTATGTTGCTGTATCGATGAAATCAACGCGTGATTTCATGGCAACCCGGCCCGTGCGCAAAGAGCGCAAATTCATCATAACCAGCTGAGGAGAAAAATACAGGTGAAGTGACACGTGACAGTGAAGCTAAACAGTGTAACTGCTGCTGAGAATGAAGTGAAGACCCTGTGAGATGGTTTGATGGCCCGCGCGTAAAATGCGTAATGATCAACCTACCAACCAAAGACGCAACGTTCACCACTGACCTCGGGAGGAGCGCAACAAAATGACAGTGTGCTGAGATGAGCCCTGCTTTATATTGTGTTCCTCAAGGTCACGGTCAGTGGACATTTGTCCCTCATTAGCATATGCCACCTCCTCCGACACCGATTGGTGCTGAGCGTCTGTCTCAATTGACACAAAAGGAAAGCTACGTTTTTGTCATTGCGCCAAACCCCAGCTGGCTATTTTTGTATCCCAGTTATTTTATGCAGTGTACACACTGCAAGGGAGTGTGACAGAGATGCATTAGGAGCATCCCTGTTTTAGGGGATTCTTTCACTCCATACACTTTGAAGGACACGGCGTAGTTGCATTTATCAAGACACTGATCCAAGAAACCCTGGTTACTTAATGAAACATTCACAGACAGAACAGAAAACAATGTTCATAGAATATTAAAATTAAAACAAATGACAGACTGCACTCCTGAGTCCACAAGTAAAGCGGCATTATTGTTTTTCATCCCTTTTTGAACACAACTGGACATATTCCACTCCAGGTGACTTTGATGGTCATGAGCTGATGTCGGCCACTATAGTCATGCAGCACTTGTGTTTTTAAGAGCCAGCAGGGATGTTTGCTATTGTGTTTGGCCACAGAGGATGCAACCCTAGAGGAGATTATTTCAGGAGTGGTGTGGCATTAAACATGCTTCTATAAATACACAACTTTATATTAATAGCGAGAAACATGGTGTGTGGCTTCTACCAGGAAAAAAAGACAAACACGAGAGACGGTTTAAACAGAAGAGGCGTGGAAACATTTTAAAGAATTTTCTTTTCGTCTTTTTTTTTTTTTTAAGGCTTTTTCATAGCCACAGTCAGAAACATCTAGCTCACTGACAATTTGGGCCTCAGATGTAAATGTTAAGTGTTCAGTAAACCATCCACTGACAGTGCATCATGATAGATTGTTATATTGTGTGTTGAACTGTCATATGTTGCTGTTGTAATTGTGTGTATCCAGTAATTGTGGTGTAAGCACTGAGTCTCTCACACTCTGGCTCCACCAGATCTGACCTTCAGAGCAAGAGGAGAGGTGGGTGCCTGGTATGAGAGCAGGGTGACAGTGCAGCATGGGAGTGTGGGCTGTGTGTGTGTGTGTGTGGGGGGGGGGGGGGACCATGGTTTCTGGGGGGGGGGGGGGGGGGGGGGGGGGGGGGGGGGGGGGGGGGGGGGGGGGGGGACCATGGTTTCTCAGAATAGACAAAGCCAGAGTCCAGCATTCCTGATGTGGAGATTGACTGTTAACTGTTGGCTGCAATGAGTCAGTGTAGATAAGGTCAAGATGGAAATCTATTGCCTATGTACACAACCAACCCTAAGAGGTGATAGGGCCACCTGTAGTACAATGAAATTGTGAATTTTTTTCTTCACACAATCATAAACAGACACACACAGAAACAATAAAAGATGGGTAGCCATCTTTGTTGACACCACTATCTGTTCCTGTGGCAGACTAAGAGGTGTTGCCGTGATGGCCTAAACTTTCTTGGGCATCAGTTAGATAGACAAGGTCTGAGCTATTCTGGGACAAGGGGCTCTTTAGAGGCAGAGGCTGGTTTATGTACTATGTCACTTGGTGCAGCATTTGAAAAGCTGGCATGCTGATAACACATGAGTAGGAGATGAATCCCAAAGTCCCCAGAGCCGCTGGCTTTAAATAAGCTCACATACTCCGGCACATAAACACACACACACACACACACACACACACAATAAAGTGCACAGGACTAGCCTCGTCTCTAGCACATCTCTCTGCGCTGCTATACAACAGCCCACTGCAACAGCTGACTTTTAGAGCAACAGCTTTCCTTTCATCCCCAGTGTTCCTAAAAATCATTTAGCCGTTACTGTGGCCAGGCTTTCTAATGCACACATTTTGTGCACTTATTGCACACTTGTGCAGCTTTAAATTACCCTCTCATATATAATGAACAAACTTTTGTCCAGCTGTAGGCCTCATCCCCAAAACAGTCCTTGGTTCATTCTTGGGGACTGGCCAACCTATTGTTTGGTGATATGTGATTTAGGAGCCAACATTTTGGGCATCAAGACTTGATCTGGGGGTCAGTCACAGTTGTTTTAGATCATCATGCACTGAATGCCAGCAGGCTTAGGCAGTGAGATGGAGAAAGATTGGGAATCATGACTGCAGTCATTGTCAGCCTCATTTAATCGTACACAACCCAGTCACATCTCTCTCAACTGTTCATCACAAATACTGCCAAAGGATGTCTACAAAATCTTCTATGTGTATATATACGCGGCAACTGTACAGCCAGCAAAGCAAAATGCATTTGTGCATATACTGTTTGCAATCCCAGTGTCATGTTTTGCATCTGGTATGGCTTTGTCTCCCTGCTTTTTGTTAGCTCCTGCTTTTATTTTGTATTTTTTGCTGTGCTTCCTGGGAAAGTGTTCTGTTTTATGTTTCAGGAGGCTGGTTGACAGGTGAGGCGGAGACTTCAATCAGTGCGGCTGTTTCCCATTGATCATCAGTCAGCTTCCTATTTAAACCCTGGTTTCCTGCCTCCTGTTGTCAGCGTGTCTTCCCAGTAACACCGGTAACCTGTGGCACATCTTAGCGTTTGCTCAGCTTTCTCTAGTCTCGGGACTAAACCTTTTGTCAGCATTTCCTAATGCTTGCTTTTTTATCCTTTTTTTCCCCAGTTGTCTCCTGAGCTCCGCCTCACCAGCCAGTCCAGCCTCAGCACTTTTAGGTATTGGTTTAGTTATTGGACTGGTATTTTGTGTTTAAATTTTTTGTATTAAACCTTGTTGCTCCTTTTCGATCCATTTCCATTTTAATCCTTTTTTCCCTTTTTGATTGATTTTTGAAATCATGATACCCAATTCCAAAAAAAGTTGGGACACTGAGTAAAATGTAAATAAAAACAGAGTGCATAGATTTGCAAATCTCATAAACCTATATTTTATTCCCAATAGAACCTAAACAATATATCAGATGATGAAACAGAGACATTTTACTAGCATCCCCTTTTCTTTTAACAACTGTCTGTAAAAGTAGTTTAGCATTGTCTCGCTGAAAAGGCCTTCCCTGAAAGAGACGTTGTCTAGATGGGAGGAATATTTGCTTCAAAACCTGTGTGTTTTTCAGCATTGATGGTGCCTTTCCAGATGGGTAAGCTGCCCATAGGTGCCATAGGCACTAATGCAACCCCATACCGTCAGTGATGCAGGCTTTTGAACTGTCCTGGAATGATTTGATGACTTAACTCAACCCCAAATAAGCGGATGTCCGCACGTGTATGAAAAGAAATAACAAAATGTATTAAACACAAAAAACAAGCCAACTAATAATGAACTAAGGAGGGCAGAGACTGGCCGGCTGGCTGGGCAGAGTCCACGGTCCACTGAGAAGGTGACGAGACAGAGGTTGGTCTGGTGAGGGGAGAGGCTACCTTACTGTAGCCCTGGATAAAGCAGCAATAAAAGTTGGCAAACCTGAGGAACCGTTGGAACCGTTTTCGGTTCCGAGGAGGGGGCCAATTTACCACATGCCGAAAGGGCATCACCTGATATTCGAAGTGACGAAGGGGTTTATTAAAAGCAGTCATCCACTCGTCTTCTTCCCTTATGCGGATCAGATGAAGAAGCGTTCCTGAGATCAAGTTTTGTGAAGATTGTGGCGTTACAGAAGGATGGGTTGATCAGGGGCAGATACTTGTTCTTAGTAGTTATATAGCTATGTGCACTTGAGCTGCTTTTTTTTGTTATTTAACTTTTACATATTTCTATTGTTTCTTTACCTTTGTGTGCGACTGACTGTCACTTTTAATTTTTATTACTTTGTGTTGTAACAAGAGAGTGCTGTAAAACCGGAGTCAAATTCCTCGTAGGTGAAAACTTACCTGGCCCAGAGAGGTGAGGAAGATGGACGGATTAAGCCAGAAGCTAGAGACTCAGAGAATGTATTTTTCTCAGGGGAAAGAGATATCGTATAATTTGGAGGATGGTAGAGTCGAACCGGGTGTAACTGATGGGTGAGACAAGGGTCTAGCAAACAGTGTGTGTGGCAAAAACTGCTCCAGCTAGCAACAGAAGAGGTGGTCCAATCAAACTGTGGGCTGTGCAACTTTAACCAAGGGAGCCCTAACACCACCGGTGAGGAAGGGGAAGTGATAACACAGAACAAAATTAACTCGTGGTGGTTTCCAGATAATGTTAATGCTGAGTCACAGTCAAGAGGGAGTTGCCATCATTTGCACAAATTGGTCTGGGATAATCTATGGAAGTTACGGGGAAGTCTGTCTGTTTAAGAAAGTCTGCTTCGATAAAGTTTTTGTCAGTGCCTGAATCAATTAAAGCCTGAAGTGTGTGTGGAGCCCTGGTGAGTGAGAGTGGTGTCTAAATAAATCCTATTGGAAGAGCGGGGATGAGAAGCAGTTTTGCTCACCTGGATGCTCTTCTCTCTGGGTGAGCCTCCCCTCCTAGGTCTCAGGTCACAGTCCCATCTGAAATGAGTGTCCACAGTAGATGCAGAGTCCGAGTTGTAATCTCCTCTGCCGCTCTGCAGGGGTGAGGCGTGTGCTGCCGAGTTGCATGGGATCATCAGAGTCTGTGGAAGCGGGTGGAGGGACCTCAGGTGTGGGCAGAAGGTGAAGGTCGTGTGTGTGAGGGCACTGGGGCTGGAGATGATGTCACCCTCCCTACGTCTTTCTCTGATTCTGTTATCTGTTCTTATTGCCAAGCTTTTGAGAGCTTCTAGGGACCCTGGTTCGTCCCTAGTGGCTAATTCGTCCTTTAATTTATCACTTAACCCCCTTAAAAAAACTACCTTTAAGGCTGACTCATTCCAACTGCTTTCTGCAGCTAGAATCCTGAAATCCACTGAATACTCAGCAGCTGAATTTTCTCGTGCCTGAGCGTGAGTAATTGGTTCACTGAGGGCGAGTCCTGGTGTATCAGACACTTCCTTTCCAATCATTTCCTCAGAGAAGGAAGAAAATGAGGCTGAGTTAGAATCCCATGAAGAATTCACCCACTGTGCGGCTTTCCCTCAAACGAGGTTGGAAACAAAAGCAAGGCAAGGGTGAGTTGCAGGTGTGCACTCTGGAACTCCACCCAGCTGCGCCACCACAAAGCACAGGACACCAAACACTGGAAATCCCAGCAAAATAACCAAATAAAAGGCATGAGAATCAGACCCTGACATGTCCACCAATAACAAGCCAGATGGTCCCTTTTTTGGTTTCCAAAAAGAATTCAAAATTTTGACCATCTGACCACAGAACAGTTCTTCATTTTGCCTCAGACCATTTTAAAAAGGCTTTGGTCCAGAGAAGATGGCAGCGTTTCTAGATCGTGTTTACATATGGCTTCTTCTTCTTTGCATGACCCAGCTATAACTTGCCTTTGTGGATTCACAGACGGTGATTTCTGGAAGTGTTTTTGAGCCCATGCAGTGATTTCCCTTGTGCACAATGATTCTTTCTAATTCTCTGAATGATATTTTACACTGTAGAGGGTGGGATCTTCAAAGTTTTTGCAATTTTTATGTTGAGGAACATTTTAATGAAATTTTTCACAATTTTTAGACAGTTTGTCGCAGATTGGTGAACCCCTGTCCATCTTTACGCTTCTCAGATGCAAAGATAGGCTTCTCATATTTTTTATGAAATAGTAAAATGTCTGAGTTTCAACATCTGATAAGTTGAAGAAAAACATTAACAAAGAAAACATTATCAAATCAAAATAACTTTTATTATGTTCAATGCATATGTGGACATATCCTGGATAAGAGTACCAAGATTCTTATCAAACAAGGATGTAATATTGTTGTCAATGGAAAATCATAACTACGTTATTATTATCATTATTCTTGCAAAAAAAAAAAAAACAATACAGGCTTAATATGAAGCCATGAATATACATCTCTGCTGGAATGTGTGAATACATTCCTATGTTTATACATATTCATATACTGTATCTGTTTTTGTATTTAGTCTTTTTACTTATTACTGTACTGTTTGGCTGGTTACATCCTATATAATTAATCTAAAGGGGAAAACAATAAAGATTTGGTCCCTATATATATTCTTATATACATACATATTTTGAACATTCTTCTCTGACTTAACTACCGGATTCAAATTTGCGACATAAAGTGTGCTAACTCGTTCAACAGAATGAATAGTAACACAACTATCTGGTTGTATTGCTGTAATCTTAAAATGGGCAGTGAAGCAGGGTTTCATTTTGGATCAAAGCATTCATTGCTGGTGGATATTTCTGTAATCACCCTCTGTGCGGCCCACAATACCTTGCAGCAACTGTGCAGGCTCAGGTCTTAGCCATTGGTTCATTAGAGTGGAGACGGTCAGACGCGAGGCACAAACACACACACACTAAGCCCCAGTTACTCTTCCACACCAACTCCACCCTGTAACAACACACAACAGACTTACTCAGTCTTTTAGCAAGCCCTTCAGGGGTTTGATAGCTCAGCTATTAGCCTGTGGCTCCAGACAATGCCCCATCTTTCATTGTGCTAAGTTGTGGTGTGGGCGAGTGGGCCCACTCGACCCTGCCAGCCCTGCCTTGTATGCATGGCAGCCCTCAGCTGTCTTTCTATTTCAGGAGCATGCAGGAATACCTCAGTCCAGCTGGGGCATCAGAGACAATGGGCGTGCTGCCTTATCCAAACACAGGCTCGCAGACAATCTGACGTACTTCAGGATCCCAGTGAGAGCCCCCGCTGCTGCCCAATAAAGAAAAAGCAAAGGGTTAAGTAGGCTGTGCATACTTTTGTGCACATTTGCAAATCCTTTTTGACCTATATTCAATTGAAGATACTGTGAAGACAAGATTTGTAATGTTCAAACTGATAAATTGTTCAGATTTTTTGCAAATGGGGCAACACAATGGTTTGTAAACTGTTTTTCTGTCAGTTCTTACCCATTCACACACTGCCGACACCAGTCAAAAAAATGCTCAAAGAACACCTGAAAGACTCAGTCATTCACAAGCAAGGATGGGGAGAGTTTCACCACTTTGTGAACACCTGCTTGAGCAAATAGTTCAACAGTTAAAGAACGTTTCTTAACGTACAATTGCAAGGAATTCAGGGATCCCATCATCTACAGTCCATAGTCTCATGAAAAGATTCATAAAATCCAGAGAAATCTCTGAACATAAGAGGCAAGGCACCACTGAATGCCTGTGACCTTCGATCCCTCAGGCGACACTGCGTTCAAAACCAACATCATTCTGTAAAGGATATTACCACATTCTCAGTTAACACAGTTTGTCGCTACATCCACAAGTGACAGTTAAAACTCTATCCAGGTGACATCTTTTTCAGGGATGTCCCTGCTCATTTTACAGTCCAGACCTGTCTCCCATTGAAAATGTGTGCTGCATCTTAAAATGCAAAATAAGCCAACGGAGACCCTCAACAGACAACAGTATATCACTTAGTATTTATTTTACTTGTGTTTCATGTTACTGTACATCATTTTGGACAATTGTTTTTTAAATGTGCTCTATAAATAAAGTGGATTGGATAAAAATCTCAAACACTTGTTGAGTGTTGCTAAAAGCGAAGATGATGTAACACAGGAGTAAACATGACCCTGTCCCAGCTTTTTTGGAATGTATTGCAGGCATCAAAAAAAAAAAAGTTATTAATTTGAACATTAATATTTTGTCTTTGTACCTGAATATATGTTGGTTGAAAAGGATTTGCAAATCATTGTATTCTGATTTTATTCATGTTTTACATGTCTGAACTTCATTAGAATCGTGTTTTGTATGAGAAATCCACAGCAAATAAATGTTTGATTTAAAATGGACATAAACATAGTTGTCAACACAGATATGCTAGCTTTTTTTAAGTGAGTTTTTACTCCAATCCTTTAAATTTATCTTGTTTGCTGTACATTGTTATAGACAAGATATAGAAAAAATCAAAAGGAAAGGTTAATGCATTTAGAAATAATTGTATTATGAATGTTTGAGTTGATTTTTTATAAGTTGAAATGTTACTGCACACTGATGCCCATGTTTTGATTTTAGTTCCAATTAAATCACTGTTACTTAATGGTAAGCCATGAGTTGGATTTCAATTTGATTTCGATTTCAATTCGCTTTTAAATTGACTTGGAAAGGACGACCGGCTGATCACCTGAAAAGAACTTCAGTTAGTGACCCACAGCATCTCACCATCTACGTTGTAATTTACTACGAGTCCTATTGGGATCTCTTAAAGATGTCAAGGGATACAGGTGGCAGTTTTTGGCCTCTGACCATAATTGCTATTTAAACAGAGCTGCTGTCACAGTGAGAGGTATTTCAGTGGGTCGCATGGCAGCTCGTTCACAGTTTACACAGGCTTCAAGCCTCATATATTTCCTTCATACTCACATATAGACAGGCATTCATGCAGGCCCCAAATCCACCTCTGCCACAGAAGACAACATCACCTGTCATCCATGGCAACTGCTCAAACACAGAGAGAGGACACTGGCGACTGAGGCCATGTGGTCACAGAGGCACAGATCACTCAGTAGAAGAATCTCCTGGAGCAAATACTATTGAACAGAGACCTGAGATCACATGGACAAATTATGACACCTGAGGGTAGCCTCAGTGAGTTTTCAATAATAAAAAAAAAACTGGTCAAAATAAGTGTTGAGTAAATGTTTTTAGATGTGATAATTGTTGGGTTGTCAGTTTACCTATTGATTAGATCTTTGTGGACCTCATTCAGTTTTCTAATTCTTCTTCTTCTGGTGAGTAGAGTGACCGTTTTCCCTGTCTTTTCTTTCCCTTTTCTGTCTTTTATTCTTTGTCATATAGAATATGTTTATATTAATTAGGTTTTAGTTTGACTTCTGTGTGTTTGGTTGGTCGGCCACTTGGACGCCATGACACTTATGGTTTCCAGTGGCTTCTCCAAGCTACCACAGAAGCACTGAAATAACGTCAGAACCGTCTCTCCGTGCAGCGTGAAGGAAATGGTGCTGCCTGTGGGGGAAATCATTGGCCACAGTTCAGTGAAGTCCGCTGCCCTCTTGAACAGTGGTCTTATTTTTGGAAAAGGTGGAACAGGTGAACATGCTTGTTGGAAACAGGTATTAGTGTGAATGGGCTGTTTGAGCCAGTGCTGCTGCTGACGGAGCTAAAATAACTCTGTCAAATGTGCCTGTGTTTGTCAGCGATACATTTTTAATCAAGATTAATTAAGAATCAGACACGGGAAGGTGGTGCCACCTATTTAAAAAATACCATCGGGCTGTAAAGTCCCTACTTCTGAGATACATTGTGTCTCATTGGAGGCAACTCCATGATTATGAACAAGTTGGAGGACTTTAATTACTACTTCATTGTTCGTGTGGATGACTCTGATTATGCTTTGTTTGCCACTTCCTCTATTATAAAATGGTTTGGTTGTGGTGCAGAGGTGCATGTAACAAAAGCCTGTCCCAATGGTGCCAACTTGGCCCGGGGGGGGAGTTAACAGGTAAGAAGAGTTAGTTCAGATGGTAGCTGAAGTTACTGGTGAAGTGAGGGATGTATCAGGTGAGTTCAGTGTAACAGGTAAAGGGAAATGCAGTGTTGTTCTAGTTACTGAAAAATAGTAATTGAATTACTTTGTTGATTAATTACACCAAAAAGTAATGCATTACTGTTAAAAGTAACTTTTTAAAGAACATTCTGCTCCCATTGATGCCCTTATAGCTTCAATTCAGTGCTGTATGGAAAATAATACTACTTGACTGTTTTTATTCATTTGCATTCACGTCACTATACTCTGCTAAGCATTATGGTCTATAAAACACAAACCTGACTCAAACACAAAGTAATTTTTAAACGCTAATTTATTTAAAATATCACAAGGATTTCTGAAATAAATAACACAAAACAAGCTGCTCCACTTCCCCCTCCCCCCTTCTCTGCTGCGTCTCCGCAATCTACACACCTGCACCGGTGCGCACGTGCCAGCGATCTACTGATCTGCTCTCCCGCACTTAAGCAGCCCACTTGGTTGTCTACGTTCCCCGTGGTGACACGTATCGGTTCGGCTCTAGTTCATGTCTTGTTGCTCGCTGTTCTCCACACTAACCTCAGGACCTAAGGGTTTCACTGTCTCTGCTTCTCTTCCACACCGAGGTTTGTCACTGCCACTGCTTTGATGACCACTGCCACTGTTCGCCTGTTTCACCCCTTTTGGGTTGTGCCCACCACCGCTGGAGCGGTCACCCTGCTCAGCACTGCCCGGACTGGGTCTCCCCACCTGCACGGACCCTGACAGCACCCCCTCTCCTGACAATAATCCCTATTGTGTTTGTTAATAAACTGTTTAAACTCCTTAGCCTCTTGCCCTTGCCTGCATCTGGGTTCAGCTCGCCTGAGTGTATTGTGACATCTGAATTATTATTCAGAATTAATTTGGACTAACTCTGCAAAAAAACTGCTAATATAGTCAACCATAAATGATATGCAAAAAAAAAAAAAAAAAAACATAACAGCTGCTCAAAAGTAAAATTTATAACCCTAACCCTAACCCCAGTTGAGTGGCCTGCTTGTTCTCCAGAAATTTTACTCCATCATCCCTGAAGGTCAAGCATGTTATAGAGGCAAGGAGTCTTTTAGCCACAGCATACTTTGAGAATTTTAATGTGGTTTTTATCAATAGTTACTGTATGCTAGTTGAAGACAGACTGAATTGCTCCGACTCTGAGGACTTTTTTTTATGGAGATTTTAACTGTACTGAGTACAAGTTAATAATCATGCAGAGCCTCATCCAGCCTCCTGGCACACTCTTTTCTTATGGCTGTGGAGAAGGATGCACACCGACTCCAGGCAGTACAAATGTCCCACCTGAGACTTGTCCCTTCTTATTCTTTTAAACACCATTTTAATGTTCTTAAGTCTAGAATCATGCAATCATTTGATCGAATTTAAGGATATTTTGAAATTATCAAATCCAAAAAAAAAACACAGTTCTGGTCCTGGGTCCAGAAGATTACACAGATGGATGCTCCTCTGGCATTTTCTTTGGCTTGTAGAAAAAGGATGTGCAGAAAAAAGTAATCCACTCCCTGTCAAGTCAAGTCAGTTTTCTTTATATAGTCAGTTTTCTTTAATATCACAAACACAATTTGCCTCAAAGGTCAGTTTGTACAGAAAGTGACACCCTCTAAGTGTTTGCTCATTTTGTGAACATTTGGGTTTCTTTAATCTCTATAATTTTGTAAGGTATATAAAGTACCTTGAGATAATACACTGACTGGCCCAAAAAAAAGTTGCCACCAAAAAAAAAAAAAAAAGGTCCCACACACTAATATTTCATTGGACCGCCTTTAGCTTTGATTACGGCACGCATTCACTGTGGAATTGTTTCGATAAGATTCATTTCCGTCCAGTGTTGAGAGTCAGACCACTGCACAAAACCTTCTCCAGCACATCCCAAAGATTCTCACTGGGGTTAAAGTCTGGACTCTGTGGTGGCCAATCCATGTGTGAAAATGATGTATCATGCTCCCTGAACCACTCTTTCACAATTTGAACCCGATAAATCCTGGCATTGTCATCTTGGAAAAAATCCATTGATGGAATAACCTGGTCATTCAGTATATTCAGATAGCCAGCTGACCTCATTCTTTGGGCACATAATGTTGCTGAACCTAGACCTGACCAACTGCAGCAACCCCAGATCATTGCACTGCCCCCACAGGCTTGTACAGTAGACACTAGGCATGATGGGTGCATCACTTCATCTGCCTCGCTTCTTACCCCGATGCTCCCATCACTCTGGAACAGGGTCAATCTGGACTCATCAGACCACATGACCTTCTTCCATTGCTCCAGAGTCCAATCTTTATGCTCCATGCTGGAAATAGGAATGTTACTTTTGCATGTTATCCTTTGGATTCTGTATTTTATATGTTTATCCAGAACTAAATCAAATCAAATCAAATCAAATTAAACATAGCTCTTGAAGTGATCACTGATCACAATCATTCAGGATTTTTTCCAACCACATTTCTTCCTCAAAGATGATGGTTCCCCACTATTCTTCCAGTTTTTAAAGGTCACATAGAATAGTCTTTTTGAACCAAAAATTTAGATTTCTGACGTCTACGTAGATCAATTAAATAATATTTATGGTCAAAACCTCATAGTCTCTTCAGATTAAGCCACTTTATTGCTGCTCTCTGACAGCATCTGGACAGGCGCTCTGTTTCTGAGCTAATGCCCGCCCCCAGAACACTGAGTCTTTTGTGATTGGCCAGCTATGAGTGGACTGACTGGTCCGCAGTGCTTTGCCCCCCGAACCACACAAAAAAATTTTCTAAAAATTTTAGCATACATTGTTCCCTATTCAAAAGTAATACACACCGATTTCTGCCTGCCACAGTCAAACAAGAAGCAGTCAAACCTTCAGGAAATCCATTACGGATTATTGGAACTGTTCCCTACTTGAGATGAAGTTTTGAGCTGAGTCCAGCGTTGTATTGCCCAAAGTTTGTATAACTATTCACTTCAAAGTGACTGCTACAAACAAACAGCATTTCAGGAAGCTTAGCAGGGATATTACTACCAACAATGAAAGATATCCACTCTGCTCTTTGTTCCTCATTAGAAGGGACTCTATGAAGCATCTGGTGTTGCTTTTGACAACCAGCAACAGAGCAACAATGAACTGAACCTTTCTTCTGAGACATGTTGCTCTCGACACATATGTTGTGTGTGTGTGGGGGGGGGGGGTTCAATGCACGGCAAATGTGCTAGTTACGCAAATAAACTTGATCTTTCAAAACTGCTTGTTCAAGCTCAGGTAAACAGTGAAGCCCTTCTTTCTCAGAAGTCGATGAAGTGTTTATTGTGACACTTTAGTGATGTTCAGACATGGGAAAGATATGAGGACACACCAAAAAACATCAGAAATTTGATTTTTCATTGAATAATGTATTGGACAGTTCTTAACCCAGTTTTAGTAGTTTCTTCAGTCACCTTAGATATTTTCCCATGCATGCCAATGATCTGACCCTTCTCAAACAGACTAACATCTTTTCCACGACCACAGGATGCGTCTTTCCACATGGTTGTCTAAGAAATGAGAAGCCACTCACTACATCAGCTGGGGTTCAATAACTTGTTGCCAGCTAAAAGGTAATCGGCCATGCAGTAATTATCCAATAGGTGGCTCTTATCTATTTGCTTAGTTAAATCCAGGTGGTGCCTTTTTTGGCCTGTGTATGTTGTTTTCTCCATTGATCATGTGGTAACTTTTCAGTTACACACTTTCACTTTCTCCTCCTGATGTTGACACCAAATATAGGATTGATGTTTATCACAATAAAACACACAGTGGGTACGTAAGTATGTGTACTGTATAGGTGTGTGTGCATGAACATAACAGCAGGTGCAGCTCCTTGTTTGTGTACATGCTCCAATATTTTTAAACTGTGATTGCAGTAGCATATTCAAATGCTAATGGCCACTGTTCTATGTATTTTACATACAGCCCCTTTACTGGGTGGAACACCATTGCTTTGTCTTTTCCCCAACCCAGCAGACAATAGAGGTGTTTTATTTTGGTACCACTTCATAGAAGAACACATTAGAGTGAGAAATGTCTTTTATACAGGTGGACAACATGAGAAGATACAGTGTGTGATGGAACTAGGACACAGTGGAAGAGATGGAACTAAGGCACTAAGACATCATGCTATCCATAGGACATGCGTACAGAACATGCCGAGGACAGCACCGTGCTAAGAGATAGTTGTTTCATACATTCCGCATAAATTTGCACAAATTAAGAGGCAGCTAAAACGATATGGTCAAGAGTTCTTTATATTTGTTCTGTTACTAAGTAAATATAGACCTTGTGTGGTGTACAATTTTTGCTTTTTGATTGTTTTGCTGATTTCCTGTAATAACGTACTATACAACAGAAAAGCTCTTGTAATGTGTATCCTTATGTCAACATTAACAAGTCAGGGATTACAGTGACTCTTTAAAGTATGCTTTGTGCTGTGTTTTATCTGTTATAATATAATAATTACATTATTGTTTCATATTGTAGATTTCTGCAGTTTGTAGTTTTTGGTGATTGTTGCTGTTGGTGATATTAGCCCCTTTTACACTAACGTTTCCAGGAACTTTTATTATAATATGTGTGGTTTGCGTTTCCACTGCACCTCAAAACATTTAACATGGCGGCGGATCACTTGATTGTGTTTGTTTCCCAACACATTCATGTTCATGTTAATAAATAAGAATAAACAAGATGTGTGGAGAGGGGTTGCAAAGGTGCTTCACTGAGGTGGTGGGAGTGTAAATCAAGCTTCCAAATAGTTTTCTCCGACCTTGCTCTGACATGCAGCAGCTGAAGAAACCTGTTCTGGTCGCAGACAGACAGTGATGATGTGCATGGGAAGCTGCATCATAATCTACTTTACAATCATTCACACGTTCGTCCCGTCAAATGTGCAAATAACAATGTGCTTTCACATCAGTGTCTCCAAAAATCTCTACTAACACAAGAAAAAGACGCTAGATTTGTCGCTAGTCACTTGTTTTGAAAAAGAGTCGCTATAGAGGGTCTGAATACTCACTAAATTTATTTATTTATTTAACTTACCCAGGTAAAGCTGTTTCCATGTTGCAAACTTAGCAAGTAATGATCCGGGGAAAGCTTTCTCCAGATAATTTGGGTGGAAACACGATGAGCTTTTTCAAAATCAGGGTAAATAAGAAATGTTCCTGCAGTGAAACGGGCTTCTGCCTCGATTGTGTCTTTGTGAACAGAGAAGATGTACCATTATTTGTATTATATGTCCTTCATCTGGAAACAGGCTTTTGCAAGCAATACTATCAGATCTAATGGAGAGTGTGTTGATGTGTATACAGTAGCTGAGCAGTGGCGTTTAATGGGCACTTCTTTGTGTTTTCTCTCCAGCTCTCTTTACTTGCACAATGCTGCCATTGACTCTTGACATATAACAAATCACTTCCTCTGTGCAGTTCTGGAATGTTGTCGGGCAGTATGAGATCTAACCACTGCTATAATGGGAAAAGTGAGAGAGTTGTGTAAAGCTAATAGACTTAGAGGGCAGAGTGTGAAAAAATTTGAAAATGGTTTCAATGTAATTGACATTTGTATTTTTGTATATTTATGTACTGCAGTTTTAAATCTGAACCTCAAGAATAACTGTTTCCTAGTTTAATGGCTAATGGGATCATGATACACTAACTTTATCACTAGAAAATAGTGAATCATAGTCAAATAACAACAGAATTACATTTTCCCATCATCTGAATAAGAGCTCAGATTTAGGTAAGAAAGATGTATGATAGAAAAATGTGCTGGCACATACTGTAGATGTGCATAAGAAAGTGTGAGTGAATGGGTGAATGGCAAAACTGTACTGTAAAGCAGCAATGAGTGGCCATCAAGACTAGAAAGGAGCAATATAAATACCGTTAACCAGTTACATGATTCAATAACAATCCATTATTGGTCTGTGTATTTTAGAGTATTCATTTACATGTTACACTTTTCAGCAACTGTCAATTCAATGATTTGTTGCTTGGCTCTGTTTTTCTTCTTCAGCCAGTAAGATACGCAGTCTCGGTCCTAGAGGCTGCCAGCCGTGACTTTGAGAGATTCTGCCAACATTTAATAGCTAGTCAGAGTTATGTGGGGCCCCAGGACATTGAGCAGTAAGAAGCTCGAGCAGGTGAAGGGAGTCCTAAGGGAAAGCCTATGTTTCTGCTACACTCAGAGGCACAGAAAGTTTAGCTTGGCATTCATACAAGTGCTAACTTTCTGGCTGCAGGCCTGACACTTGGACAGCTGGTGGCGTGTGTGTGTGTGTGTGTGTGTGTGTGTGTGTGTGTGTGTGTGTGTGTGTTTGTGTGTGTGTGTGTGTGTTTTAGTTCTTCTCTCCTCTCACGCAACTGTGTTCACAGTCTGTTGTCATCCCCTAATTTGCAGTACCAGAATAGTGTGAACATCAGAGGTTGGAGTTAAAGGGAGTCTTCTTACCTGTGAATGACACAAAAACTGATGTAAAAGTCAGTGGATCAGAACAATTATAATGGGACATTGTTGTTAAAGGGCATTTTTTTCATTAAAGAAGCTTTGGAATTGTCTGCTAACATCGCTGAAAATACAACTGTCAACAGTGCTATTAAATTGTGCTGTTTAAAATTTTGTATTTCATATATTTGTATTAACTTTTTTCTTATGCTGTTTCCTTTCCCTCTTTTACATCAAATGTCTTGTTTAATAATATTTCCTTTAATACTGTATTGTCCTATCATGTAATCTTATCTATTAAATCTTATTATCAGTTCTAAGCTTGTATCATTTATCCATACACTCTTATCTACACCCTTTTATTCAGTTCCAAAACTGTATTTATATACTCATCATTATTCTTTTCTTTCACACTGCAAAATCAAGGCATTTGGTGCTTCACATAATTGTTTGCTAATGTCAAAGGAAAATAAAGATAATTAGTACCGCAAGCGGTTCTGAAGGGGTCCTCGCGCCCATCGAGGTGTGGCCACCACAACGTCCAAGCTCGGCCCTGTCCAGCCCCGCCCACCCTATGCATGTCAGGTTGTGTAGCCACAGCGAATCAGAAAGGGTGCCCGGTCTCCCATATGAACTTTCGAGCCAATTGGTCAATGTATGGCAAAGTTACAGTTCACTTCCTGTTTAAAATGGAAGACTTCCTGTTTGGTCAAGCTCATGTCCATAAACATGTTCAGGGCAGTTCCCTTGTCTCACATATCAAATTTCATCAAGATATAACAAAGTAACAGTTCACTTCCTGTTTAAAATGACAGACTTCCTGCGGGTGAAGTTTGTGTCCCTAAACGTGTTCAGGGCAGTTCTCTTGTCTCACATATCAAGTTTCGTGCAGATTGGTCAATGTATGGCAAACTAAAAGTTAACTTCCTGTTTCAGATGTTCCACTTCCTGTAGCAAGCTCATTCCTTGCAGGTATAGTCAGGGCGGGTCTCTGACAGGATACGATAATATCTGTTAGAGCAGCATGAAGAACAGGAAAATGTCATGTTTTCCTCCTCCACCAGGAGGAGCTGTTTTTAAAACAGAATATTTTTATACAGACGTCTTCAGGTTGGGACAATCATCAATCCTAGTAATTTTGGTAGGAAGTTATAACATTTAGTTTTTTTTGTCGCACAAAATTCAACTTTGCACCGTTGCCATGGCAACAGCCTTTTACGATTCGTCATGATATTCAGCACATCTCATCTATCATATGTTTCGAGTGACTTCACCGATTTTGAGTTGGGTACGACACGTGTAAAAGTTATTCCCCAAAACGTAAAGACACTAATTTTTTTAAATTTTATGTCACCACCAGGAGGCGCTGTTATCAAACCTGACCATTTTTGCATAGATGTCTTCAGCATTGGCCCATCATCAATCATGGCCAGTTTTGGTCAGTTCGAACCTTCCAACGCGATGTTATAAGAGTTTCGTTGTCTGTGGCGAAAAATTGAAATATTGTCGACCTTTGCCACCTTTTATCTCGTACGCCATGTGACATTAAGAAAAACTTTCAATAACGTTAGATCCTCAATTTGTCCACAGTGACCTCACCAAGTTTGAAGATGACCGCACTAAAGCTCTAGGACAAGTTTGTTCAAATACCAGAGGTGCAAAATCGCCAAAATCAGCGCCGAGTCGGCGTTCAACTCAAAATGGCAGCCTTCCTGTTGGGTTTCGTCCATGGGCCACCATTGACTTTTTCAACTGTCCCTACCTAATAAACGCGTGTACTAAACCTGGCAACGCTTGATGAAAGTTTTTTGCGTCCGTTTTTAGCCCCTCCCACTTTCAGACGTAATTTTTCACCAGGTCTGACCCGTTTGCAAAATTTCTTGAGATGTTTTTGAACAAGTTTAGGCCCTCAAAAATGCGATTCATTTTGAAGAAAAAAAAGGAGAAAAACTCTCAGATATGTATATATTAAATATTTTACATATTAAATATTTATCCATTATTATTATTATGCGTTCGTTAAAACTGATAAATTCAGCAGCAAATATATCGTTAAGTTGAAGCTGTCGTGATCCTGACCTGTGCTGCCCTCTGCTGTCACAGAGCATGAATCACATCTCAGACTGTATGTATAGGACAGTGTCGTTTGTGCTTTGTAGATTTATGCGACGGTATGTTAGAAAAGGAGTAAGTGAGTAGTCTTGAATAATTTAGTCATACAAGGGGATTTTAACATGTAATTAATAATTAGTAAGCATCATGGGATGATAACATTGACAGAGCACCTCTTCTCCCAGTCTTCCTCTACCTGAGCTTGGTCACTGCGTGTGAAATCCCTTAGCCATGAACTTTTTCATCTTTGTGTTCGTTTGTAGTTTATGCTTTTGTTCTCCAGCCTCTTTCTGCAGGTAGCCCCATTGTCTGACTCTGGAGCTTCAGCAGCCCGATTGGATACTGGGTTACTCATAAAAACTTCAACATATGCATATGATCTTATTTCTTACAAGACATTATATATATATGTACATACAAATAAGGAAATTTGATTTGATTCCATTGGATCTGATCTGATTTGACAGTGCTAAGCCTCTCCTGCAGAGGGAGCCCTGATACTGTGAAGTATGTTCACATGAGGTTGAGGAAGCAGGAAAGGAGAGTTATGGGTGAACTGCACCTTGCAAACAGCTGGTTTTACTGAATGGTAATCCAACAGGAACAAAACTAAACAAAAAAAAAAACTCTTAGTAAAAAGGAAAAGGTAACACTTTGGATTCAGTACAGTGGCATGGTAAAAAAAAAACAGTAATAAAACGATATTTCCAAAGTAATATCAAAGTAATAACTTGGTAATTGGTAATTACTGTAGAATGCCATCATTACCATATTACAAAGTAGACATTTATTCTCCCTTGTAACCCACACACATTTCCATTGTTATTACCAGGCTATTACTTTGTGTTTACCATAGAAAAAAAAAAGATTTTATCATAATATCAATTGCCTATTACAAAAGTATTATCATAGTATTACCATATAGTTACTGTACTGTGATGTGAAGTGATACCAATGAAAATGATATTATCATTGTGCCGGTGTCAGGTTGATATATACATCACATTACATCTGGTTGTATTCCCTCAAAGAACAAACAGGTTATTACTCCTTACACACATGAACATGTTGTTTCTCAATGACAGGAAGGGGCTATCTCATAGGAAGTGGAAGTAGGAGCGTCCCTCTCTCTGACACACACACACACACACACACCCTCCCTCAATGCCGTCCACTTGACTGCCCATCCTGTAGCTGTGACAGTGTGAGCCAGGAACACCCCCTCTTTGCTGGACTATTGCTGCCTGCTAGTATTTTGGTAATCGTCATCCTCCCTGACCTGCTGGCCCGATCCTGGCGCCAGGAGTCTCCACACCTCCCCTCCACCTCCTCGAGCTGAATACCCCCGACCCCTTGGATAATTCAAACCAGCTGTTGCAAGGTGCCTCGGCTACTCCCACCATCTATACAGTACACTCACACTTGCCAATTCTGCAGCCTTGACTTTGTGGGTTTTTTGGAAGCCTCTCAGTCTTTGCAAGGGGTCTCACTGCTGCATAAAACAAAGCCAAGTCAATCGCAGGCCTGTTTCAAATCAGCACTGTATCTGGATTTGATGTCGCAACATGGAAGCACACATTCATTGAGTACTTTGCAATTGCAAGGAGTCAAACAGCGGTATTTGCTTTCCTGGGTCTTCACGAGTGTCAGTGACCTGAATTTCTCTCATTCCTCCGTCTAATCAGTCTTAACGAAGTGGAATGTGCTTCACAGTGAAATGAGAGTCGCGGACAAAACGGAGTTTTGTTGTGATATTCCTCTGCTGACTTATTTCTTTATTGGAGTCACATGAAGAGCATGAGTGTCCTCAGTGATCAAGTGATACTGTGAGGGGATTGACAGTTACTGCCAAAGAATGTGTGATGAGAAGAATGAAAAATGGCCATGATCAGTTACAGATAATGTTCCTCCTGAGTTGAATTTGTGTAGCAGTAAAGGAAGTGTTTCCAGTCCCGTTGTGTACTTCTCTTTTGTGTGCTTAAGTGTTTTTGGCATTTGGGGGCTCTGTGTAAAGTAAGGTGCCTCTCTGTCTATGGCCTAACCACAGTGGGACTTTGGACTGAGATGGAGGGGAACCCCAAGCTTTTGATCCCAGCTCTCAGCCCCCAGTACTGCGGGCTAACAGCCCATGTGTGAAGTGCATATGTGTGTGTGTGTGTGTGTGTGTGTGTGTGTGTGTGTGTGTGACAGAGGTTTGGATTGTTTTTTCCACAGTGGTAGTTGTGTGGTTGCCTTGTAGAACAGCAGTGGATGGTAGTCAGAGACAGAGGCCCAATAGAGGGGGGAGGGGGACTGGTACAAAGAGCTGTTCTGGTGCAACTCTGGAGGAAAATAGTTCATGCTGCATTGGGATTTCCTGCCTTAGCCCTGAGCAGCACACCCCCCCCCCCCCCCCCCCCCCCCCCCCCCCCCCCCCAGCACCCCCCCCCCCCCCCCCCCAGCTCTGTTCTTGACACTCCAGCAGTAAGTATGGAAACTGTTTGGACAATATTTCAGCTGGAGTTGGGTGAAGCACTTTATTTAATGAAAGGCTCTGTGGGGACCGTGAAGCAAGATGAGATTTGGTGTTGGCCCAGTCTTTTGCAATCAGGTTTCCATAATTCTGTTTCCTTTAATATGCTTTAATATGTCCACCCAGAGGCTTTGTGCAGATGAAAAGTATTGACTCAAAGCTCAGTGTCCAGTCTGTGTCTCTCACAATGACATGCAATATTACTGGTGGGTGTTATGTGATCTCCTGTCACCCACATCTGGAATACACATTACTTTACTATGACACTGGTGGTGTGAATGGAAGCACAAGGCAACCACACCACTGCAGCCTGGGTTTAATGTAGGGAGGACAGGTGTGTCGCCATTTGGCTGAGCCTAGACATATCGCATGGGTGTCAAAGAGAGGGTATATGGCAGATAAAGGGGTCTGGGTGCAAAACCTTCTCTTCCAGGACTTTGATCTTAGGTGTCAGCAGGAGAGCCAGGGGACACGTGTCACTCATTAACGGTGTGGTGAGAATGTGCTGGCTCTCAGGTTTTGCTGGTGTGGAGCAGAGTGGAAAGGATGCTGTGAAAATGGCTGCTTACAGGGTGTTCCTGCTAATAAATGCAGGAAAGTGGTGGAGTGCAATTTCATAACTGCCTGTGTTGTATTCATCACACTTTGTGCTGCACATATTTATGCTAAACTGATAGCACAGGAAGTTGAATAGACAATTTCATTGAAAGGCCCTGCTGCCAGCAAACACTGTCTTGAGAGAGGAGGGAAATAGAAACCAGATGTCTGAGATCCACCATGAATATGTCAAAGCTCTCAGACTATGTCAGTTCCTCCAAGTCCTATTGGTGGATTAAAACTTTTCTGCACTGTCATCAGTAATGTCTATAATACTCCCTCCCACTGGACATTTCATACTGTCTTGGCTGCAGCTACAATCCGGAGACGCAGGGAAACAAGCTTTACTATTCCAGAAGACAGATTTTTGTGTGTGTGTGTTCTTTAGGTTTCAGACCCCACCACATTCCTCAAATTTCAGGGTAACTTCCCATATCCCAAGGCTCAGTCGGGTGGCAAATCTCTCAGCACTCCTTTGTGGATAGATTGCTTTCTCTTGGTTGAGAAAATAACAAGCTACAGAGTAATGACTTAACAAGCAACAGGATAATGGCTTCAACATGTGCAGGACTGTGAGCGCGAGTCTGTGTTGCTACATGGACTTACACTTTGTGTGTGTGTGTGTGTGTGTGTATTTCTATTGTTGGGACCCAACTGTGCAAAATCAACTGCTTCTCTGTTTGGTTGAGTTGTTTGAAAGTTGGACTGCAGATGAGGAGATTGCTCTCCTACAGACCTGGAGCCTCTGAGCCACTTGTGGCATAAGCAGCACTTGGTGCGTCACAATGACAGGGACAGCCTGTGGGTATAGATGGGCGTGCCAGGTGTTTTCCATCATAACCAGCTGCATCCAGGCCAGGCCTCCTACATAGAAGACCACTCCTCATAGTCTCTCCAGTGGGTTCACCTGCAGTCGCTTGCATCAGAAGACGCTGGCAACAGTGGTAAATGTGGTAAATGACAACATGACAGCTGCTCTACATAATGTGTGTGTGTGTGTCCATGTCTTATATACTGTACTTTTCTCTTTGTGGGGACCATTGTTTGTTAGACCTTATGGAGTGAGTTCATTTTGGGAAACTGAGGACAAATGTGTATGTTGAAAACTATTGGTGTTTACTGGAATTTGCTATCTGTGTTGTGATGTCACATAGCTTTTCCCGTGGCGCTCTGCCACCAGTCTCTAGAGGATAAAATACTCAACACGTCAATACCCTCTTTCCTTTTATTTCCTTTCATCTTTTCCTTTCACCCCAAATGGTCGCGGCAGATGCTGCACATCCTCGAGTCTGTCAGAGATTTCTTCCTGTTAAATGAAATTTTTCTCTCCACTGACACCAAGTGCTTGCTCATTGTGTGAATTGTTGGGTTTTTCCTCTCTATATATAATTTGTAAGGTCTGTGCCTTACTATGTAAAGTGCCTTGAGACAATGTATGTTGTGTTAAATGGTATATGTTACATGGTGTATTTGAGCTGCAATTATAGCTCACCTTAAGTGTGTATGGAAACGCACTGAATGACAAACCAAACCTGCTTCAAACATGTTGTGATGATTGGTGTATGGGATGCGTATGGATCAACAGCAGGTGAGGAAGCCAGGGCGGTTAGCAGGAGGAACAGGCTTTATTAACAAAAAAAACAAAATCCGAACTATACCAAGCCAAAACGAAGGTGAACACAAAGCGAGGAGACTGACTGGTTGGCTGGGCAGAGGTCCCCGTGGATGACTAAAAAAAGGAGAAAAGAGTAATTAGAGACGAGCAGGAAAAAACACGGCATGCAGAGTTTGTGGAGCAAAAACGCAGAGTTAACTGTAGTGTTACCACTCTAGGAGTGAGACGCGCCGACACCTGCAGCAGCGAGGAACGAGGTATAAGAAGGCAGGGGCGGTGATCAGGAAACGAGCTGCAGGTGCGGAAGGGGGGAGGGGACTCTGCCTGGCCACGCAGTCAAGCCTCCTGAAAAAACCAAGCACAAGGGGAAAAAAAACAGGAAAACACCACACAAAATAAAAGACAGGAAACAGTGTGAACCCGGATCCTGACACATGTCTCTGTTTTAGAATGGTGTGATTATAAATCCCTGCACACAGCACCCTGATGATCTGCCATTGGCTGACCATGAGGGCAGTGTGAACCAGAACCAATCAAGACACCATGCAGAGGAACAGAGTTGCATTTTGCACACACTGACAACAACCGACAAACAACCAGCATATACGGTATGTTAAGCACCTGCATGACAGGAAATTACTTTCCTTATCAGCAGGTAGCAGTAGACTGTATTCCTCATTTAAAAAAAAAAAAGGAATGTGGAAACTTAATCAGCAGTGTTGCATGTAAACGGCAGTGTTTGTTGAGGTTGTCACTCAGTCCTCACACAGACAGACCTGGAATAGCAAATAACCCCTAGTACACTGATGTCTGGGAAGAAGATGAAAACATCCCTGATGTTGTCAGCCCTTGGTTTTTCACTTTTGGAAGAATGAAGTAGTCATAGCCATTTGATTGTTTTGTCATTTCTGTGTCTTCTCGTCTTCCGATTGGCTGGAGCTTAACAGCTGATTGCAGTGATCTCTCTCATCAACAGATGGCAATGTCACTCCCTGTAAGTTGAAAAAGAGCCGACAGTGCTGTACACACTGCCCTAACATGGAGGATCATCCTCTGCCCTAACAGCTCACCATCTAGACGGTGTGACCGTAGCAGTCTTAAGACTGTGTATCATAGCTGCCCTCTTACTCTCTAATATTCATGATTCAACTTACCCAAGAATTTGCTTCTCCCTCTTGCGCACACGCACACATTTCTCAGTTTTTACAAACCAGAACCTTGAAAACTAAGGAGCCAGTGGGAAGTTATCTGTCTCCCAGCACACAGTGTGATGGTGTTTACACTCAGTTACACAGTGACATGTCTCAACAGGTGGGCACAAATCTGTGTAACCTCTTTCATAATACTCTGTCAAAGCCTCCGGCGACAGCTCAACGTCCCTGTGCGCTGTGTCTGGGAAAATATGTTAAGATGCATTCCACTGCAGCTAACAGGTGAAATTTCCTGTCAGGTGGAGTAGAGGCTCAACATATGAGGGAGACTGTGTTCAGTTCAACAGTGCTAGTAATGTGGCTGAATGGATGACAGTGTTGGTCATCACTGAACTGGATACGCATAACCATTTATTTATTTATTTATTTTTTTTGGATATTTTGAGCAGGGATGTTTTCAAGAAATGTTGGAAGCTCCAGGCAAATGGCACTTGAGGGACATAACAGAACCTCCACTCACACCAAAACAAATATCATATCATGATATCAAACCCCTAAAACAATATCTACCTTTTGTGTCCAGTTGACACACTTCTACATGCAGATTCTCCTCGCCTAGCTGAGATACTACACAAGTGGTGATGATGATCAAGAAATGTGTGTCAGGATACTCCCTGAAAAGCAGTTACTTGTCCAAGGATAGAAGCTGGTTTATTCTCTCGCATCATGTCCCACCATCCCCTGTGTGTTTGGCAATGCCCACTGGGACCCACAGAAGAACACTAGAGAACTCCGGCGCCATCCATCCCTCTACCTCTCCCCCCATCTCCTTTCCCTCGCTAACCTCCTCACTGGCATCAAGTCCCGAGCAACACATGTCTCTGATCGAGTCCAGTCTGCGTCATCAGTTAGTAAATGCTAGGCTCCAGGAAAACCAACAGAGAGCACATTCATAGCCAGCGACCCTGTGACTGGGTATGTGATTCATTACTCTTTAATATGCACCCCTACCCCCCATCCCTTCACCCATCTAACCACTTCTCCGATCCAGCCTTGGGGGAACTCTACAGCCTGATCAAATCCGTCATTAGACATACTTGTGGTGTTACTGCTGTTGGCCTTCTTATTTACCACATGCAGCCACTGTGCCTCTGGCCTGTTTGCAGCTCCGTGGAGAGGAATTAACTCTGGATTCTGATGTTGACATCAGTACATTGAAGAGAGAGCAGATTTTCCAGGGTTGAGGACTCCCTCCAAACATTAGACATGGAAAGTAATTAACACCAAAATATAAGTGAGTAATGGAGTGCTCATGAGCAAAGCAACAGATGGTGAGAGGTGCTAATCTTGATGCAGTAGGCCAAGGGAGTAATACATGGAGTGAGAGGTGTTTGGGGAGTACAGCTAAGGATAAGTTGATTGTTTCAGTGCTGTCAAAACGTCATAGTCTTTCTACTCTAATGCATTAAGTATGACGATGGCTCTATTTTCAATTAACATGGTGATGGGGTCACACTTTATTCGAATTGGTGACTGTTTTTGATCAAGTGGCTTTAATGTGGCACTACAATGGTGACTTTCAGTTGACAGTCACAAGTGTGAAAGTCAGTTTTTTCTTAGAAGAGTTCTCTCTAGGTGTTGTGTGTCATGAGTGCGAGATGAGTCCTGTTTATGGGATTCTGACAGCTCCTTCCTGTCTCCCACGCCATGAGACCAAACTGCAAACTGCTCCTACACCATCTTTAGCCTCCCAGCTCCACCCCGAAAAAGTTGGCTAAACGAGAAGCCATGGGTGGGACAACTGACGGGGGGGATGGGACATGGCGATAGAAGTGGCAAAGTGCAGCTGTAGAAACAGCACACGAGCTGTGCAGCTCCTCAAACCAGAAACCAGACCTGCTTTTTTTGGACAAAGTAGGCCAATGTAAACTCCCACTTCCTGTTGGCTTTGTCTAGGCAACGCCCCCCCCCCCCCCCCCCCCCCTTTTCCTTCGTGCCCCCCCCCCCCCCCCCCCCCCCCAACACACACACACACACAGGTTGGCGCAGCTATTTTCCATAGGACACTATACATTTAATTGGACAGCCTTAAAAACCTTAACCATAACCTAAACCTCCCTAACATTACCAGTTAGCTGGTTTTAATGTCTAAGCCCAACCTTAATCTGACCACTATTTACATCTTAGTTAACCAGTTCTCAGAACTGAGGTTCTGCCTTACTAGACTTTGGTTTTGGTCCCAAGAAGGACTACTGGTCCTGGCAAGTTCAGTGTTTATGCCAGAAAAGTCCTAAAGAAGCAACAAAGACACACACACACGCACACACACACACAAATAGAAATACAGCCATAGAGGCATGCAGATAGTGAGTGGGAGAGAGCGAGTGAGTGAGAGAGCATGGAATACACAAACACAGTGGGGTTCAGGAATGTTAAACACATGCTTTATGGCATAAATAGCAGCCACTTTTGGTAAATTACAGTGAGTGCTCTGGCACTGTAAAGCACACAGCAGGAAAACACTCTCAGATTTCAGATCCAGGCCCTCCACTCTCCCCAAGGAACACGAAGGGGAGCATGTTGTGTTTTCATTTCTCTATAAAAAGGCAGAAAGTACAGCAGTGTGTGATGCAGCTGAGAGTTGGAATGTAGAAAGTTTGAAGTCGCCAATCGAGGCTGTGTAGCATCTGCAGCTGTATTGACCTCATGAGAGTAGCAGAATGAAGCCAAGATGTGCTTTCAATGTTGATATAGATTATTTTGTTTAAAAACCACTCCCCTTCTAAATAAAAGCAGCAGCGCATCAATGATGAAATTATTCGAGACTCGGAGAGGAAGGTCATCAAACAACCTTCAGAATAAAGTCCACATGAAGTAAAGAACTTCTTTCAATTGTCTGCACTCGCAGAGCTAACACCCTCACCTCAGGATATAGTGGCTGACATCATCAAAACAGTCCTGAGCTAACCTCCAACAGCTGAGATTCTTTAGTCTTCCAAGAGCACCGTGGGTAAAAGAAATTAGAACATGATGGTTGAGGAAAAACCATAGTCATAGACCTTCATATTAGATCCACGTTAGACCTGCTTAATGTTTGTGCACAGATGTTTCTTGAAAGTAAAGGCCATTTTGTCTGAAGAGTGAGGTGAGTCACTGCTACGAGCTACAGTGATAGAGATGAGCACATCTCCCTGACTCAGGGGGAAATAAGGAACTGTGCTGTGGAACAGCTTAGCTCATTCAGTGCTAGCCCGACTGAGCGTTGGCCAACCAACTAACTGACAGACACACTGACTAGTGGCTTTATTTGCTGACTGACAGAACAAGAGCCATGGGAACCTAATGCTCCAGTCGGGACAGACTCTGAGTCACTGTCTCAGCTGAGGAAGAGGAAAGTGTTACACTCTCACTGAGGATAGGAAAAACACAACACATACTTTACATGGCTTACCATCCTTTTAAAAGAAGCCAACTTTCACTCAAGTTGCCTTTCACCTTACGTGTGCAAATACAAACTGGTGTTCACATTGCCAGTAGTGTTTGCACAGTAACAGTGTCAAGTCGCTGGCAGGTGAGAACTGGAAGCAGGTGCATTCACTTGTTCCCATTCATCACACAGTAGGTTCACCTGCACATCTGCAATCAAGCTTTAACACAATGGTCAGTTTGCCCACCACGCCTCATGTAAAGATTCTGAAGACCACCAGTTAATACCAGTTAATGATCAAACACAACTTTTAGAACTAACGTATAAACTGGGTGCCCTAAGAGATAAAAAAAAAAGGGTTGTTCTACACCAATGCAACTGACTAGTTTTAATAAACATAAATTACTTTATTGAATGTAAATTTATCAGTTACAACATACAAGAAAACACAAGTGAACACACAAGCATGGTACAAATGTGAAACACATCATCAGCACATTGCACTATAAAACACTGCCATAAAATGTTTAGGAAAGTTAAAAATTCAACTTTGTTCTGTCCATTTATAGGATTATGAATACATACAAGAAAACCATGTCTTCATGGTGTAAACCTTAATAGTCTTTGGTCCCAGCCTTATTGCAATATTTTTTTCTAAAGCCACAATACTATCTGAGGTAAAAAAAAAAAAAAAAAAAAAAAGCACATTTTTGGTTTCAAAAGTAATACAATTTTTAAAAAAACGACCCAGAGTTAGTCAAATGACAATATATGGCTTTGGCTGGTATTAACACTGTGGTAACCTTGAGTGCATGGCTTTACCTATCACACAGCTGTGGAACTGTAAAATAAAGCTTGTTGATGGATAACAACAGACACAATGGCTTTTCCCATCTCTCAAAATTCATCAGATAACAGAGAAGGTTTGGATGCAGTCAAAACAGAAGCTTAAAGGATCCCCGCTGGTGAAAAAAAATCTAACTGAAGGGAATTCTTTTGTGATGACAAGCTTCCTCTTTTTTTTTTTTTTTCTAAAGCAAGCCAAGAGGAGTAAGTCACCTGCTATCAACCGGCGAAGGTCGTGGCTGTGACACCTGTTAGCACCTCGTCTATCTACACAACAGTACCAGAGACAGTTGTGTGTGTGTGTGTGTGTGTGTGTGTGTGCTATGAGGCACTGAGAGATTTAGTCCACCCACGCACCCCTACCTCTCAGCAGCTGTATCGGAGCCATGATCCTGAGTTGGCCCACACCAGGACAGAGACAGGAAAGAACACATCTTACCCCATTGAGTTCACGGCATATTCGGTCTTTGGAATGCACACAATAGTGACATAGTGGCTGAAATCGAGTGTCAGTATTGCTCAGTTCAGATTTGGTCCAGCCTTAGGACTTCAGACAGAGGTGAAAGAAAAAAAAAATCTGCTCCACAGCTGTTTTTTTCATAGAACAGGGAAGCTAAGAGGCTAGTAAAGTCATATCCATTATAAAGCTTGATCCCCTCCATGTCTTTTGAGTTAGGCCATTTCATGCTCAACAGGCCAGCTGGGCTTGTACAGACCACATCTCCGTGTTCAACAGCCCTCCACTGCCCTGAACTCTGAGTGGGTCCGGTCCCTCTGTTACTCCCGTCTCACTGCGTCTCACACTGTGGGGGCGCAGCACCCTGATGAGCTGTGCTTCTGCAGCAGTGACATGCGGCTGAAGGTGCGAGAACAGACACCACACTGGTACTTTTTCACTTCAGCGTGGGTCTGCAGATGAGCTCGCAGGTTGGACCGGTCAGCAAAAGCCCGGTTGCAGTGGGGGCAGGAGAATGGCCGCTCACCTGGTCAGAAAAGGATGAAACACAATGTCAAAACTGGCACTCCTTTTTTTTACATGTGATCTTCCCACTGTGAGGACTGGCTGCCCTCAGCGATGACACCTTTTCACACACACACTGAAGATAAAGAAGAAGGAGAAGAAGCACATGGTAGGCTGGTGGGGTCACAGCCTGACTGAATTAACACAATTCAATAAAAGGCAAATAAGATTAGCATGGTGACAAGTTGCTGTAGGTACTAAGTGCTCTGTGATAGCACAGAGCCTTTAGGCAATCTTTCAACCCTTTTGTTACTCATTTGCCGCTGGTTCTTCCCCTTCAGCTGTGACAACTGGCTGACGAGCCATTGTTGCTCAGACATTAATCACAATGAGTGATCAATGAGTGGAGGGTCTACAGAGGGCAGCGCAGTGTAATCATGTCTGCTGATCAAGTGTTAAGCTCCTCAAATTGATTGCCATGGATATCACTCTCTCTGACTTCACAGTTCCCATGATGAGGGATTGACCTGGTGAATCACATGACAGCAACTCAAACACAAATTCAGTTGTACTGCGACACGCACGCTGACTGCTTTACCTATGAATGAAGTGATTCAGAGAGCTTTATGGTCCCTCTGGGGCAAACAACAGAGACCACATACAAGAAAAAAAAGACGTGACAGTGATCACATGGTTAGAAGACAACCGTATAAAAAGATTAACATCAGTTTGCTCAGATGTTAAAAATGAAACGCATTAGAGCGTAAGCGACGAAGCGGACACTCAACAGATGAGGCATTAGTGGTCAGATATTACCTGTGTGCGTGCGGATGTGGCCGCGCAGCAGCCACGGCCTGGAGAAAGCCTTTCCACATGTGGTGCACACACAGGGCAGGGTGTGTGAGCGGATGTGCATCTTCAGAGCCCCCAGGCTGGTGTACTCTTTGGGGCAGTGTTTGCAGAGGAAGGCCGGCCTTGCCGCTGCTGCTGTGATGGGGGCCTCTCTCTCCTCTGGAGGAGGACTGACGTGAGCCATGGCGCCAGTGCATTTCATTCGCTGGCGAGGGGCATATGTGTGCACAGGCTCGGGGCTGGGGGGGTCAGATGTGCGTCCTTCATCCTCCTCTCCACTGCTGCTGGCACTGCTGCTGAGGCTGGACGGGGAGCTGAGGTCCAGGGGGCCTGGGGTGGCAGAGGGCTCTATTTCAGCTGTGGACATGTAGAGGGAGGGCAACATGCTGAGGTCCCACACTAAGCCTGCTGTGAAACAGGTGGCTGAGGTGTCATCTCCTGGTGAGAACTCAACGAGAGGAAACCTCTCCTGTGAAGTGTCTAAGAAGAGACAGGAGAGGATGCTTAAAACACAGCAGCCAGTGTTGAAAATAAAGCAAAAGACAAGCCATGCTTCAATGAACTTTATAGACAACAGTCCACATATCCAACATTTCGTTGTGCTCAATTCAATCAATTCAATCAATGCAATATCCACTGCCTGAAATTAGCTGCGTTTACATTCACCAAGTACATGTTCACTTCACCTGTAAACGGAGCATTTCTCGACACGTACTGAGCCTAAAACTGGAGCCATGGGAAGTTTTCATGGGCCGTTTCCTCCCACGTATTCACAGGGGCTTGTAACATGAATAGTGCTCTGTGTGGTTACAGAGAGTTGGGAAAGTGCATCTAACAGGCCCCAATTTGATCATATGGATTTGTAACCGAGCCAGTCACATACTGTATATGCAGGAAATCTACCTTCACGTTCATACACAACAAATACACACACAATAGGTAAACAACACTATCTAATGAATCTACACTTTGCACTAACCAAAGTGCACCATGGTTTTAAATATTAATAATAATAATAATAATAATAATAATCCATTTAGGCAAAATAACAGCGTCTCAACTCACCGCTCTGGCATTCCAGCTCACTGTAGTTTGGCTTTTGTTTAGCGAAGTACTTTTTGACCAAAAAGGATCGAGGCATTGTCCGTTTTGAGTGTGAAATATCTGCGTAAAAGTCTCCTGCGGCCACGACGCAAAGTTTCAGCAAACCAAACGGCACAAACGGGACGCTGGTCCTCGGATAGATCCTCGTGTGGTCCACAGCCTACACTGGACACTGGAGCAAACTAATGGCCAAGTGTGTGTGTGTGTGTGTGTGTGTGTGTGTGTGTGTGCGTGTGCGTGTGTAGCATTCGTGAAGAATGACTAAATGCTGCTCTCTGTTCTGAAATAGTCTGACACAGGCGGTAGGGGTGTGCTCGCCCCGAGGCCCCCCCCACCTCCTCCAGTGCGCAGGAAGACGAGGCGCAATCACATCACCAGTCGCACTGAATGGTTGATGCAAAGGTTGCACTTTATCGAACAACCTGTATGCAAATCACTCAGTGCCTCTGCTCAATGGTCCTCGGCCCTCGGACACGGACTTACAGTCGCTTGGAAAAATGAATATTGTTGCATAAAGAGCACATGGTAAAGTTAGTCCCCTGGCACTGGAGACTATGATATCGTGCTGCATCAGTCACCAGTTCACAATTTATTACCACGACATCGTGCATATATGCACCTACCAAGCATTTCAGTTCAAAGTCTTCCATATAGTAATTGCGCCATCTTGTGGGAAAAGGAGGGAACTGGGAAATTACTACATACTACAGTAAAGACCGCAGATAGGATTTTTTTTTTTGCTTTGACAGTGCAGATGGTGGAGTATAGAGAAGGGCAGAAGGACTTTGACTGTGTCTTTGTGGACCTAGAGAGCAGAGGAACTCTGGTCCTGCATGAGGACAGTGAGGTGAGGTGAGGCGAGGCGAGGCGAGGCGAGGTGAGGCGAGGTGAGGTGAGGCGAGGTGAGGTGTGCAGCTGGAGTGACGGGTGGGTTCAAGGTGGAGGTGCACCTTCTTGTTTGCAATTGGTGGGCAAGTTTATATGGACTATGTTGTTTGCAGGTGACATTATAATCTGTGTTGAGAGTAGGGGGCAGGTGGGAAAAAGCCTGGAGAGGTGGAGGTCTACACTGGAGAGAAGAGGAATGAAGGCGAGTAGGACAAGACAGAACACCTGCGTATGAATGACCGTGAGACCGGGGATGATCCAAGGAGTAGAGCTAGTGAAAGTGGATGAGATTAACTACCTGGGTTAAAGCATCCGAAGCAATGGGCAGTGAACAAGAGAGGTGAAGAAGAGAGAGCAGGCAGGGTGGAGTCGGTGGAGACGAGTGTCAGAGATGATGTGTGACAGAAGGGGAGCAGCAAAAGAGAAAGTAACGATTATTCATTAGTTATTCTTTAACTCAGCGTGCTGCGAACGAAACAGTGGACCAGTGCACTGAACATGTGCTCTGAGTGAGTCAGCAGCTCAAACTGTCAGAATCAGCCTCTGCATACCTCAGGAACCCACAACCTGGTGGTGAGGCCTGCTATGATGTATGACTTGGAGACAGTGGCACTGTCTAAAAGACAGGAGGCAGAGCTGAAGATGCTGAGATTTTTAATGGGACTGACTAGGATTGACAGGATTAAAAATGAGCATATTTGAGGATCACAGAAAAGGTTCATCGATGCCATGAAGGAGGACATGAGGACCGTTTGTGAAACAGAGACACAAACCCACACAAGGCAGATGATCTGCTGTGGCAACCCCTAAAGAGAGAGGCCAAAAGAAGAAGAAGAAGGTTTTGATTTTTACAAAAACACTTTATTTACAAATTTACTACATTACATTAGTGTGCTAATGTGCTAAAAATGCAGCCATTTTTATAAAATAGACAAATCAATCACAAAGAAAATGTGCAAACTGGAGTTCTTCTTTAGAGACAGCACAAAGGATGTTTTTATAGCACCATATGTTATGTTAAAACTTTCAATATCTTCAGTCATTTTATAGAAACTCAACTCCAATCTCAGTCTGCATTTGGTGTTACAGCACCACACTGAGGCTGCTTCTTGACTTCCATTTTGTTTTTCCTGGTTACATAAATTGCTAGCTTGGCTTCACTAGAGATAAAATTTAAAAGCTGTCATTTCTTTTGGTTTAAATTTTATACCCTGAACCATAAATAAAATCCCTGATTTGTTTGTAGCAGTCACTTTGAAGTGAATAGTTATACAAACTTTGGGCAATACAACGTGGGACTCATCAGCAGGAAGCAGTTCCAACAATCCGTAATGGATTTCCTGGAGGCAATGTAAGTATTTCCAAATGAAGTAATAATGTCTTTGTGAGCTTGACTGCTTCTTGTCTTGAAAAGCAATAGCTAACGACGGCTAATTGCAGCCTCATTTGAAAGGCAAAGGCCTTTTCTGATTGTCTCAGCAGTGGTAGAAAATGAGTGAGTGAGAGTGAGTGTCTCTATATGATCCTGTTTACAAGCAAAACGCTACACGACTTGTGTGGAAATGTGTGTATTTACATGTCAGCTCGCGAGTGTCTCGGGTTAGCATGTATGCTAACAACTGACTGTGGAAGGCAAAGATCATGTGTGCTTCCTGTTTGTCTCAGCTCGCTCTTTTAAAAGTGAACCGCTGCATGAGCTGTGAGAAACCGTGTGCATAGGGAACAACTTACACTAAAATGGTTTATTTCACATGTAAGTTAAACCACGCAGACACTCAAAGTGACGCTGCTGTGGTTCAAGGGGCAAAGCACTGTGCAGCAGTCAGTCACAAGTGAGTGGGAATGCGCTTGGTAGCTGGCCAATCGCAGGAGACTCAGTGTTCGGGGGCGGGCATTAGCTCAGAAACAGAGCGCCCGTTCAGACGCTGTCAGATGAGATAATAAAGTGGCTTAATCTGAAGAGACTATGAGGTTTTTGACCATACATATTATTTAGTTTATCTAAGTAGACATCAGTAAACTGGATTTTGGTTCAAAAAGACCATTCTATGTCACCTTTAAATCTAGGCCCTTCATGCCTTTGGTCTGCTGTAGGAATACTTTAAACATTTTAGCAGGGTATAGTTTACGTTCCTGGCTAGCAGTTAGCTGACTATGGGGCAGGTCACTGCTGTCAGACACACAGCATTCACTGCCACTGCTATCAGCTACACTCTGCCGCCCGGACGGCCGAGCAGCTTTACAGCCCAGCACAACACTGAGCACATTCTTCCTTTTACTGCGGCGCACTGCAGAAACAGGCGTCCACCCAGCCTCACAGGCCTCGATGTCTGCAACCTCAGCTGCAGCATCTGCACCCTCACACAGCTCACGCAGCTCACACAGCTCACCTGTCCCTTTACCTGATTCACACAACTCACCTGTCCCTTTACCTGTTTCACCTAACTTACCTGTTACTTCACCTTTTTCTCCAGCAACCTCACCTACCACCTTAACCAACTCATCCCCCTGGAAGCCATGACGGCGTCCAAGTGGCCGACCAACCGGACAGAGTCTGGTCGGCAAAACACACAAAAACAACCTAAAAGACTAAAATAAAACTAACAAATACAAACACAAACCAACTAATGCAACTACACTATCAGTGTAACAAAGAACAAAGGACGGAAAAAAGGAAAGAAAAGAGCAAAACCACTCAGTCACGCTCAGCTCTTCCACGCTCACTCCTAGCTTTAGTAGGCACAATCAAAATAGGAAATGCATCCGTGACATCAGTGTTGGACAAAGCATAATGAAGCGATGCAAACCTCTCCCATGTGTTCTTTTTCTGTCATTAAACCCATGTGCATTGTTTCTGTAAATCACCACCAGAACTCATGAAGAAAAGAGATCTGCACCGTAATAGAGTATTTAGAACAATTGTTATTAATGATATTCATTTTTTAAATGCTCCTCCAGGTCTTTATCTCTCCTCTATCTTCTTCTATCACTTCCATTCTTCTTTTCACCCACCTCTCCTTCACTAACCCCCTTCCCTTTCCCCTCCTCTCTCTCTTCTCTCCGACCCCAAATGGTCAAGGCAGATGTTCATACACTCTTGGTTCTTACGGTTTTGGTTCTGTCAAAGATTTCTAAACGTTTTTTTTTTTTCTCTCTTCTGTTGCCAAGTGCATGCTCATTGTGTTCCTGTGGGGTTTCTCTGTAATAACTGTAAGATCTTGACCTAACCATGTAAATTGTTTCCTTTATGACTCATCCCAAGGAAGCACATAAGCCTGATGGGTGCCCTGGGTCGTAGATGAAAGAAAAAAGAAGTGCCTCGCAGATTATGCTCACAATTGTTTCACCCCTAATGTGTATGTAGGTGTGTAGTGTGTATATGTATATGTATGTGCTGTATGTGTGTGAGCCTGTTTGTGTATGTTTATGTATGTTTCAATGATTACAGTAAAAAAAAAAAAAAAAAAGTCAAGTCAAAAGTGCAATAATAAACAGATCATGTGAGTGTGTTCAGATAGACTTATAGGTTCATACATGCATATGTACTGGGAATGCAATGACGTGAGCCTTTTTTGGGGTCAGGTCAGTGCTACTCTATCATAGTGGATATAACTGTACCATGCTGTACTAAGCCTGAATGATACCACTCCACTAAAATTCACATGTTGGAAAAAAAAACCTACGCTGGAAACCTCCACGTACAGTTTCTTAACATTGACATAATAAATTTGGAGCTATCAGTGGCGAGAATGCATGGTGCTGGAGCTGATACTATTGCATGGCAGACAACAGCGGGTAAGATTGAGGAATCACTATAATTGCTATGTATTTTAGCTTATCAGTATTGTATTTGCATTTTCTGTTAAAATTTGATTTCTCATATTTCTCATATCCTGCAAGAGTTTTATAGAGATCCAGAGATGAGGGTCGGGGGTCGGGGGTGTTATGTCACCACAGTTTATTCTTTTGGATTGTAATGTACCTATAATTTTGTCAGACTGTTGTGCTTGTTTACATTTCAAAACAATAAAAAAATTTGTTCACAAAAAAATAACTGTCCCATACGTATATGTGTGTACATATAAAAAGCCTTTATTTTAGGGCTGTAGTAAGGTAACTGCACCATATTCTGGAGAAAACAGGGCAAAAAGAAGACCAGTTCATGCAAAAGAACACTAAGTGGTGCTACACTACAGTTTTTTTCTTTCAAAAATCTGAGCAACTCCGATCTAGTATCAAATGATACCAATAACATTTATGCTTTTTTTCCCATTTCATTATCATTACATTTTATGGATCAAGTAACTAATTGATTTAACATTAAGTGATAATGAAAATAATCACTTGTAAGCCACAAACCAAAATTTTATTACTCAAAGTGGAGTATTTATTTATCAGTGTTTTAAAATTTGATGAATTTGAGGAAGCCATAGCACATGAATGTGTTGAATGCAGTCAACAGGGGCAATTTTAGAGTTTCTTGGGGCCCCAGGCAAAAATTTACAGGGGCCTCCTCTAACCAGTGTTCATGACTCTTAATAATAAATAATCACATAACACTAAAACAATTCAAAAGTGCATATTAGTATCTCTTCAAAATAAGAATATAAACACTTAAAATCTTGCAATTCAAAGACATAAATAATTAATTAACTCTAGGGTTACAATGACAATGCAATGTACTGTTATGCCCAGCATGGGGGGTGCCAGAGTGCAACATAAAACACAAACAGAGAGTGAAAACTGTGTGAGAACAGGGAATAATTCATTATAATTTACAGTGTAAAGTGACAGTGCTCGTGATAGTGTATTTACAAAAAAACTTGAGGGTAAATCCAGGCCAAATAATAAACAAAAATCCCACTTTTCCACCAACCATCAGCTAACTAAACCTACCAGACAAAACAGAAAACAAAGGTACAGACTAATCCCTGCCTCCCTATCCAGACAAACAGGAGAAAAGTGCTGCTTAAACAAATATGGCAATTCACCGTTAAACACAAATGCTATTTACAGTAATTCAGAAAAATACACACCATTTACTTGCTCCACTCTCTTCTTCCAGGAGGATGTCTTTATATCTTCTTCATATCCTCCCCCAGGCACCTGCCAATCCCAGGTCTTCTGTCACCACACCTGGAGGGCCAGTGCCTGGGGAGAAACAAAGATAGGGCCACTGACAGGAGTACTCACTCCTGTCCCAAATGATTAATCACAGTCACAGACAAGTTCATGTCTATATACTGTACATATTACAAAGGCATGGGGCTGTAACAGTACAAAGCTGGCAAGGTATATTTTTTATATATACACAAATATTAACTTAAATATACACATAATACAAAGTATAGAACCTTAACCTAAATTAACTGCTGTATCATCTGCAGTACTTTCCACTTCTTTTCTCCTCTTTATCTCTTTTTTCTTCTTACTTTTCTCGCTGCCAGGTTGATAAGTTTCCTTCAGTTTGATAGAGCTGCTATTTTTTTAAATAGGAGATGAATCAGTACTTGCTGATAAAGTGAGAGGTGGGGCCCCTTTAAGGAGTTCTGAGACTCCCCATGTCATTGCAAACTCTCCACAGTGTCACTGCTGCAGTGATTTGAAGTTGGTTGGCAATCGGGGCCCTCTTTGGGCCTGGGGCCCCAGGCATTTACCTGCATTGTCTGTTAAGGGGGATAGTAATTTTGGCAGTTTTTGGTTTTTGTGGAATAAATTCATTTCAAAGTCAAATAATGGAAGCTTTATTTATCACTGAGGCCAGAAGAAATATTCCAATTCCATGTCTCAAAACCAGCCTTGTCATGTTGGGCTATATAAATAAAACTGACTTGGCTTGACTTCTTCCACCTGCAGAACATTATGCAAATTAGAAACATTTTGTCCTTTAAGTTTACTGAAAAACTAGTAAATGCTTTTATTGCAACATTAGATTATTGCAACTTAGTACATCTTTGAGGCTGGTTCTGTCAGAGATTTCTTCCTCTTAAAAGGAGTTTTTTCTCTCCACCGATGCCTAGTGCTTGCTCACTGAGTGAACTGTTTCCGAAATTAAGTGGACTGGTCTGAATCATGAAAATCCAGGGCTTATAGTGTCAGGCTGGTTTACTGAGGAGTTTTGAGTTGTCATATAAATACAGCAAAATAACAGAATTTATGGAAAGCAGCTGAAATTGGACAGAGCGCACACATCATGCAAGAACATAATAATTGTAACATCACTATGGTACATGTGCCCTGCAGAACAGAATGCTGTTAAGAGCAGTGGTACAATAATTGAAGGCATAATATGCCAAGTGCAATACTGAACACCAGAGGACACTATGACTATTTGACTGACTGACTGTCATTCATTGGCTCAGAAATCTTGCTCTTCAGATGAGGATTTTTTTTATATGTCAAATCATCATGATTTTTGCATGAAAGTGACAATTAAGATACAAAAATGTCATCTTATTGAAATGTGTCATACATTTTTTTTTTATATAAGAGTATTATTAAACTCAAATGTAAATGTTTAAAGCAATTAATCACTGCTTTTCTATGTTTACAGTAGCCTGTAACAGCAGGACATTTTAGGACATTTTAGGACATTTTAGGACATTTTAGGACATCCTCAGTTCTCAGTTCTCAGGCAAAACGCCCTCACCATGTGAAATGTGAATTTGAACCTGGATTGCTCCAAAATCAAAGTCCATCCATCCATCTTCTGCTGCTTGTCCGAGGTCAGGTCAGACTTCTCTTTCCTCGGCCACTTTGTCTAGCTCTTCTGGGGGGATCTCCTTGAAATAGGAAAAATTTGCACAAAATGTATCCTATTTGAAAATACAAAATTTGTGTTTGTGTTAAACCAGCCCAAAACCACAACAAAGTAAATATAGAAGAAACATTTTAAGATTCAAAAGTATCAAAAATGTGCAAAGAAATGTGAGACAGGCAAAATAAAAACAAGATTAAAGAATATAGCACAGTACATGTATTAATGTTTTATTTGACATTATTTTGATATATAATTGAGTGTTCACTTTCAATTGGACTTTATTGTGAAAACCGGAGATACGACTGCTTAATATGGGCTGTTTTTACTAGAATTGACGTAAAGGAGAGAGTATTGTGCAGATTCATTACTTCAATACTGTTTAACTGTGATATCAGCAGATATTATAGTCAATCACAGTGATTATGCAGACTGATTTTAAAGGCATAAATTGATGTGTTTTTCCCTCTTTTCAGGGTGGTGCCCCAAATGGATATTTAATGTGCACCCTCTCAAGCAAAGGTGCACATCTTCAAGGCAGTGCAGGAGGATGTGTATGAGGAGGAGCTAAAATGTCTAACTCAGGGCATCAAAGTTCACTGCCAAAGTCCCCTCGCAAAGCTTGATCCCTTCATTGACAAGAGCAGATTAGCTAAGGTTGGAGGTCGGATACACAGGGCACATTTGGAAGACCAAGAGAAACATCCACTCATCTTACCAGCTGGCCATCATGTGACCACTCTCCTGGTCCGACACTATCATGATAAGGTAGCACACCACTGGTGTCTGGATAGTAGGAGGGAGGAGACCCATCTCTAGCATCATATTCGAATGTGTCATCTGTAAGAAATTGAGTTCAAAAGATGTCTGAGCTGCCGGCTGATGTTTTTGGCCCATGGAGTTTCACCACTTGGCAGACACAAGGTGGAGCTGCTGAGACCAAGAGATGGGCGGTCATTTTCGCCGTCCACCTGGAACTTATTGAATCAATGTCAACCTTGAGCTTCATCAACACCTTGAGGGATTTTCTGTCCCTGCGGGGACCTGTCAAACACCTAATTTCATTGGTGCACGCAGAGAGCTTCAGATTAGTACAGATGACCCTAAGGTCAAGAACCACCTGCGGGACCAGGGTGGCACATGGACCTTTAATGCTCCCCATTCCTCACACATGGGAGGAGCTTGGGAGAGGCTAATAGGAGTGGCAAGGCCCGTCTTGGATGGACTGTTAGCCAAAGATGGAGTGACCAGACTGTCTCGTGATCTCTTATCAACCTTTGATGGTGAGGATATGGCCATCAAGAATGCTCGACCACTGGTTCCCATCTCACCTGAAATGCTCTCACCTGCCACTCTGCTCACCCAGAAGGCGAGTGTTACTCCTGCACCCCTGGGAGACTTCAAATTGGACCATCTGTGTAAAGTACAATGGCACCAGACCCAGAGTTTGGCAGACTACTTCAGAATATCTACTGAGTAACATCAAACAATTACATTAGTCATTTTAGAGAACATCATTTTTATCTCTGCTTTTGATAAAGTTAGAGTCTGAAGTGCTGAAGTGCTTTACCAGCCTCAGTCACTCCCATGGGATCCTACACAAGACTGCTGGACAGGTTGTGGTCATGGGACCAGACAAGCTCATTGTGTCAGTAGCACGGTGATTGTGTTTCTGCTCACAGTACGACATGATAATGTATGTGGTCTGCTGCTGGGTTGACACTCCTTTTCTTATCTTATTTCTTGTCTTTATGACCTCATAGTTTCTAATAACTCGTTCAGTTGCTATTACTATTAAAGCATTGGCATTCATGTGTCTACCCATTCAAAACGATAATAAAAAGATGAAATATTTGAGCTCCAGACTGATCTTTTCACCAGTCCACATGTTCACTAGCACATGTTTGGTGATGCAGATTAAGGAAGCATGCAGAAGAAAATTAGGTTGTTACATAAACCTGATGTGCACTCAAGATACTGTCAGACATTCATACCAGCTGTGTCAAAGCCTAGAACATATCACATGTTAATTCTGCCTGCACACAAACATGTCACTCAAGACACTGGAGTGTCTGCCAATCCCAGTCTGCACTTCCCTTCGCAGGAGGCCACAGACTTTTCTCCTCAGATGTACGTGCTTGGAACTTTGTTTTACTGAGAAAATGATGCTTACTTGTGTCTGTTCTTCTTGCATACATGTTTTTTTCTGCGTGTGGACTTCAGTTCCCTGACCTGCCTGACCTTTTTTAGTGAGAGTGAAGTGTGGCTGACTGAGGCAACACTGTCACTGAGTGACAGAAAGACAAACATACAACCATATTTATGAACTATGGCTTTGGGAGGAGGGAGTGAACTTCTCTTTTAACAAGCTTTTCTATTTGTTTTCTGTTGTTGCTCCCTTCCATAGAAATTAATGCTTATCTGCTTATCTGCTCAGCTGCACTAGCAGTCTATATCTTATGATTGTGCCCTTTGAAAGGGTCAATTATTAGTTTAACTATCAACTATTTAACTGTGGAAGACAGATTGAGTGGCAATACATAAAAAAAAATCTTTCCTAAAATTGTAAAAAGTTTTATTGGAGACCCAAAATAGAAAACATATGTTTGAACCTACATCCACGTCCATGTTTAGTATCTGTGCATGTCATTATTACATTAAATTATTAAATTAGATTTGTATTTATTGATCCCACACTGGAGAAATTCACTTGTGGAGCAGACAATATATTCACAATATAAAATATACAAATGCAGAAAGGAAGGGAAGTACAATAAAAAGACTATAAAGAATAATATAGAACATGTTTCAAACTCAAGGCCAGCAGGACAAATTGGACCCACTATACAATTCTATTCGGCTGATAAGATAATACGTTATGTCTTTCCTGTTCCTCGATGGACACATTTTTCAGGTTATCTCGCCCATTAAAGAAATAAACAAATTAAATGTGGACTTTGAAAGGGGGCTCGGCCCCTCATTTGTATTATGTGCCCTCTCTTTAACCTTTATACATTTGGCAAAAATGACCAATTATCATTGGCTAATATACTGTACGTGCTGTTCTACTGAAATCAGGTCAGACAGATGGAGATTACTGATCTCAGTGGAAAATGTCACCAAAATTCACCACTTTTCTTCATTTGTGTTCTTTTGTGAGCACTCCAACTGGTGTGGGTGTAACTTTGAAACAGTAGTCTAATGTTGCTCTTTAGCCCTTCTGAGGCTATTTCCTAGGTAAACCAGTCTTGCTTTATGAAGCATCATAAAAAGTGTGAGGCATCTTTAATTTCAAACTTGATTTTTATTAAATAAAACATATAAGCCTGGTTTGTTCATACTTTTTGTTACTTGGCACAGTTTTCACCTTCAGCCCGGTCACACATCAATGCACACCAACAACTGGAACAGGGAACTGGAGAAAAGGCACCGCCGCAGTTGACTTTGGGGGCGGAGCGTGTGTGAGTGGCCACGTGGGCGCTGCTGGTCACGTGCTGGTCACGTGCCGGTCACCGTTTAAATGCGCGCACAACATCCCCGATTTGTCCTAAGGTCTGACTTGTGACTGAGAGAGAAAAGCGGCCGCGGAGTCCGTACCGCGATACCTGCTGTGTCGCTGGAACCGTGAGTACGAAATTCACCAGTGTTACATGACTTAATGAAGCAGAAGCAGAAGCAGAAGCAGAAGCAGAGGCTGAGGCTGAGGCTGAAGCTTCAGAGCGGCTCTCTTTGTTCAGTTTAACACGTGGAAGTTGTTTTAAAGTAGATTTGACAATGTTTTCATATTCTTACTCGAGGTTGTTTCTGGTAATTTCACATTTTCTTTAATTTTCTCAACCACCAAATACATTATTTGCTTAAATGATAATAAATATATCTGAGCCAGATATAGTTTTATAAGGAAGTTTTATAAGAATTTCTTTTTTTTTTTTTTAACCAGTATCATTTTTATAATTACATTTTAAGGGGCAGAAGCTTAAGGTTGGATTAAGGATTTGAAGAAAAATGATCTACTTACGTTTTTTATGACATGCTGCAATTTTATATAGCTGTGTTTATAGAATTAAAACGTAGAACATCAGATACAAATCAAAAATGGCATATAGTATAATAATACAATGCAAGGATAAGTTAAAAATTGATGTTTGAAAATGAGTTGCCAGTTAAAACACTTTAAATTGGCATAGAATATTATTGGGCTGGAACTAACAAGTATTTTTTTATAATCTCGATCCATATAATGTTGAAAAAATGTTATCGGTATTTTCAAAACCTCGAAAAGCTGATGTTCTCACAAACCTGAATTATTCTGCTTTTATGATTTTTATTTGTTATAAAGTGCAAAGAAACTAGAAAATATTAATATTTAAGAATCTGAATAACCAGATTTTAATTAACAACTATTAATCGATTATCAAAATAGTTGTCAATTAATTTCATAACTGATTAATCATTGCAGCCCTGGGAACTTTATCCCTTGTAGTTTGCGAATCGTGTGGTTTCAAATTGTGATTTCAATTAAAAACAAATGATAGATCATTCAGCCCTACAACTCTCTACACCCATGGTTCTTAAACTGTGGCATGTTAACATTGACAAGCTCAATATTTTCTCAGGTGGTACTTAGTATAAAAAGTTTGAGAACCACTGCTCTGCACTCTTTAACATGTAATGTTACATTTACATTTACACAGGACACTTTTGGTGTCCTAACCATGTTGGAATTATCCCGTTGTGTTAACTCCCTGACTGTGTCAACCCTTGACTGAAACATGACTAATGTGTCTGCAGGTTTCATGCTGCTGGAAACATAGTATCCATCAACAGGAATTCAGCAGGCTGCCCCGGGGAATAGCAAGTCTCTATGGAGCCCAAAACGTTAGTGAAGGACAAGTTTTTTATTGTCATCCGTGGAAAGTCGAGGAAAGGCTTCAGCCGAGGATGCGTTGGCCGTGTGGAGGCAGAGACTCAAAATGGGGAGCTGATGGGGCTGCTGTACTGTGCTGGCAGCAGCTCCGTGAGCCCCAAGAGCGGAGGCATGCTGCGAAGAGAGGACACCTACCCTCTGACCTGTCACCAGGCCCAGCTCCTGCTCTACGTCTCCTCTGCAAGCAAACGCCTAGAGCTGCTGTGTAACCCGCAGCTGTTCTCAGCCATCTGCGAGCTGATCCAGGGGGACCTGGTCGTGGTAAAGCACAAGAAGGGACATTTGCCTGGCCTGGTGAAGAACCTGATGCAAATAGGGAGGAAAGAGAACAAGTATGACATGTGCATGCTGGGCTTTGAGGTGGAGTTTGTGGTGAGTAAAGTTGGATGTTTTTTTTTGTTTGTTGCACTTTTAGTGGCAGGATTGGCACAGACATGTGCTACTGTCATGCAAGTTATACACATGGGAGGGAGTATCTATCTGCTCTTTACCCTGAGTACACACTGTACCATGTCTGTGTGTTTTCTTCCCTCTTCCTTGTAGGACAATGATCACAATTTGACATCCAAGAAACCCACTCCTCTGCCCTTGTTTAGTGCTGCGGACATCGTCCAGGTGATACCGTCGTACTCTGTCACCCGTGGACTGCACTGGAGAGATGGCCAATGTGGAGGTAAGTCACAGCTCTGACTGCACACCACGGTATAACTTGTTTTGTTATCCTTGGTCTCAGCACAGATCAAAAATATCATTTTTGCTTTTAAAAATCAAATTAAATTCATTGTTTTTGTGCCAAGCCCCTGCAATTGAAATCTTACAAGTGATTGTTTTAATCTCCATAGGGGACCTAAGAGAAGTTGTCCCTTTATGCAACTAGAAAAACTGGTCCTGTTACGGAATGCAGAGTTGATTCATCATTCACCTGTTAGCCGGAGGTCAATCTGAAGAGCAAGCATGTGACAAGTAAAGAAAAATGTCATATGACTAACCGTCATCGTCCCCACCCTCCATACCTCTATGCAGGTCTAAACAGAAAAGCAGTGGCGCGCATAAACTCCATGCCAAATATTGGATCCTGTGCACATCAAGCAAGAGGGGACCACACAGAGCAGAGTGCCATCTCGCACCACAGTCTGAGCACGTCTCCTGCGCCTCTGGAGGCGGGGTCTATGGTGGAGGTGGTGTCCAACTCTGGGATCACAGTGTATGGCGTCATACGGTGGTTGGGGGTCCTTGCTGGAAAAATGGAGGAATGGGCTGGGATCGAATTGGTGAGGAATTAAAATGTTATCTTGTTAAAGTGCAACCCTTTTATATGTTACTTGTTGAAATCCTCTTCATGTACTGCGGTGTAGCAGCAGGCCCGGCGGCATGAGCGGGCGCTCGGGGGGGGCCTTCTTTTAGTGAGAGAAAAATGATTTCTCAGCACTGTAGGAGTGGTCACAGAGCCACTGTTCAGCCTGAAGCAAATCAAATGTAGGTTGAAAAAGTTCTGAAAAATTGTCATGTCCCCCCCTTTAGTAGTAGTAGTGGTAGTCTGCTGGTTGAAATAACTTGCTACAGTGCAGTGGGTATGTAGTGACAGGTCTAATCCATTTGATGTGAACAAATGATTGGTTGTGTTTATTACTGTATTTTCTTTTTTTTTCCTCCAGACACATTAGTTTATTTTCATCATCAGGACATAAAATTGATTTAAACTGAGATGTATTTTAGGAACTCATTGTAGACTGGAGCTTTAATTTTTCTTGGCTTCTGGCACTTTTAATATGTGATTTTATTTTTTTTAAAATTATTATTGTTTCAGGACTATGATGTCAATGGTTGCACCGATGGGCAATATGGAGGCAAGAGATATTTCACCTGCAGAGGGAACAGAGCTTTGTTTGTGCCTGTCACCAAGTGTAGTCCTGACAGCAGGTTCGTCTACTCCTCAACAGGAAGTGAGACCCCGAAACCCACTGAAATGTATATATATATGTATATATGTATATATATATATATGTATATATGTATGTATGTATGTATGTATGTGTATATATATATATGTATGTGTGTGTATTTGGAAGTGGGGAGGGGGGGGGAACCAATGGACTTGGCTAGCCATTGTTAGAAATAACAGTCGATAACAATGCTCTGCGTGGTGTTTTGCACACACAAACATTGTAGCAACATGTCTGTGGTTAAAAATAAAACAGTGCTATGTGTGCAACTGATTTACTGTGAAACAAATATGACAAAAGTGCTATTTTCATCAAGAGTAGCAGTGTTTGTATGGTAGCAGCAATCTTGGAATCCCATGTCGGGGTTTGTGAGTTTCAGAGTTGGAAATCTGAGTTTAAGCTTGGAAATTCCAAGTTTCAACTGCAAATGGAATGCACCATTGTCGTTCAGCATACTGAACTTCTACTAGTTTGCAAGGTCTATGTTAATTTAGTGCATATATTGAAGGAACAAGTTATTGTCATTCCCCTCCTAATCATGCAAGGCTAATTAAATTTGGGTAAAATATCCAATTGCAAATTTTCTGCCCAATACTGTGATAGTGATTTTGATCGCTGTTTGTATACGTTTCCTTGCTCCTTCTTAGTTCCGCCCTCTGAAGACTGTGAGGAGGATGCACCCCCAATCCCTGAGTCTGAGGCCTTGTCTTTGTTAGTGGGAAGGATGAAAGGGATTCAGGGCCACATCAACTCCTGTTACCTTGATGCCACACTCTTCAGGTAAAACCAGCTGACCACTGGTTGAGGCTTCCATTCTTTAGCAGCACATTGTCACAAACCTGGTAGATTGTATTCTCACATTATCCGATGTAACTTTCACAAGCAGTAAAAAATATGCATGGTGAACTCTTATCCCTGAAGTTGATAGAAGAATGTGTTGTTTTTTTTTCCCTCAGTTTGTTCAGCTCATCGGTGACCCTGGATAATATCTGCCAGAGGCCTGCTGACACAGAACAACCTATAACATGCTCCCTGAGAGAAATAATCAACCGTTTACGCAGGTCTTACAGGCCACTTGTTTTTCTTTATTTTTGTCTTAATTGTCAGACAGTTTGTAAAACAAGAACATCATGACATTGCATATAATCTCAAGTGGTAAACAAGTTTTTCTTAACCCTCTGTATTCACCGTCTAAGACTGAAAGTACTGTATATGGGGTTTAAATGCACCTGGAGAGGAAGGTGTGGCTTTGTTTTGTTGTATACAGCTATTCCAGTGTGTGAGTCCTTGTGATGACCTGACTGTTGTTGTGTTCATTACAGACAAGGATTTGTGCCGGCTAAGAGTGTGATGAATTTTCGCAAGCAGCTTGGCTGTGACACATTTCAGACAGATGAAAAAGGTATACGCCCATATCTTTTGAAATAATGTACATTGAATAAAATTACATTTGAAGACTGCATTTGCAGGACTGTGTGTTATCAATTGTTTTTGCCTCACTGTAGATCCAGAAGAGTTCATCACAGTTCTCTTTCAAAAGGTGCTTCGCATGGAACCATTGCTCAAACTTAGGTATGAACAATTCAGTATTCAAGTGTTTTTGTTTACTGACTAATAGTCAGCGCTCACTGTGCCCTTGTTTGAGATGCAGAGGCTCAGTGTCACTAAAAAGATGGCAGCACAAAAGGAAAAACTACTCTAATCCACCTAACAAAAGACTTGTCTAATAAAATCTACTCCTGCTTAAGCCTATGATACCATAGTATAAGTTTGATTGTTGTCACAGCTTCTGAACTGGAAACTGTGGTTTGTGTTGCTTTGTGAATCACTCACTCACTCCCACAGGGGGTTCTGTGATCCTCAGCTGCCTCTATCAGTAACCTAAAATGTGTTCATTTGTGACTTTGGTATTTGAAATCATTTGTTTGGATTCATCCAAGTGACTAAATAAATTTACCAAATGAGGCAGCAGTGGAACAGTAGCTCCTGTGTCCCTTTCAGCTGTAATTCTGACTTTCTCTATGGACTTAGGCACGAGAGAGTGAGAGATTTACAAGCAAGTTCATTAGGTTTAAGTGCCTAAAATCTGTTCTTTCTGGGTCTTGCCTGTCTTACGCTGGTCCTTACTGCAGCAGGTCAGCAGGGGCCATGCCCAAGTCGGTCAACAGTACATAACTGTATGGGCTCTATTTATACAATCTACTGTATAGCTCGTGGTCTAAAGTGCATTAATATATAACTCCATAACTCCAGTTTTACTAGTTACACCACATAATCTTGGCACAAGGTGAGCCGCGCTGTAATTAGTGTCTGAATCATTTGTAGGTGTGTTTTGGGTTTAACATCAATTTATTTTATTTGTCATTCCCTTTTAGAAAAACAGATGCAAGTAGCAGGAGAACTGCCCCTTGTGTGTAACTAGCAGAGTGCATGTGCATTGTGAACCCACTTATGTAGGCACGTGCTGCTAAAATACGCATGACAATGTTGTTCCATAGACTGTACATCGGGTATTGGTTGGTCAGTGGAGCAGAGGCTTTCTGCTGCCTCAAGATAACAACCCCAATTCCAAAAAAATTGGGACAGTGTTAAATGTAAATAAAAACAGAATGCAATTATTTGCAAATCTCATAAACCCACATTTTATTCTGAATAGAGCATAAACAACATACCAGATGTCAAAACTGGGACATTTTACCATTTCATGAAAAACACAACCTCATTTTGAATATGATGGCAGCAACACATCTCTCAAAAGTTGGAACAGGGCGATGTTTATCACTGTGTTGCATCGCCTCTTCTTTTGACAACTGCCTGTAAACGTCTGGGAAGTGAGGAGACCAGTTGCTGGAGTTTTAGGAAAGGAATGTTGTCCCATTCTTGTCTGATGCAGGATTCTAGTGGCCCAACAGTCCCGGGCTTTTGGTGCCGGATGTTTTCTGTTGGTGACTGCTGTTCTGGACTGCAGGCAGGTCAGTTCAGCACCTGGACTCTTCTCCTGTGAAGCCATGCTCTTGTGATGGATGCAGTATGTGGTTCAACATTGTGTTGCTGAAAGGCCTTCCCTGAAAGAGATGTTGTCTCGATGTTGTCCCGTTGGCATTTTTCGTGTTTTGTTGCCTCACAACCTGGAATTATAATGGATTGTTTGAGGGTTTACATCAGTTAATTTATAGAACATGCCTAACTAAAGATGTGTTTTTTGGATTGTGAAGCAAACACATAGGACAAAATAATGGAAAACTTGAATGTGCACACAGTTGGAATCAAAATCATTCAACCCCCACTGCAAATGAGATTTTTTTTTTTTTGACCAAATGTATACACTAGCAGCTGTTTGCATTAAGGTCATATAGAATGGTCTTTTTGAGCCAAAAATCCAGATTATGGATGTCTACTTAGATAAATTAAATCATATTTATGGTCAAAAACCTCATAGTCTCTTCAGATTAAGCCAGATTATTGCTGCTCTCTGCCAGCCTCTGAACAGGCTCTCTGTTTCTGAGCTAATGCCCGCCCCCCAGAACACTGAGTCTCTTGTGATTGGCCAGCTACCAGCTGACTGACTGCTCCGCGGTGCTGCTTCTTCTTCTCCAGGTTGAATGTTCACGCCCATGACCAGGAGTAGCTGTTGGTGGGAGGGTTCATTGCACGTCAAATGTGCTAGTTACGTAACTAAACTGGACTTTTCAAAACCGCTTGCTGGAGCTCAGGTAAACAAAGAAGCCCTTCTTTGTCAGAAGTGGCTGAAGTGTTTATTGTGACACTTTAGTGATGTTTAGATACGGGAAGGACACGGGGACACACCAAAAAACATTTGATTTTCCACTGAATGTCCTCCATAAGAAGAAACATTTAAATAGTTCAACATAACTAATATTACAAGTGGTTTCTCCCAATTCAACACAATTCCACTTTTAATGACTATTGCTGTCTCAAAATGATTCAGTCCCTTCATGACAAACATCTTTAGAACTTAGTAGAGCACCCTTTTGTTGTTTGGACTTGCTGCACATGTGATGCGTAGTCAGACACCAGCTTCTGGCAGCGTTCCTGAGCAATCTTAGCCCATTCATCATGCGTAAAGACCACCAGTTCACTAATGTTCTTTGGTGTTCTTGGGGTTATAAGATGTGTTGGGTTTGCACCAGATAGTGTTTTCCTTGGTGACCTTGGTCTCCCACATGCTTTTGGTGAACTCAAACATTTTTTCAGATTTTTATCTTTAAGTAATGGCTTTTTTCTGGCCACTCTTCCATAAAGTCCACCTCTGTGGAGTGTACAGCGTTTGGTCGACAGCAACTCCTGTCTCTGCTGTGGAACTCTGCTGCTCTTTCAGGGTTATCTTCGGTCCCTGTGCTGCCTCTCGTTGCCCGGACTGTGAGTTTTGGTGGGTGGCCCTCTCTTGGCAGGTTTGTTTTGGTTCCGTGTTCTTTCCATTTGCTGATGATGGATTTGATGGTATGCTGGGGGATCATCAAAGATTTGGATATTGTTTTATAACGGACTTGTACTTCTAAATAACTCTTTAGTCATCATGGTGTTGTTTGGCTTGTGTTGCCTCTTGTTTCGTAGCGTTGCAGCCTCTGAGGCCATTCAGAACAGGTCTATATACTGACAGATCATGTGACTCTTAGATTAAACAAAGGTGGACTTTATTTCATTAATGATGTGACTTCTGAAGGTAATTGGTTGTATCAGAACTTTGTGGGGTCTTCATAGCAAACAGTGTGAATACTTAAAATTCTGTTTTTTATTTTTTAATTTTTTTTAAATGTTTATTTTCCTCCACCGTGTTTTAGATGCAGGTTGTCATAGATTGGTGAACCTCTGCCGATCTTTACATCTAAAATGCTCCTTTTATACCCAGTTATGTTACCGACCTGTTGCCAATGAACCTAATTAGTCGTCAAATGCTCCTCCAGTTGTTTTGGATTTATGCCACTTACTTTTCCAGTCTTGTTCAAACTTTTTTTCCAAATGTATCGCTGCTATTAAATTCAAAATGAGCTAATATTTTCCATGGGTATATAAAAAAATTATGGGTATTTGCACATGTCACATGTATCTCCCCCACATATTTTTTGTTTGTTTTTTTTGCAATTCCAAACTTTTTGGAATTGGGGTTTTGGATACAGTATGTGCCTGACCATGCCCCATTTTAATATAAACACACTCATGAAAGTGCATTTGAGTGTGAAAAATAGGGAGTCAGCGTCAGGGTTAGACAGAACTTGGATTCGGGTCGTGTAGTTGACTGACCAACTGACACACAAAGACCTGAACTATCACTTAAAACAATGTGTCCTGTTTGGCTGTATAAAACTGAGTTTCTGCAAAACTCTTTCTTTTTAGATCAAAATGTGAGACATCTCAGGGAGCCTACACCTTCCAGATCTTTTTAGAAAAAGAGCAGATGGGACACATTCCCACTGTCCAACAGCTTCTGGACACATCCTGCATGTCAGGTGACCTCAAGTTTGAAGAGGTGAATACCTGTCCTGTCTGCATGACAGGAGATAATTTTGTGGTTTTCTCAAATTAAACTTTATACATTCAAATAAACACAAATTTTCTTTCCTCGTTTTTTCCCTCAGGTGCCGTCCTGTCTAATTATTCAGATGCCAAGGTTTGGAAATGTATACAAGATGTTTTCTCACATCATTCCCACCACTGAGCTGGACATAACAGATCTTCTTTACAACTGTGAGGAACATATGTAATCTCCACCAAATCACATAAATGGAATATTTGCCTTTTTAATACTGTGATTTTGTAAAGCTTTTAAGATTTTTATGAAACATTTGCTTTTCACCAACAGCTCCAAGAGAATGCTTTGTGTGTGGTCATCTGGCACAGTACGAGTGTGTTCAGTGTCTGTCAGATCGCACACTGCAGCCAGGAAGAATCAAACAGTATTGCACTACCTGCAACACACAGGTAAACCCGGTGGTAACCATGTTTGACTACATTTACCGGTGACTGTTCTTCTCCTGACAACATTTTTTTTAACAGGTGCACAGTCATCATGCACGACAGGGTCACTCCCCCAAAGCTTTTGAGGTTCCACCTAATGCAGCCTCGAACACTCCTGTGCCAAGACATAAGATGCAGCTTTTTGCTGTACTCTGCATTCAAACCAGCCACTATGTGTCCTTTGTCAAATATGGATCTGACACTCACTCCTGGCTCTTCTTTGACAGCATGGCAGACAGATGTGGTAAGATAAGCGTTCAGCATGTTTCTTTCTTTTCATTCGGTTTCTTCATGGCCTTTCTTAAATATTATTCCTCTGTTCGTGCAAACATGATTTGTTTTGGTTGTCTGTGAAGTTGTTAGGTCACACATGCTTTGCTTTCTGACAATGCTGACTTGACAGCTTCAGATAAAGTGTACAGTGTGACGTCGGCGGCTGCTCCTTATCTCTGAGCTGATGTCTAATCTTAAAGTCTCTCTTTCTTGCAGGGGATGATCATAGTGGTTACAACATTCCCGAGATCCAGGCTTGTCCAGAGCTGGGCGACCTCCTGACCCTGCAGGAGGAGGGACTTGTTCGGACCAGCCCCTCCCAGGCCCCCGAACTAATGCGCAGGCTGCTTTGTGACTCCTACATGTTTTTATACCACAACTCAACTGGGCCCCATTCTAAGCCAAATCACCGGGATCCTTGAATGTACATGAGGACACTGTTCTCACAACACTACCCTGATAAACTTAGGAGTCTGCTTAATTGGCAACATTGTCTGGTTATTACATCCAAATAGCAGGAACTAAAATGGATGTTTTAAAATTATTGAAAAGTCCACACCTTTGAGAGGAAATACAATATTGTAGCTTAGAAATGTGATGCTAAGTAAAGGGAAAAAGAATGATCCATGCAATTGAAACTCTTTTCGACTACTTCATTAGCTTCTTTATCCCTTGAATGTCTTCTTGATTTTCTTTTCCAACTTATATTATTTATAACAAATGTTTTTAAGGAAAGTATATATTAATGTTATTTTATGTCTGTATTTTTTGTTTGTCAAAATTAAAATTCAAGAAACTTGGTGACATGTTTATGATTAACTGTGCATTGTCATTTGTGACCTAAATGTCACTTGGAAATTTGTGAACTAACCCTAATGTGGAATTCTAATGTTTAAAAAAAACAAAAAAAAACAGGCAAACATAATTGAACTCTTTATAAAATACATTCTGCTTCCTTTAGGAAACATTATTAGAAAGCACAACATACACTTTCATTGTTATGCAGATGATACACAACTTTATTTATCAATGAGGCCGGAAGAAATAAATCAGGTTGTTCAACTCAGGAATGTCTTAAAGACATTGAGTCCTGGATGACCTGTAACTTCCTACTTCTAAACTCAGACAAAACTGAGGTTATCATACTCGGCCCTAAACACCTTAGAGACAAACTTTCTGACCATATTGTCACTTTAGATGACATCACCATGGCGTCCAGTTCCACTGTAAGGAACCTTGGAGGTATTTTTGACCAGGATATATCATTTGACTCACATATTAAACACATTTCCAAAACAGCCTTCTTCCACCTGCGGAACATTATGAAAATTAGAAACATTTTATCCTTAAAGGATGCTGAAAAACTAGTTCATGCTTTTGTTACATCAAGATTAGATTACTGTAACTCACTACTATCCGGATGTTCTATTA
>JAFBJR010000223.1:127860-335201 GCA_016785285.1 Brachirus orientalis | reverse complement strand
AAGGTTTTGGCCTTATTATGTACAGTGCCTTGAGATAATGTATGTTGTGATTTGGCGCTATACAAATAAAATTGAATTGAATTGAATTGAATTCTGTATTTTAGAAGTCTCTCACACCATGACCACCCTGACGGGCATGAAAAGCCTAAAGCTCAATTTCAAATTACAGTGTGTTTAGAAAGACTAATGTTGAGATACTGACAGACCAAGATCATTCCAACATGTATTATAATGGATTACAACACCCTCCTGTGGATGAAAATGAAATTTCCTTGAACATTCAGTTGTGCAGGAGGACATCAGAAAATGACAGCGTGTAAGCATATATAATAATTTCATATATAATAATTTGTATTTTAATTTATATGACTGTTCAATAATCATTTTTAATTGTGTAACAAGAAAGGTAAAATTACATTTTATTTTAAATTAAAATATATCCACATAAAAATGGGTCAATGACTTACTAAATATGTGTACATTTCAATATAACATTTTATTTAAATTTATAACACAGGAGCTTTGACTGTTTCTACCTAGAATGGCTTTGTATTCTGTTCTAATTCTTGATGGTGTGTCATTTAAATTTTTACTTTTTTCCCCCACTTTTAGAGACAAACAGTTGTGTGTGTGTTTTTATACATTTGCAAAACTAAAAAAATTGCTTTCACATTCAGCAAAAACCAAGGAACATAAAACATCAGTGAGTCTCTTAAAGATTCTTCTGACATTGACTCTCAAAGTGATACAGTTAGTGATTAATTCCTCTTCACATAAACTGGTCACTTTAACTTCTAAATCTAATATCTAATATACACCTACCATCTAACCAACTAAGTGTAACTTCAATATAGATGAATGTCTGTTCAATTCAAAATGCTCCACATGACTATAGTGTATGTGTTTCTCACTGTAAATTGTTTTGTTTGTTTTTTTTCCTTTTGGCTTCTCCGCCCCTTCCTGGGGTTGTTATGTAAAAATGAAGACCAGGAATGGCCCATTTGTCTCTGGACTTCTTATACCAAGATGTAACAAAGGTAACAAAGAATTAAATGGAATCACAAAATATGCTCAAGAAGACACTGGGGTCTGACAGAATTTGTCCCAATGCACTGCCACAGACTGAAACCATCTGGTTCAGTAGGTTTTGGATCTGTATCCTTGTATGTCCTCAGGTTGAACATCAGACATCCTCTAAGTCAGCCATTCCCAGATTTAAGTGTAGCAGGGGCCACTTTGAAATCTGAAAATTCTCTGAGGTCCACCTGAACCTTGAGTCGTGATGTTCAACATATGAGACTAGAGTCAAGAATTCTCATATATATCATTGTTTTCACGTGAACACATAGATACAAACATTCAGTGCCGATTAATAATCAGTCCACGTCACTTTATTCTGGACCTTCTGTATCTTTCAGCACATGCATGCGCTGGGTGGGCTCCATGTAATATTTGAAAGGTTTAGTGCTCGCTCTCCATCAACACAAAAACTATTTACAAATTAAAATAAGGCAATTAACAATGAGTGCAAATAGTGAAATGTTTGGCCTGTATGCTAACCTGCTGACCCTGGGTATTTACACATGAAATGTTACAATATTGCTACATATTAAAAGGAAAACAACACATAATTTATTACTTAAATCTATCATACATCTTTTGAAACTTAATTTCTTTTTTTTAAAATTGTTATTAAAATTTATTAACAACAATTACAGTGTCAGTTTTTTTACATTTCACAAAGCAATAACTGTGTATACATATCAGTGTCCTAAATGTCCAGTGGTGATGGTGGTGTCCTCTTGCTGTGTTCTATAATCTGTCCATTTTTCCCATTTTTCCTGAAATTGTGTCTCTTGTAGTCGTATCCTATGTGTAATTTTTTTCCATAACAATATTTCTTCCACAGTGCTCAGCCACTGCTCCACGGTCAATAGTTCTGCTTTATACCATAACCTTGTTATGACCTTTTTATTTGCCGATAGCAGAACTTTGACAAGATACTCATCCTCTTTTGTATTATATCTTGTGTCCGATTTCCCAAATAAAGTATCTCATATCCTATTATTTTTTCTTAAACCCCACCATATTTTATCCCAATATCCTATTATCTTTCAGCAAGACCAAAAAATATGCATATGGGCTACATCCATGTGTCTGCATTGTGTCCAGCATGGTTGCTGGTTACCTATGGCTTCCTTCCTAATGTTCCTAAGTCTTCCTACATGACAACAAGCCTCTGTATAGGGATGAGATTACTCTAATTTTTTTCCTTCATAGGCTTTCAAAAGCACACCAATAACTTCATTATCAGTGTCAGTTTTTATCTCCTTCTCATAATAATTCCTTAACTGTTGGTATCGATATTGTTGATGTTCATCTTGTCCAAATTTATCCCTTAACTTTTCTAAACTCTGCAGCTTCCCCCGCTCGATCATGGCACATGTCACTGTGATGCCTTTTTCCATCCATAGCTTAAACCCTTTATCATGCGTACCAGGTACAAACCTCGAATCAGAATCTTCGTCTCTTTCTCCCATTTATGTCTTTCAACTACCTTGTTCAACCATAGTTTTGGTTATTGAAACCAATTGGTTACCTAACTTGCGTAATAGTCCTTTTTGTGCTATTAAGTTTCCTATTTCACTGTCTTTTTGCCATAATTCTGTACTTTTCCATCTTGCAACATACTCATGCTTGCACCAGTATATAAGAGGCCTTATTTGTGCAGCGTAAAAATATTCCCCAAGGTCTGGTAAAGCCAGGCAACCTTTGTCCTCTGGGAGCTGCAAAGTTTTCTATCTGATCCTGGGTTTCTTTCCTCCCCATATAAACCTCGATATCCACCTATCCCATTCAATGAATTGTTTTGTGGGATCATCACTGGCAGTGACTGGAACAGATATAGAAGCCTTGGTAGAATATTTATCCTAATTATCTCTATCCTCGAACTGAAATCAAAACCAGTTATTGATCATCTCTCCAAGTCCCTCCTAATTTCTCGAGTTATTTTTGTGTAATTTGCTTCATAAAGCTTATCTAATCCTTTTGTGACATTTACCCCTAAACATTTTATTGATTTGGCATTCCACTTGAGGTTATATGTTTCCTTTATTTCTTGAGATGGAGAATAATTTATTGACAAAATCTGTGTTTTGTGACATTGATTTTGTATCCTGAATAAGTTCCATAGTTCTCTAATAGTCTCATAAGAAGCTTTCATTAGGTTTTTTTTAGGAAGATGAATATATCATCCGCGAATAACCCTATCTTGTGCTCCACCTGTCCTATTGTCACCCCTTGAACTTCTTCCTCCTGCCTAATCATCTGAGCTAATGGTTCGACAAACAGCGCAAAGAGACTCGGAGAGAGGCAACAGCCCTGCCTCGTTCCACTTCCCAGACTGAATCAATTTGTCAGATTGCCATTTATTTTCATCCTTGCGGTCCTTGCGGTTCCTGATATAATGACTTAATACAGTTTACAGATTCCTCATTAAATCCAAATTCTTCCAAGACCTTATACAAAAATACCCAATCCACACTGTCGAAAGCCTTTTACGCATCTATGCCTGCCAAAATTATACTTTCTCCCTCTTTTTGTACCTTTTCAATGACATGTAAAGTCCTTCTTATGTTGTCTCGTGTTTGCCTTTCTTTAATAAAGCCAGTCTGATCCTCATCAATCAAATCCTGCATAAACGTCTCTAGTCTCTTGGCTATAATGGAGGTGTAGATTTTATAGTCTACATTTAAAATTGATATTGGTCTGTAATTATAACAGTATTCTTTATCGTTACCGTCCTATGGAATGACAGATATATAAGCTTCTTTCCATGAGGGAGGGATCCTGCCTTTCTTGAGAGTATAGTTAAATGAGTCGCATAATAGTGGGGTTAACTCTTCTTTAAATGTTTTATAAAAGGAGGCACCCAATCCATCAGCTCCTGGTGATTTCCCTGATTTTGCCCAACTCCTTGCCTTTTCAATCTCTTCTACTGTTATTTTTGAAGGTCAACATCACATTCTGTTTCGTACCTATTGTTGGAAGATCTCATTGGTCTAGAAACTCCCTTATATCCTCTTCACCCATTGAGGTAGGCTGTGTATATAACTTACGGTAATATTCCACAAATATTATTTTCTATTTCTTCTGGTTCATATAGGATTTTATTGGTTACAGAGTCTCTTGTTTTATGTATATTGTTTAATGCTTGCTGTTTCTTCATACGCCTAGCTTGTAGTTTGTTTCCTCCGTGAAGCCAGCGAACTCTCTCCTCACCTCTTCTTTAAATTCATCTTTGAATTCTGAGAGGTCCTCTTTCATTTCCGTCTTGAGGTCTCGTATTTCCTTCGTGAGCTGATCTGTTTAGGGTCGCCATTTTCGTAGTTGGCTAACTTGTCTTCAAAGTCGTCTTTGGATGTAATTTTTTTTCCTTGAGCTTCTCCGTTTTCGTCGCCACTCGTTTCGTGTCAGTGTTGAAATTGTGTTTCAAATCCTTTCATAGTTTTGCGAGGGTTATTGTTTAATCGACTCGGGACTCGAGACTCGATATGGCAGCCATCTCGCCTCGGTAAGTTCAAATACTTGAAAGGTCAATCACCTCAGATATGGTGATGCTAATAATGATGATTGTTTGTAATTTTAATTACAATTACAAACAATGATGATTGTTAACTTAAATAATTCTAGGTGCACCTTCCTTTAACTCTCATTCAAGTCAACAGACACAATAGAACAAGTAGAATGGATAAACAAGTGAAGTTGTTAAAAAAAAGCAGTAAAATATTCCTATGTTGATGCATACACAAGTATTTTTTAGGCTACCACGGTTAGTGATTGATACGTCACTAAATCCTGCTTGCCATCAGTGCCCCACTTCGGCCACCCCAGTAAAAAAAAAAAAAAAAAAAAAAAAAAAAAAGTCTGGACACGCCACTGCTGAGCAGCAACTTCTTTTTGTCAAAGGGAGGAGCTATGTTGTTCTCTACCATTTAAATTGGAACGCATGCGCTTTAGTATAGAATTGAGACTTGAGGACTTATCTTTTCTTCATTCTGCTTGCACCCACTTGCCGGTGTGTGGTTGCCCTCCACGTTTCTCATTTGTGTTTTTTTCCGTCAGACAACGCTTAGAAAATGAGTGGGGACCATTCCCACAACGAGGACCAGGTAATGTTGAGTATGAAATTGTAATGTCATCGCTGATGGTTAACGGGTGCAGATTGTCGCTGTCGTTTAAATTTGTTTGGTTTGACAGGATAACTTGCTAACTGTGGTCAGTCTGTGCTGTTATGTTGTTAACACAGACTTAGCGTGACATTTTTGTCTATTATGTTGCGGAAATGCGCTGACTGGCTAGCGTCGAGATTCATACGACTAGGCTTGTGCAAAAAAGACAGTGTGGTAACGCTATATTAAAATTGCTGAAGCCATTATTAGCACTAGCGGCTTCGGTATTAGCCGCTAAGCCATTCTCCAGTCAGCGGTATATGCTAGTATGGCTAACATGCTCGATAGCAAACTGACGCTTTGCCGTCCAGCAAGTTCCAAGTTAGTTAGCCGGCTAGTTAGCTAACACGAAATTTAAAATACATCTGTATTTTTGTCTTTCAGATCGATTGTGGCTATCGAGTCAATGGTAAGTCCATTGGACCTAGCTTTGAAGTCTAAAGAAGTATTTTTACTCTGAAATTGACTTATTGTTACTGAGCAAATGTAACGTTGCGTTGGTTTTTAGTAGAGGACAGAAATGGCGTCCAGAGACTAAGTCCTCTGTCTCACTCACAAGCGCCTATTGTTCAAAAGGGAGGTCTTGTTAAGGCCTTTTCGTCATTTATTTCCTCTATTTGAATCATTAGTGGTATACACATTGATGTGTTTTACGAGTTTCTTATGTTGGGTTTTCTTGTTGGTTAGCTTTTAATACCTAATTTCCCACCTGAAAGTGAGGGTTTGGGGGTTGAGGACTTAGTCTCTGCGCCATTTTCTTTTTCGTGTAGCGGCCTGACAGTGCTGCACACTGAACTCCGGCTGTGTGGAGTGCAGATGGCTGAGTAAAGGAGAAATGAGAGGGTAGTGCTTCATTAAGATCTCAAGTAAAGACCAACTGAATTTTTCTTTTTTCTTTTTTTTTTTTTGTGCGACCATCAACTTTTTACAGCATAGGTTGCAATTGTTTTTAGTCATTGCTGCATTGACTTAAAATGTGATTGCAGTAGTCAAGTCAATTTTATTTATACAACCCAACGTGAAATCATTAAAAACTAATTTGAAAGCTCTGAAATAGTTTTGTTTGTGTGTGGTTCATATGCCCATTTTAACCCCCTAAAATAAAAGAGAATGTCAAATTCAACCAGCAGAAAAATTCACATTTGTGTTTTGTTAACTTGACACAACTCAAATCAAAATCTTAATGTTTGGATTGAGCCAAAATTAACCCTTTGCAAAGATAGTCAATCAGGCATGTAGGGTTATTATTTGCTGTGTTCTTCTCTTAACTCCTGCTGCAGAGGAAACTTAACAACTATACCGATCCACTTATTTGGTTTGAATTCTGCAGCAATGGCACAATTTTTTGTGTTAGAAGAATGATTTTGCGTTAAGTGTAGTTGTAAGAGTTCCTTTTTAGAGAGTTCCTTTCTAGCTTACTGAAATTAACATCTGGGTCAAGATTTTTCTGTCCCCATACCTGTAATGTAGTTTTAAAAAAAAAACAAAAAAAACACTGCCAGGATTCAGTGCACCAAATTTTCTAGCACATGTTGCTTTTGTTTACTAGTTGGGGCACATACATATTTTGATTTTATGTAGTTTTCTTGTGACTAACTTTGAGAATTAAGCATTAGGGAAAAAAATGTCATTTTATTTTCCTCACATTGACATGCTACAATTGTATGAGCATATTCTTCAAATGATCTACAAGTAGACTAGGACTGAGCATATAGTTCCATGTTTGACTGCCACATTGACACTTAATTCTTAGTTTTCATAATTGCTTTTCCTCACAACTAAGATTCTCCTGTGCCTTTAGAAATTGAGACTGAGAAGCTGCTTTTAAGTTGCATGTTTCAACCCGTCTGTACTTTCTTATTGTTTCAAACAATGGGGCCTATATTGACAGTAGGAGGTGCTGTGCTGCCATGTCATACATTTTCAGTTTACATGCTACATGGCATTCGGATTGTGTACTGTGTTCATCTTGGCCACTGATCTTGGTAAAGTAGTTGTATACTAAGCATGCCTTTTTTTTTATTACTGTAAACCCATTGTTGGATCAGTTCAGTCAATCGCTTGTTTGCCTGACAGTAACACCGGTATTATTTCAGACTCTTACAAGCATAAAGACAAGTACAAAGAGAAGGAACACAAACATAAGGACCACAAGAAGGATAGGGAACGAGAGAAATCTAAGCATGGGAACAGGTATGGTGTGTGGACCAGACATAGTACTGCTTTGTTAGCTTCCATTGGAAGGTAAAGCTTCTTTTTTTAATAGTTTTTGTTTACTTTACATTTTAGTGATCACAAAGATTCTGACAAAAAACACAGAGACAAGGAGAAGGAAAAGGTGAAGCACAAAGATGGCAGTGGAGATAAAAACAAGCACAAAGATAAGAGGAAGCAAGAGAAGGTGAGTTATTCAATGCTATGCATGTTTGTTATTTTATGTTAAACAGTGATCAAAAATGTAACTTATTTTTGTGTGGCTTTGTTGTTCCTTAACATATTGGGTCGCTTCAAACTGTAGTTTTGCAGCATTAAGAATTTGAGCACTGCCTAAAAGGAAAAAAAACTCTTATTAAAAAACACTTTCCGCAAATGGGGATAGTAATGATGGAAAAAGTGCATTATAGAACTCCCACTGAGCAACTTATAAAGCAGTATCTGATGGGAGTAATGATGATTGACAGATTGTGGTTTAGCTTCTTATTCTCATTAGAATTAAATTTATGTATAGTGGAAAAAAATAGTCCACATTTATAAACTATACATTTTGACCTACCGTTAACTGCTGGAATGTCTTGTTTTTAATTCAGATGGTTGATTTGGTAGTTTTCTGACTGACTGCATTTTGTAAACCTTTCAGATGAAGTCCTTTGATGGTAAAGTGAAAAAGGAAAAAGAGAATGGCTTTGCAAGGTTTGTCTTAACTCCCAGTTTTGTGCTACTCATACCCTAATAGCAGATGGCTTGATTTCATAATCAATTTCTTTTTCTTAGATTAGATTAACAATTTCTTTGTGGTATGGGGCAAAGATGGCAGAAAAGTCACATTTAAGAAGCTGATAATGTTAGTTGCATGATAGTTGCAGAATAATGCGTTGTTGTTGGCAGTTCTGTTCTAAATATCAATATGCCTTTCTTTTGCAGCCCTCAACATGTGAAGTCTGAGCCTGAAGATGACTTTTACCACTCTCCTAAACATGAGAAGTCTTTAAAAAGAGAACGGGATAATGATGATGAGTAAGCGGCTCATACCATCGGGTGTTGATTTTCTATTTTGTATGGTGAAAGTATCAGGGTAATTGTGTGTGGCCTTAAGTTTTTTTTTTTTCTTCTATCAGACCTGATAGGGTTTTGATTTTTCTTTCAGCTTTGAATTCAAGCCTAAGAAAATAAAAACTGAAAATGACAAGAAGCCCAAGAAAAGGAAACAAGATGAGGTGAGCAACAGAAACCTAACCTCAGTTCTAGGTTTTATTTATGGCACGAAATACTACTTTATTTAAGTATATTCACTTAATATACACTAAATAAATCCAAAGAATTTGAGATGCTTGCGTCTGTTTGTTTTTGTTGACCTGGTGTAAATTTACTGTTTCTCTTACACATTTAGGACATCAAATCCAACAGAAAGACAAAAACCAAAAAAGAAGTTGCTGATGGAAAAAAGAGAGTAAAAAATGAGCCAGAGGAGAAGTGGAAATGGTGAGCAAGTCGTGTTAGCCAGCTGGTTTATACCTACAGTTGTGTTCAAAATAATAGCAGTCCAACATTACTTGGTCTGCAAGCTTGTTCTTTTTGGGGGCCAAAGACAGTTTGTCACATGACCCCCAAACACTGAATTCAAGCCGCAGTACACTGTGAAAAGAGTGAAGCATGGTGGTGCAAGCATCATGATATGGGGATGTTTCTCATGCAGTGTTTTCAGACCTATTTATCACACACAGGGGTCATGTATCAGTTCAAATACATCAGTATATTTGCAGAGGACATGCAGCCTATGCCAAAGAGCAAATGGGTGTTTAAGACAATAATAATAATAATAATAATAGTAAGACAATGACCCAAACACATCAGTAAGAGAGCAAAGTCTTGGTTCCATACCAACAAGATTACTGTGGGGTGGCATCAGAAAATCTGTTTCTGGGCAAAACCAAGGAATTCAGAGGAATTGTGGAATGTGGTTTAATCGTCCTGGCCTGGAATACCTGTTCACAGGTTCCAGAAGTTGGTCAAATACATTCTTTTTTTAGTTCAAACTGTTACATGAAATGAAAAGGTTTCAGATTGTAAAGAGGAATGCTGTTTTCTTCAGTCTGTAAAGGAAAACCATTTATAATTGTAATAGAATGTGCAGCATTCCCAATGCATTTGTGGGTATGGAAATAAAAGCTATAAGAATTTTGAACTCTACTCACTTTTTTTTTAAATGCACGCTGTAATTCTGAACACAACTGTACATGCTAGGCTTTGGTGTGGTGACTGCTCGTGTATATGCATTGCATGTTGTTGGATTATATAATGTAACCTAAGCCTGCAAATTGATCATCTTTTGTGTGGTTAATTCCAGGTGGGAAGAGGAAAGATACACAGATGGTGTCAAATGGAAGTTTCTGGAACACAAAGGGCCAGTGTTTGCTCCACCATATGAGCCTCTTCCCTCTCATGTCAAATTTTACTATGATGGTGAGATGTCTGTTAAGGGCTATTCTATATAAATACATGCAGGCAGTGGTAAAAACCAGTCGTTGAAACTCTTGTTGCATATTTTAGGCAAAGTTATGAAGCTCAGCCCAGAAGCAGAAGAAGTGGCTACATTCTTTGCCAAAATGCTGGACCATGAATACACCACAAAGGATATTTTTCGCAAAAACTTTTTTAAAGATTGGAGAAAGGTGGGGAAATGTACTCATCGGCCTTATAGTAGTCATGTAATGGATTATTGGAAGTCATCTGTGTTTTTGAGTGCTTGTGTTTCTGATAACAGGAAATGACTTCTGAGGAGAAGGCAAAGATCACAGACTTGAAGAAATGCAATTTCACTGAAATGGCTGAATACTTCAAGGCACAGTCTGAAGCCAGAAAGGCTAAGACCAAGGAGGAGAAACAGGCAAGTCTTACATCTATCATCTAATATAACATATCCTTTTAGGGCCTTGGAAGATTCTGGGCTATTGGAGCTAATCCATTGTCAGCAGGAAAATGTGTACTGGTCTTCACACAGAACAGTACATGTTTACACATTACCAACCAACCATTTAACTTGGACTGGGTGATAAATCAGTAAAATTAAATTTATCAATTAGGGTTGGGCAATATATCGAATCGAATATACTTGATATAGCGTTGCATGGGCCGTGTGAGATGTAATATTTATTAATATCGTGACTGAATCCAAACTGCATGAACATAATTATAAAGCCGTGTGCTTCCCCACCCAACTAGAACACTCTGCAGTGTTGCCAACTTGTCGCTATATTTAGCAAGTATTTAGACCTAGTGACCAAAAAAGCGCCTAGTGACAAATCTAGCGACTTTTTCTAGTGTTATTGGAGACTTTGAAGTGAAAGCATCTATCATTCTAAAGGTTGTTGCGCCCTGGCTGGGATGCTCCCTCCCAGCTACATAAAGTGCGATGCGAGGAAACATTATGACGACGAGGGGGAAAAATCGCATCACGGTCCGTCTGTAACCAGAGCACACCTGCTGCTGTGATGTGACGGTTATTGTTCAGAATTGCTTTTCTCACACACAATCTGGACTTCCACCTCTGTGATTTGCTCACACGAGAGTTTTTTTTTTTGTTTCATTTCTCAGTGATTGTTGTTAATGGCCCTTTTTATGCTGTTTTGAAGCTTGTTTAAGTTTGTTTGAATATGTATTGAGAGCTACTGCACATTAGGAATGCCAAACATGTAATTATTTTTATTTTTTGAGAGTGTATGGGTTAAGCTTCCTGGTTAAATATATAAATAGCTTGCTCTATTTACTTTGATTTGGCATTGTTTCAATAAGCTTCTGCAGTGTCACAAGATTTATTTCTGTCCAGTGTTGCATTAATTTTTCACCAAGATCTTGCACCGATGATGGGCGAGTCGGACCACTGCACAAAGCCTTCTCTGGCACATCCCAAAGATTCTCACTGGGGTTAAGGTCTGGACTCTGGTGGCCAATCCATGTGTGAAAATGATGTCTCATGCTCATGAGCCACTCTTTTACAATTTGAACCCGATAAATCCTGGCATTGTCATCTTGGAACAAATCCATTGATGGAATAACCTGGTCATTCAGTATATTCAGATAGCCAGCTGACCTCATTCTTTGGGCACATAATGTTGCTGAACCTAGACCTGACCAATTGCAGCAACCCCAGATCATTGCACTGCCCCCACAGGCTTGTACAGTAGGCACTAGGCATGATGGGTGCATCACTTCATCTGCCTCGCTTCTTACCCCGATGCTCCCATCACTCTGGAACAGGGTCAATCTGGACTCATCAGACCACATGACCTTCTTCCATTGCTCCAGAGTCCAATCTTTATGCTCCCTAGCAAACTGAAGCCTTTTCTTCCTATTAGTCTCACTGATTAGTGGTTTTCTTAAGGCTACACAGATGTTCAGTCCCAGTCACTTGAGTTCCCTTCACATTGTGCGTGTGGAAATGCTCTTATTTTCACTATTAAACATGGACCTGAGTACTACTGTTGTGTTTCTACCATTTGATTTCACCAAACATTTGAGTGACTGCCGATTACGATCATTCAGGATTTTTTTTCCAACCTCAAAGACGATGGTTCCCCACTATCCTTCCAGTTTTTAATAATGTATTGGACAGTTCTTAACCCAATTTTAGTAGTTTCCTCAGTCTCCTTAGATGTTTTCTCTTCTTGATACATGCCAATGATCTGACCCTTCTCAAACAGACTAACATCTTTTTGTCTAAGATATGAGAAGCTACTCATTGCATCAGTTTGGGTTAAATAACTTGTTGCAAGCTGAAAGATAATCGACCTTGCAGTGATTATCCAATAGGAGGCTCTTATCTATTTGGCTAGTTAAATCCAGGTGGTGACTTTTTTTTTTTTTTTTTTTTTTGGCCGGGCCGTGTATCATGTGGCATGATATATGCTAAAAATATATTGTGTGAGGCCATATCGCCCAGCCCTAGTATCAGTTAATTTATATTTGTAGCTTGGAGGGACTTTTTTTTTTTTTTTTTAAGTGAAAGTTAGTTTTCTCTGGAACTTCCCTCAGTGACGCTTCTGTAGTCAAGATGAAATTCTGGGCATTCGAATATTGTTTGCCAGTTTGAAGCTTGCTGAAAAGTTACGTTTTGCTGTTTACAGTGGCAGGGCTTTTGAGGTTTGTATTTTGTTGCACTTTTAACCCTAAGGGGAAATTTTTGTTCAAATCCTGCAGTGGAGAATTAAAAAAAAAAAAAAAAAAAAAAAACTAGTGACAACACCTAAAAGTAAATGCATTACATTTGAACAAGTGAGCCAACAGAATAAAAATCTAATATGCTGATGCCTTTGCCTTCAGCATCATTTCTTCTTGCTACACTTGCACAAGGTTTTTTGGAGAAAAAAGTGCCACAGTTTTTACCTTCTTTCACTTAATATTTTTTTCTAAGCAGTTTTAATATTGGGGTAGATGTCTTACATCTGGTTTTTATTTATTTTATTTTTATTTTACATGTAGAAAATAAAGGAGGAAAATGAACACATCTTGCAAGAATATGGCTTCTGCATCATGGACAACCACAGGGAACGTATTGCTAACTTTCGCATTGAGCCCCCAGGCTTGTTCCGTGGTCGTGGAGACCATCCTAAGATGGGCATGCTCAAACGTCGCATCAGGCCTCAAGACATCATCATCAACTGCAGCAAGTGAGTGAAAGGTTACTTTTCAGTGTTGTTCATGTGTTTAGTATAGTCACTAAAAGCTGTGATGTCTTGTGCTTCTCACAGGGATTCCAAGTACCCCGAGCCACCTCCAGGTACTAAATGGAAAGAGATTCGTCATGACAACAAGGTGACTTGGCTGGTGTCATGGACAGAGAACATTCAAGGCTCCATCAAATACATCATGCTGAACCCCAGCTCTAGGATCAAGGTGGGCTATATTTTAAAACAAAATGATCTCTTAGGTCAAAAACCAGCTACTATGGGTGGGAAATCTTGAGGTAAATATTATATTGCAATATTCCAGGGAATGTATTATTGGTATTTACAGAATAATTTAAAATTGTTTGATTTGAAATGTATTACAATTATTAAAAAAAAAACAAAAAACATGCAAATTTATGATGAAAATGACTTTTATTAAAAATGCCTAAACATTTACAACACCAATACCAGAAAAGTGGGGATGCTGTGTAAAATGTAAATAAACAGAATGCAATGATTTGCACATCTCACAAACCCATAAACAATATATCTGATGTTGAAACTCAGACTTTTAACCATTTCATGAAAAATATAAGCTCATTTTGAACTTGATGGTAGCAGCATCTCAGAAGTTGGAAGAAGGCTGGACAAGTATGAATGCACAAATCAAAAACCAGGGAGGCATTTGGCAGATAATTAGGTTAATGTACAACACGTCCATAACATTGCTGGGTATAAAGGAGTATGTCAGAGCAGCAGTCTTAGGTTTAAAGATGGCACAGGATCACCAGTCACACTGCATCTACAAAAAAAACCTGAACAATTTCAGAAAAATGCTCCTCAACATAAAATTGCAAACACTTTGAAGATCCCACCATCTTCAGAATTCAAAATAAGCTAAAATTTTCATGAAATTGTAAAATGTCTGTTTTAACATCTGATGTTCTATTGAGAATAAAGTAGGGGTGAGATTTGCAAACTATTGCATTTTGTTATTTACATTTTACAGTATTTTTGTTTGGTAACACACTTAGTTTAGTGTCTCCATTATTTTGGTCACATGGTTTATAGCCATTTGGTGTAACTGTGGTCCGAGTGCGACAGGATGTATGCTGTAATTGTAGTTGGCAATCCTATACCAGTTTGCTCCTAGTAATCGGGAGCAGACTGGTATAGGATGTTACATCAAAATCTGGTATGTCTTTACCATGATAGGAATTTATTGTCTAGTAGCTGGTGAAGTCCCATCTGTGTTAAATGAGATGCACTTTGATTTCTTATGTTCTGTGCAACTTACTCTTCTGCAAGGCAGAGGAGTAAAACAATGTGTGGCAGATGGGACAAGTGTCCAAATGTGAAGCTATTGCTACTAGGATAACAGCCATATGTGAATTTCTGTGTAAAGACGGTTAATGAGTGTTGCTAACTAAGGCCCTTTCCACAATAAAATGGTACGAAGCCTAAACAACTTTCTTTGCCAGTTTGAAATTTTCCTGTAAACGTGACATTGTTTCAGGAAATCTCTGCATCCACACGGATCCTCCCACATGACAAAAACTATGTTCTAGGTGGTGCTGTAATGCTGCACCAAAAACGGAGATGTTATGCACAATAAACCTAGAATAACAGGAACATAGACAGAATGAACTAAGCCAGTGGAAAGAGGGACATAACTGACCTAATGGTGTTAACAATTTGATGATTTTTGTCACTCTTTTTAATAACGAACAGACCCCAGTTGACTTTTGACCAGCAATCACAACTTTGTGGCATAATTCCTTTCAGAGAAGGAAATAAACAGGTCTGTCGCATGGGTGAGCTTCATCTAGCTATAATTACTGCACAGGTCTGACTGCAGACACAGAGTGGGAGAGAAAAACACTAGCTGTCTCAGTACTCGAGGCTACATCCTCCATGTGTGCATTTGTAGTCCGGATGTTGTCAAAACGCGTCATCGCTCTGTGGGCTGTCCAAACTGTCATGGAAAACGTAGGCTCCTTTTCATGCGCCTGATGTTCGCCCGTTTTTGTGTATGGGGGAGGCTATTCCAGAGAACTCACTCTTATTTAGTGTTTAGTTCTGAAGACACTTTACATTTGTGGGTTAAAGAAGAGTTAAGAGGCTGAACCAGGCTTATTTGACCTGTTTAACCCTGTCTATTCTACTTCATGTCAAAAATAGTCTGCTGTTAATTATAGAGTTGACTGCACTGGTTGATTAGTTGACTTGCATAAATGATATTGTATGAATAGTTTTTATTTGTGTATGAATTGTACCTGATCAAATCTGTGAGGAGAAGTTTATATTTATAAATCATATTCCAGGTTAGTAATATTTAAGAGAAGTGATTTGTACTTGTGTGTGTCTCAGTCTGAGGTGTGAGATACATCACACACCGGTGTCTGTGTTGATTCATTTCCTTCAGTATTAGATACACTTCTACAGTAGGACTGCACAGTATATCCTAAGTCTGTCGTCATCACGATATCAACATGTGCGATAACAGAGTGGAGAGAAAGTTGCGATGACTTAAAAGCCCCTCAAAACATAAAAACCAGGCTGAGTTATCGGTGTATGAACACAGGCACTCTTTGCATGATCATCAGCTGACCTTATTCTTTACACACACAAATTTTAGTCCTCTTAGCAGTCATCACTACTTTCATCTGGGCTTTGAAAAGAACTTCTCTATAAGCCTTTTGCATTTGAAATTCCCCCAAAAATTGAATCTGGTTCATATTTGTCTGTTTTTGTTGTATTTATAATTCACCCTCCACTTTGTTTACACTATATCAATACTCAACTTTTACTTTTATCTTCCAGTTTATTGCAAGCGATATCATCGGCAACAATCACATAATTTCCTAATATTGTAATAGTGTACAGCCTGCCTGAATCTGTATTCAGAGCTAGTTTGTGGATACATGTGATTATATGCAGTCATTGCTACATTAACACTGATCAACACTCAACAGTGTGTAGAGCTTTGCTATACTTTCCTGTGTTTGATGGTGTCAACAGAGGGTTTCATTCCAAAAAAAAAGCCAAAGTGGGCAGGATTCTCGCGTTGTCGTTCCATCCGCATACAGACAGAGCTGGGAACAGAGCCGTCATGCTACATGCATGCAATGTAATTCCGGGGTTAACAGGACGGAGTTGACATAATGTCGGTGTGTATTTGAATAAAGGGCAGGGCAAACCACATCTGATATAATGTGGTCACAGAAGACTTACCCAGCTAACAGCTTACACTAGCAGGTGTGAACAGTCATACTTAGGTGATGAGGTCACAGAGGACGCATGTTAATGACTGGTCTGAACATACACTCATACATGCTAACGTGGCCTTATTCGATCAATGACTCTTTCCTTGTCTATTATCTTGTTTGTTTACAGGGAGAGAAAGACTGGCAGAAGTATGAGACCGCACGTAGATTGAAGAAATGTGTGGACCGCATCAGGAACCAGTACCGCGAAGACTGGAAGTCCAAGGAGATGAGGATTAGACAAAGGGCTGTGGCGCTCTACTTCATCGACAAGGTGAGCTGCATTGCAGCTTGAATGACTTTTCTAGCTAGGGTTGAGTGCTTAGACACCGGCTGCAGTGACGTTAGTGTCTTTTATAAACTGGTTTTAATCCCTCTGTCCTGATGTGTGCTAGCTGGCTCTGAGGGCAGGTAATGAGAAGGAGGAAGGAGAAACTGCAGACACTGTGGGCTGCTGCTCACTCAGAGTAGAGCACATCAAACTCTATCCAGAGAATGAGGGTCAAGAGTATGTGGTGGAGTTCGACTTCCTGGGTAAAGACTCCATCCGCTACTACAACAAAGTCCCTGTTGAGAAAAGGGTAAGGCTTGATAAACAGAGGTTTTTTGGGTTTTTTTTTTTTTTGGTGGTGGTGGTTGTTTTTAATTTAAGGTTTAATGTGTAAAGCAAACCTTGCATCTGTGTACATTTGTCCTACCTCTTCTAGGTATTTAAGAACCTTCAGTTGTTTATGGAGAACAAGGAGCCTGATGATGACTTGTTTGATCGCCTCAATGTAAGCACAACTAAACCTGAAACAACATTAAATCCTTTATTAATAATTTTGCAGTAATGTCTTACCCGGTCTGCTACCAGCAACTGTTAAACATGTAATCTTAGAAAAACCAAATAGGCTTTTAATAAGTTTGGCCAAGATGGGGACATTTATGCACGTGGGAGAGTGCGGCTTCCTTTTACAAGAACGTTAAGCAGCCATCTGAGACAAATATGCCGTCTAAAATGTTCATCTGAATTCAGGGAAGAGTTGGCTGATAGGTTTTCCTGTACATTCTGTCAGCACACTCAATGATGACCACTTAGCTTAAGCTCACCGCTAACAGGACTCTCTACAAGCACATTGGCAGATTCAGGACAGGAATCTGTCCAGGGCTTTGTGTCTGTGTGCCCCGTCAGACATTCCACTAAAAAAAGCTTAAGAAGCTACAGCTGTTTCTAGTGAAATCCTGCAACGAAGCAGGGAGCATGGTCTGAACATGAGCGTAGCTTCCAACAAACTCGCCAGTATCTAAAGTGCATTATGTTGAAGAATCTTAAAAGCAGTGACTAATTCTGAACTTGTGTATTTCAGACTTAACAACACACAATGAAATGTTGCCTTTTAGGGAGAAAAAAATGTAATGTGTAAAATGATTTCACATGTTACATGTAATGCCTTTGTCACCTAAATGTCAATGTCTCTGACCAATGATGTCTTTCCTCATTTCCCTCCAGACTTCTATTCTAAACAAGCACCTTCAGGAGCTGATGGATGGTTTGACAGCCAAAGTTTTCCGTACCTACAATGCCTCGATCACCCTGCAGCAACAGCTGAAGGAGCTCACAAATGGTGCATGTTTTACCCACCGATATTAAATCACTTGTTCCCACTACAAAGTTCAACAAGATTGTATCTGTATTGCTTTCTTTTTCTTATTGGGCTTTTGGTGCGAGCCTTTGACTATTGTCATTTTTAAAAAGGGGACTGTTTTATGTGGTTTTCAGGGGATGACAACATTCCAGCTAAGATCCTGTCCTACAACAGGGCCAACAGGGCTGTGGCCATCCTGTGTAACCATCAGAGGGCTCCACCCAAGACCTTTGAGAAATCTATGCAGAACTTGCAGACTAAGGTAAGGAAGTGATTTCTTTATAGTCATTTGTAAAACTTTACCCTTCTGCTTTTTTCTTAATTTAAACTGAAAGTGAGATTGATGTAAGTTTAGGTATGTTTTTGACATTTAAAAACGTTTTTATAAAATTTAATTCTATACGCTTGAATCTTAGCTGCATTGTCATACAGTGAACAACCAAATACTGTCAAGATGATCTTTGACCAATTTCCACATCTATAATCAAAGGTAAAGCCTTTGATTATTTGAACAGAATTGGCATCTCTTCATCAGAGACACTCCCAGTGTGAACAGCAGTGGTATATAATATAGAGCCATCATAAGTCAAAGGCATGACACTGTTCTAGATGAAGCTCAAGTAGGAAATGGATTGCAGTTGCAACATTATGGTAAATGTGTGTTTTAAAATGAAGGAAAAAAAAAAAAAGAAGTCAGTCATGTCAGTTTAGAATCTTTGAATAAATAGCCAGTGTTGCACAAATACTATTGAACCTAATCATTTGTTGTTTTCTGTAGATTGATGCTAAAAGGGACCAGCTTTCCGATGCTAAAAGAGAACTGAAAAGCGCCAAGGCTGATGCCAAAGTACGGAGAGACGAAAAATCCAAAAAGTCAGTATTAAAGAATTGAGTACAGTAAAATGTCTCCCTGGACAGCCATGTTGCATGTGTGATCACCTGATCCCCTGCCCCTCCTGTATGTGCAGGGCTGTGGAGACAAAGAGGAAGGCAGTTCAGAGGATAGAGGAGCAGCTTATGAAGCTGGAGGTGCAAGCAACTGATCGCGAAGAGAACAAACAGATCGCCCTTGGCACATCCAAGCTCAACTATCTGGACCCTCGCATCTCTGTGGCCTGGTAAATAAGTTTTTTTCTTTTAATGTAATGTTTAGTTGCATGATTATCACTGACTGCAAATTATCTTTTAAAATAACTTTTCCTCATCTTCTGTTTTGTTTGCTAGGTGTAAGAAATTTGGCATTCCTGTTGAGAAAATCTACAACAAAACCCAGCGTGAGAAGTTTGCCTGGGCCATCGACATGGCAGACAAAGACTTTGAGTTTTAATAAGTTTGTGGTTTTAACTGAAACAATGTTTTTAGCTCAACTGAATTTTGCTTAATGGCCAGCCCTGGCAAAATTTTTTATAAAACCAGAGCAGAAACGCAAGCGATGAGGCCATAATGAAGTGGTAGGAGGGCAACTGTGGGTCAACATCTCTTAAAACATCTGATCTGACATCGGGTCAGCTCGGCTCGGCTCAACACCCACAGCTGAGCAAAGGCATAGGCTCAGACCCAGTAATTGGAAAAACCCTTTCACCTTTGTCTCTCCCTCCTCAGGAGCAAAAACCGACAATGCCTAAAATTTGAACCCTGTGGTCCTAATAGCTACTGTATTAAGCAAAAAGAAAGAAGAAAAAAAAAAATGCTTTATCCTGATTTTTTTTTTTTTTGTTCACTTGCTCTGTATTTTAGCCCTTCATGTATTAATGAATTCTATATTTTGATAGCGAAAGTTGAATCAAATTCCTTAAATGCACCCCGCGCGCCTTTTGAGGAAACGTGAGCTGGGCTTTTAAAGTGTGTGTGTATGTGGGGCTCAACCATGGAAGTGTGTGTGGGTGAATATTTGAAACTGGACTATGTTGGACTATGTTTGCCATGAAAGAGGATGTCTGGGCAGGCAAAGAATATCGCAACCATGTCAATATTTACTTATGTGTGCAGAATGTGAATATTTTGTTTTACATCCTCTATCAGGGACTTCTTTTACAGTGTAAATGTGAACCAATCATATTTGTATTCTTTGCGTTGCAAGCATCCTTTGAATCTACTACATAGCCCTGTCTACACCTGATTTTTAACTTAATTTAACAATTGTTCCATGAAAAGAAAACTTGTGTATCTGTTACTTGAAGATGATGCTATGGTAATGTATTTAAAGTCACTAAAATGAAAGTGTTTTTCTTCCAGAGGGGTGTGAGGTACACAAACTTTGCCAAAAAAAAAAAAAAAATCACCAATCTGTTACAATTTTAGGCGTTTTTTTTTTTTTAAATTGTGTCAAGGTTGAGGATAAAGACATGCAACATTTTAATGTGAACTATCAGTTCATTTTATTTCACTCTGTTCCACTTATAGGACAGTTGACATAAGTAGCTGTTAAGTCGACATCCTATTCCTGTTTTACCTTTTTGTCATAGCCTTTGATCATGTTATGTTTTATGCTCATTGTAGGTTGATAAATGAAATGAATAAAATCCTACAAGTAAATATACTGTGCATTTGCCCCCCCCCCCCATAATTGAAGTCACGGTGTTCAATGTAGAGTTGAAGACATAATTACTAGTCCCTTTTTATAATGATTTAATTTTTATAAGTATATAAAGTATAAGAATTTTTAACACAGCTTTTTTTTTTCCTCTTAGTTTTACTTGGATGCTTCCATTATTTGACTTTGCACACAGAAATGAAATTTAGTTCTGATTTGCCTGAATATGATGGGAAGTGGGACCACATGGTGCATTTGTGGCCAGCACTGTAACCTTGCAGCAAAAAGACCCAGTCTGACCCAGGCCCCCCCCCCCCCCCCCCCTGCCCCCCCCCCCCCCGTATATGCATTCTTACCTGTTGGTTTTGGGGCAGCAGTCTGGAGTTTTAGCATCCGTGTATTTCTTTGATTCAAGAGCATAATCTTTCTGTGGAGTTGTTGTTGTTGGCCTAGTGGGTGTCATCATCTCAGATACTGACCAGCCCACGCAGGTGGTTTATCGTTGTAAACCACCTGCGTAGATGTAAGTGTAAATGTGACCCGGCTTGATCACCCCATCTCATTGTTAACCATTATTGTCATACCAGTGCGAGACTTAACACAATACACATTGCAGTCACAACAAACTGGTAATTCTTGAAGGATTCCTTTCCATGGAAACAGGCTTTTTCCTCCCCGGGTCAACTTGGTGCTGCTTGTAATGTGGGCTCCTCACCAGCAGGTGGGGCTGTAAGCATTCCTCGGTGTAAGGGACCGAGCAAAGAATGAGCCGTTTGGTGCTTGGTGAGTATTTAGTTTATTCTGTAAAGATTCAGAAGTGTAGAAAGGATGATAACAACAGTGCTTTATGATCAGACCATTTCATAAAAGTTTGTAAAGTGATCATAACACCGCAAGTCCAGATTCCATTTATCTTAAACCAAAATAAATTTGTAACATTCGACACAAGTGCATACACTGCTGGTAGGAGATCAACCTCCAATTTCACTTTGGATGGTATAGCACCGTTCTTAGCTATTAGCAGCTTGACAAAGATGCAGCTTAATAGGATCCATGTAGTGACTGTATGTTTATATAAACACAAGAAAATTCAGAGGAGAGCAAAGGCCTCCTCATTTGGCTCTCTAGCTAGCACAACATCTCACTCTGTCATTGTCTAGGGATCAAATTGATAATTTTGCTTTAAACAACATTTTTGCCAGTAACAATATTCGATACAATTACAGCTTAAAGTTAAACATCTCCAAGTGTACAGAAAGCAGCACAAGATATTTTTTCACAGATAGACCAACAGTGACCATCGATGCACTGACAGGTTTTTTTTTTCTTCTTCTTCTTCTTTTTGTCAGGAGAGCACATTAGCTGGGAAGCAAGTGATGGACAGACGGGTCATAGAAACACATGGACAGAGCTGAGTAAGGCAACGTTAGCGTGACAGGCTTCTCTCTGTTCAGTTTGCAGGGCAGTGTAGTGTATTGATCTTGACAAAGCTGTCAATACCTTTAATGTGGGGCAGTGTGACTTTTTTTTTTTACTCTTAGCATTGCTGTCTTCATTAGTGCATTGTACAGTATAAGAGTCTCTTGCGTGTAGCTGAACTGCAACGTGACACCCACATTAACACAGATCTAATGAAAACATGTTTGATTGCATCTGGACTTACAGTGACTATAGAAGAGTAATAGAATTGAAAATCCAAATAACAGAAAAAAGTACAATTCAAGGCAGTGCTGATTTACTGGTTGCTAAAAAAAAAAAGTAAAAAATATCACAAAGCCAACATTTCCTTGACACATCTTTTGTTTGTCCAGTCAGTACAGACCATCTTTTATAGTGCAGTTTCAATCATTTTATATATATATATATATATATATACACACACACACACACACGCGTGTGTATATATATAATTTTTTTTTCTCTCCCTCTAAGCCGAAAACAATATTCAGCACTGATCCTCTCTTTGCTCGTTCAAGTCAGTTTTCCATTCAAGTCAATGTGCGTCTTTTCTCTTTCTTTCTTTCCTTTGATCCCTCGTACTGACCTCATTGTGCGCCCTCCCCACACGACCACGAAGAAGCATGAAAGGCTTACACATCACACACAACTCAAAGGTGAGAAGTTCTTTCCTTTCACGATGGCAGGAAGTGATGGCAGATGGAAAAGGAGGAGGAGGAGTGGGGGTATTCACAGTTACAGTCAGAGTCCAACGGTCCAGCTACAATCACATCTGCTGTCATTATGAACACTTTTTGTTGTTGTTGTTTTCCGTTTAGACCACAGCCGGGGGAGCAAACCAACCTGGACACATCGCGCTCCTCTGGCAGGAGAGGGGCCTGATTCATCACACCTCCAGCAGCTCCATCCTCAGACGATCCCTGTCAGGAAAACACACACACACACACACACACTAAATATTCACTCAGTAAAGCATTGTAAGCAGATGCCTGTGTTTAACTTGCCTCCCTTTAAGACAATTGTCATGATTGGTTCACATATTAGCATGCACCCTGAATATATAATTCAACAAATCCAACGTATCTAAAAATAACTTCCTAAACATAGACCTTTGTCTGAATGAGCATCTCGGCACCAGTACGCGTACACACTTCCCCTGCTGCCTTTTTTACTGCACGTCATGCGGCGGCGTGCTACAAAGAGGCTGTCACGCTTTTATCACTTCACCTGACACGCTTGTTTATTTTCTGTCTTGAATGATGAACTGCGCTCAGCTTGTACAATATCACACGGCTCTTGAGAAAGAAGCTCATCTTACTCTTGCTCACACTTTGTTACTAAGTAAGCATTACCATTGTGTTACCTGGCCTGATTGGCATCTGTCTGTTGTTCAATGAATGAATGACTGGCCACTGGCTGCTGGTGATCATCTGCTGTCTTTGACCAGGGATCCTGTAAGACTTCCCGTTGTGCTGACTCCTTCGCTTGGCCCTGCTCTCTGCTCCCCGTGTTTCCCATCAGGCTGAGAAACGGTGAGCAGGAATCCTGCCACACAACCTGCTGCCCCGAGTTTTGTCCAGCCTCTCCTTCAGGTTGCTTGTTTGTGTCTTTCTCAGCCAGTTTCTTTTTGACTGCTTGGGGGTCATTCTGAAGTTCAGTGTTGGCATCTCCATGGCCCCTTGTGTCCTCGGACTCCGCGGGCACCCTCTGATAGGTCTCCAGCCACTTCAGCTGCCCATTTTTGTGGCTGTACCGGCTGTCGCTAAACCAGCGCACCACCTCCGATTTGGGAAGGCCTGTCTGGACGCTCAAATCTTCGTACTGCTGACTACTGGGCCAGCGGATACTGGAGAAAACCTGTCGAAGGATGTGCAGTTGCTGGGGGGTCTTGTTGCCCCAGGGCGGACAGAAAGGTGCTTGTGGGGCAGAAACCTCAGCGACCTCACACTTATTATGTTCATGATGTAGAATCTCGCACGTATTTTCTGGCTCATTCATCTTCAACCTCTTAAAGTTGATCTTGATAGGGTCACCTTTGGACTCTGGACAGACTCTGTCCTCGGCAAATGGATCATCTTCCTTGATGAGTTGCTTCAAGATAGACATGCCTTTTATGGGAAAGTCCTTGTTGCATTTACCCTCATCTAAGTGAGTGGATGAGCTGTTTTGTGTAATGACAGTGGTGCTGGTGCTTTCAGTCGGGGATTTGCTGGCGCGGTTCAGGTTCAAGACACTATCGCTGAAGGTAGTACTGGGGTATTCACGGCTGCTACTGCTGTCGGTGGATTGTGATTGGTGAATGTAGTTGTTGTGTTTGTCCTCATGCTTTGCGGTGTGGGTCGGCGCCCGTGGACTGAGGATGCCGCTGTTATGATTGTTACAGCTGATGTTTGAATTGCTGGTGTTGTTGATGATCACATGACTCTCTGTACTGTTTGAACCTTCCGATCCAATTGGTAAACTGTTGCTTTTGAGATGTGGTTTGCCATTGGTATCAGCAACACAGTGCTCATCATTATTGCTAATGTTGGTAGAGCAATTGGCGATGCTGTTGACGCTGTTTGTCAGGCTGCTGTCATGCACTGTCTTTCTGGTGACTGTCTCACCACCGTTACTACTGCTCATATAGCTGCTGATGCTGCTGCTGCTGCTGCTGCTGCTGCTGCTACTACTACTGCTGCTACTGCTGCTTCGACTGCTGCTGGTGCTACTCACAGAACCGCTGTTTCCAGCCACGTCCAGGCCAATACCGTTGCTCTTGTTGGTCTCCACAGGGGATTGAGCATTCTTGGACAGTACCTGTGTTGTCCTGAATATGGATGGAAACTTTGCGGGGACTATTGGAGTAGAATATGAGACCCTGGTGACATGGGGGTTGGTTGACATGTTGGCCTGTGTGGTTAAGACTCCAACAGGCCGTGTTTTTATACTGCCAAATGGGACTTTGGCTATTGGAAAGTTTGGTCCTTTTGAGCCTGGCTGGGCAGTGATAGTGTGATGGGTGACAATGTGATTGGCATGCTGCTGTGCAGCAGGCTGCTTCTGAGGTGCTCCACCTTGGAATACGGTGTTAAACATCTTTCTTCTGGCCTCTTCGATCTCTTCAGGGGACCAGCTGATGCCCTGCTTTAGCCTTTGTGCAGTAAACCACAGTTTGATCTGCTCTTCGGGGAACTCTGAAACCACCGTTAGGTAGCAGAGTTCAGCTTTGGTCGGGTAGGGGAACTTTCCAAAGGAAGTCTTGAGAAAGCTGCTGGTGTCCATAGCTGCATCGTAGGTTGGGATGCTGCTGAGAGGGATCATCACCTTTGGAAGGTCCTTATTGGAACTGGAGGAAGAGGGGGAGTAAAGGGAGGGAGTGTGCTGGTGAAAGACTTGGTTGGACACTGTCGTAATCACGTGGGTGACAGTGGTCCTCGGCATAGCTGGGGCACCAGAAACACTGAGGGCCCCGTTCTGGTGTTCAGGCACATTTGTCAGCATGCTGGGGTCTACATCCTTTCCAGTGTCTATCTTGCGTACTTCCACGGTATGAGAAACCACAATCTTCTTGTGCTCTCCCTTGGCTTTCATAATCTTTGCAATCGGTGTTTTGGTGAGGGAGATTGCAGATTCTCTGCAATCTTCCCCACCGTCCGTGAACAGACTCTGGTCCACAGTTGTTACGCCGTCCCTCTTGTTGACCGTCAGGGAAGCGGTGACCAAGCCTTCCATTATTTTGGGGTGAGCGTTGGCGTTATGCAGAGCCAGAGCCTCGAAGCGGACAACGGATACCCCACAGTTCAGGCAGTAGAAGGTGGGCTGGGCCCTGAAGTCTAAGTGGCAGTTGTGCATGTGATCCAAAAAGTAGTTTAGATCTCTGGATTCAAAGCGACAAGTTGCACAGCTGTATGTACCTCCCCTTTGTATCTCGCTGCCACTCTCGGATTTGGAGGAGCTGTGAGAGAACCGGCCGGACTCTTCTCCAGAGATACTGAGGATGCTGTCTTCTGGGATTGTTGGTAGGAGTTCTGGCAGTGAGCCCAGTATGATTTCCTCACGCACATGCTTGGATTTGGATGGTATCATGCAAGGTACAGTGGATTTCCTTTTGCTGGCCATGGTGCAGCTCTGTGTAGATGGGAGAGTGAGTGATTGGTTGTCCAGTGTGATGAGAACAGAGGGAGGGTGGATAGTGGAGAGGGTTGAACGGAGGTGAGTGTCATGGACCAGCCACTGTGACGTCAAAGTGTTGCTTCATGCCTTCTGCTGCTCTAGGATTCCTGTCGGATGGACAAAATGAACGGCTCCCAGGGGATCTGTGAAGGAAGAGTATAGGAATGAGAGGTGTGACTCTGCCATCCCATATTTGATGTAGTCATTACAGAAATGAATGAATGCAGCACAGTAGTAGGAGTAGTAGATGGAAAGCACAAAATTATAAGCTGAAGTCAAAATGGCTCCCGGAAAAAAAATCTTGACGGTACACTTTTTACACCGTACATCACGATATAAATCAAGTCAATATTTCTGTCAAGCTTAAAGGTAAGGATGGATGACGATCCACAATATCTGGATATTTTTAAAAATAGCTGCACACAGCTAATTCTCTGGGCTCGTTAAGGGATCAACAAAATATCTACTGCTTATGATCTGTATTATATGCTTAAAATACAGTTATTACAATTTATCTTGGATAATATCTGGTTTATTTATCTGGCTTTGGCTCAAATGAAGGATATTAATGTGCTTTAGAAACAATGAACTACTATATACTACTACTACTATACTATATACTACTACACTATAGCACAAATAATTGTGCTTAAGTGTTATAAATTAATATAATTTTGTTAATTCCCTGTATTTTTAGTGTATTACACAAATGTATTCAATATAATAAACAGGATTGTCAATGCAAAGTCATCACGATATGATCACATCAAAATCTTTTCTCATGTCACAATACACTGTAGGTGTCAGATTGACATATGGCCCAGCTCTACATTGAAATGACTATTGGTTAATCCTCAACATCATGCAAATGCCATAAAAACCTACTCATCTAAAATGTAAATTACATATTGGCACAAATTGATTTCTAAACTTTGAAATATTCATACTGGACATATTCCAATAAGCAAGATGCAGCTGAGGCTAATAGACTCACGGAGTAAAATGTGTAGGTGGAAATACACTCGGATTAGTGTAGGTGGTATTTATCAGCAGAAGTAGACTAAGTAGAAGTACAAGTCCAAGCCTTTCCTTTTCAGAAAAAAACAAAACAACCATACAATATATTAAATTGAATTGAAGGTTACATTAATTGCAGAAAAAAGAGGAGGTGGATCTCGTTTAGTCTCGACTTCAGTCTTAAAAAAAAGATGCATCAAAATACCCCCAAAAAGATGGTTATTAATATCTCGAGAATATCTGAGTAAAGTGAGATTTTTCTGTCCACTGGCACCATGATGAAAGCTTTTTGTGTGAAGTGCCAAGTTTCTCTCTCTATATATAACATTATAATTAGCTGTAAAGGGCCTTCAGGTAATTTATGTTGTGACTTGGTACTGTACAAATGAGGAACACATTTAAAATTATGTACAAAACCTGGACAAAGAAAGCATGGAATACAATGTAGAGCATGTTATTCAATAGTAGTATTTTTAGGATTTCTCTCTCACACACACACACACACACACACACACACACACACACACACACACACACACACACACACACACACACACACACACACACTCTCCGTCACTGTTCTGCTTATTACTAGGATTTACAAAGTTCTTTAAGGCTGCAGTGATTAATTAACCTTCAACTAGTTTTCTGGGCGATTAATTGGTTTGAATTTTCTTTTTTTTGGTAATCTAAAAAAATCTTTATAAATGAACAACTTTAGTTTCAGATCGTTTAGAGGTTTGAAAAACACTGGTCATCGTTTTCTGACATTTTATGGATCAAACGTGGATTATTCTAGAAATGAATCAACAGATTAATTTCTAGTTGTAGCCCTAAATGTCTGTATAAATGTCAGTTTTGTTGATTCTGACCAAATGAGCATATTAATCAATATTGTTTCTCCTTCACTGCTGCTATAGGTTTGGCTCCCCTAATTTTTGATGGAATGCACCAACAGAATTATTTTTAGAAAAGCTTAGTGCTGTATGCTAACAATATTAGGATACAGCACTAATTTTCATGTCCAGTAAATGTGATGTGCGTTTGGATTTTTTAAAATTTTTATTTTATTTTATTTTTTTTTGCCAAATGCAACTTGCCTCCGCACAGGAAATAGTTATCAGGAAATAGATAAATACCATTCATTACCATACTTGTGGGATTTTGAGTGGGATGCACTTCACCTCTCCAAATTGACAGCACTTGATAACCTTACCATCTGCTTCACATATGAACAGCATAGTTTAGAGTTGGTCTACACAATTAAGTACTTATCGTGAGTGGAGTTAATTTTTTTTTTTTTCAATTTGGATATTGCTTTTACAGAAGCAAAGGTGCATTTAAAAAAAATCTATGTTTTGTCAGCAGTAAAATCTTTTCACTTGGTAGGATAATTATTAAATGGTCGGTATTTATAAAGCACTTTTTAGTGCTTTTCAGTACAGTTTTTGCCAGTCACACATTCATGCAGTGTATTGACTCTATACATCTGTCATTGTGTTCACACACTGCCAGCACAGCCACCAGAAGCAATTTGTGGTTAAGCCCAGGGACGCATCAGCATGTAGGCTACAGGAGCCAGGGATCAAACCCCTGGCCGAGTACAAAGAAACATACAAAACATGTGAAAAAATATGTGACTTAAGACAGTGCATGTGTATGTAATGTTTAGGACTTGAAAGTCTTACTACAAACACATCTGAAGTCACTCAAAGCTGCCGACTCGCATCGTCTCATCCTGCATTTGTTCACCAGCATGACGTCACATGAGTACAGATAATCACAACACACAGACACACTGCAAGCTTAAATCCATTAGCAAACCACATCCAAATGCTTTCCCTTCCTACAACACTCCAGTCTTAAGGGTGGATATGAAATTTATTTGCAGTCTGCACATGTCTCCTTTTCCATATACGAAAGAAACATTCCTCTCTTCCCTCACTAAGCTGCAAATATTTAGCAAAGTATGTGAGGAAAGACAATGGATACACAGTCGCCAGTGTTTTGTTCTTGATACAGCTGCTTTTAATAGTTTTAATGTACAAAACATGTAAAACAAATACGTCAAATTGGACAGTGCCCTCTGCCCTCTGTGCGAACTCATGAGATACACACACACACACCCCAGGCCTTATCCCTAACCTTAACCATAACCAGTTAACACCTATCCCTAACCTTAACCACAATTCAAATCTTAGCACTAAACTCAACCAGTTCCTCAGAAATGAGCCTCTTCTCATTAGGACTAGGTTTTGGTCTCCAGGAGACTTACTTTTCCTGACAGGGTCAGTATCGGTGACGCAACAGGTCCTAAAGAGGTAGCAGATACAAGCACGCACACACATTCTTGTAGAGCATTGTCAGTGAGGAAACTCTTAGACCTAATGCACTCGCTAGCCCCCGACCACCGCAACTACTGTCAATGTCTAACCCGAAGCCTGTACCTGAACTTAACCTAAACCTTATTGTGAGCAGCCCTTTTAATGTGTGACAGAAGGTGAGGACCAGCCAAAAAGTTTTTCAGTCCTCACAAACCGATGATGATGGCTTGAGACTGGTAGGGGAGTTGGAATAGAATGGAATAGAATAGAATAGAATAGAATAGAATAGAATAGAATACCTGTATTATTGTCATCTGTTAATGTACATTAGGAACAAAATTTTGTTGCATCTTGCTTGCAAAGGGACAGATAGAATAAAATAAAAAAGAGATCTTTAAAAAATATATGCTTCTAAAATTAGCACAATGTAATATGGATATTGCACAGCAATGTAGCAGCAACATAAAACCAGACCTAACCATTTTTAAGCCGTCCAGGACAGATTCAGAAGTGCACTTTTTAATTTGTGCACGCTTGTAGGAGAGGAAAGGGGGAATTACTGAGCGTTCAGGAAAGGGGTGGAAAATTTTAAAAGTTTAAGCTGGGGAATTTTGGAAATATTCCAAATTGGAAACTTTCCATGGGAATTAACTGGGAATTGAGCGTAATTAAACGGAAAGGTATTATACCCAAGCATAAACATTTGTTTTGTTATAAGCAGACATCCATCCAAAATAATACAATTAAAACAGATTTATTTGTAAGTAGAACCCGATCAAGTGTTAAATATTTTATTGAACAATCAATTATTTCATTAAACAAAAACATGAATGTGGAGTTAAATATGACTCATCTGCTGCTCTGAGCTCAAAAGTGTGGTCCAGGATTCTAGAAATCATCTATGCATGTGATGGAGGAATAGCATAGATATTCAACTACACTTGCATGATATCTGGTTGTTTTAGCTAGAAATATATTTTCCCCAACTATCTTTAAGTCCCCTATTAAGAACATACCCTCAGTTTAGTAAATTCCTGGTTTATTCCCATTAATTCCCATGGAAAGTTTCCAAGTTTGAAAATTCCCAGAACCCTGTTCGGGGTGTTGATGTGTGATATGCTGCTGGGAACCAGTCTCAACCCATCATCGTCTGTCCAAATCACACAGCTAAACTTTCTCATGCAAACTTATCTTCCAAGGAAAAACATACGGTACCGCGCCATTCATGTCCAGGCCTCTGCAGAACTCCAGCATACCATCACATAACATCATGTGTTGCAGGTGGTTGAACGTACCTTCAGCATATTTTTTAGTATTTATAGTATGTACCACACGATGTTGGTACATACTATAAAAGCTTTTCGTTCTACTCCATCCACGTGAACGTTCACCGCAGCCTGCTGGATGGTAAATAGAAGATGAACCTGTTTCAGAATTAAAACTCCCTGATGACTGCCCCAACAGCGTACACTGATCCCCCAAGACTGTGACATCCTCCTTGTAATTACCTCTTTTTCTTTTCTGCTTTCTGACAAAAAACTGAAACAAAACAAAGCAAAATAAGAACGAGAAAAAATAAATAAAAAAAACAATAAATAGGTCACCAGTATGCATCCAGAAATATGCATGTGCTGTATGATTTTCTGCCAGAGACCATGATATACAGTATCCCCTGTCAGCACTCGGTGAACCCCTGGTAAGGACACCGTGTTCATTGAGTTGGTTCCACTGAGCAAGGGATTTAGACGTCAGCTTTTATGCACATAGGAAGTGCCTGTTTGAGAGATGTCACCATGTTACGCAACCTAGGCTTAAAAAAAAAACATTGTAGGCTCAGTTTAGCTGTAGTCAAGTGGCAAATTTTGTTTGTTCCACAAATAGCTCAGTGTATGCTAGGACAATTTGGAAAATGAAGCGATGGAGAAGGTAATTTGGTCATGGCGGCAGGCTGCACCTGGAGGGGGCGCCAGTCCGTGACTAGACGGAGTACAAAAGCTCCCCTCCTCGCAAAAACACACTCCACTTCCTGCATGAGAAAACCTAAGACAAGCCAAAAGTTGAGAAAGGTTATATAAAGAATCAGGTCACCTATCAAAAGAATGGCCTGCTTTATCGAGCCAGCGAGATGTGTGATCAGACACAAGACAAGGGCTTCCAGACAGAGAGCCATTGAATGGTTTCCCTCTGAAAAACACGGCCTTGTGTTTCAGCGGAGAGTGGCGACAACACTCAGACGCTCACTGTCCCTGGTGTTTCGTATGTCCTCGCACTGGCACAGGGCGGGAGGAAACTCTTTTCATCTCGGCGGAGCAGGGGAGTCGCATCTCAAGTGAGGGAAAGTGGCAGAGCTCTCAGAAGTGTTTTCCGAACACCTACCCACGCTCGGCATAAGCAGAGAGGCCTTGTTCAGCAAAGGAAAACTACATTCAAGTTTTCAAAGACACGTGTTTCGAAACAAATGGGATTAAGCTGGCCTTCAATTCTGGCGGGGTTTATGCGTTCCGCCGGATTTAATCCGAGCCTCGGGATGTACAGGAAGGCCTCCCCGATGTGCCCTCCTGTTATCGTTTCCATAATAATTCTGTTTACATCTCATTGATATGTATTGAATAGTATTCTCTATACTTTTAAATGGCAAACAGCTGAGTGGACGTCTGCCATTTCCACAAAACAACTGGAAAAGGCAGTATGTATCCTCTTTCATCACCTCATAAACTGCTGCAGTAATTACAATATTACAAGAGGAAAACTGTGCGCGACCTACAGCGAGCTGATACCAGCGGGACAGGAGGTGAGACTGCAAAGAGGTTGCTAGACATTAAAATTTAATTGAAAACAGTCCACTGATTCAGACACTCCCACATCACTGGGTCACCTACAGTTGACATTAACAAACCGAGATTGGTGTTTTTTTTTTTTTTGTTGTGTCGTCTGTCACGCGAATGAGAATGTGAAGGCTGGTGAAGGAAGGACAAAGAAAGACAGAACTCAGACATCTGGGAATGAAGTGAGAATATGACTAATGATGATGACAGGCTGTGCTGTTTCAATATTCCTCCCCGCTGACACCTCGTAGGCACACATCTCTACACACACACACACACATCTCTACGCGCACACACACGCATCTCTACACGCACACACACACATCTCTACACACACACACACACACACACACACACATCTCTACACACACACACACACATCTCTACGCGCACACACACACACCTCTACACACACACACACATCTCTACACACACACACACGCATCTCTACACGCACACACACACATCTCTACGCGCACACACACACATCTCTACGTGCACACACACACACATCTCTACGCGCACACACACACATCTCTACACGCACACACACACACCTCTACACGCACACACACATCTCTACGCGCACACACACACATCTCTACACGCACACACACACCTCTACACGCACACACACTCCCTCCTCACCTCTGCAACATTTAGCAACTGCTGTGCTCTGAACATTTCTTTGAGCTCAATCACTGACAAGGAGTCACTTGATGTGACAGTCGTGGAAAAGCTACAAAAGTGGCATGAATTCTTTCACTTATAACACTCTTTATTTTGTGTGTTATTTGCTGTGACAACGATCTGTGGTTTGTCTGCTTCAAAACTCAGCCCAAAACAAGGACCTAGTGGGGGGGGGGGGAACTCCAGACAGATGCATTTGAACGACCAAAAAAAAATCAGAAAATCTGTTTAGTGGGAACATTTTCTGCCAAATGTCCATTAAATAGATTAACGTTATGCCAGTGGATCAGCTGGACAAGCAAATATAAGCCAGAGAGCAATTACCGTCTTTCACAAAGAAGAGAATGGGAACAATGGTGCCTCGTTTATAAAAGAAATGTGATCCAGTGCTCCAGATGACTGACTGTCTAATTGTGATTGGTCTCTTCACTGGATACCTACTGTATCCATCATGCTGTCACCCTGCACTACTGTGATGTTACCTTTGACAGTGTGTGACTGCAAGTGTACGTTTGCAAGCATGAGTCCGTTTCAGGCGCCAGTGTTGCGTGTGCTGAAAAACAATTGAGAGTCATCAGGGTCATTAGCAAGGTGCTTGTACAGCACCAATCCACACACACACACACACAGAGACTGTCTCTGCAGAGGCTGATGATTTTTCTTTACATGGGCATTTCTGTTTCTGTGTCTGAAAGTCGGAGACGCAGGTGTTGTCAACCTCCTCCTCCTCCTCCTCCTCCTTGTCTTCCTCATACACCCGCCCCCTTACCTCCATCACTGAAGCCTTGTCCACTGGGAGACTGGTCGGTGGTGCCACTCATGTGTTAACATTGCCATGGCAACCCCTTCTTCCCCTTACCCACCACGACACAGACACACACACACACACACACACACTGAGCTCAGGACTGCATCTGTTGCAGAACAAACTTAATCCCCATGCCCTGCCAGACACTTTTGATGGGTCCATTCATGTTTCAAGACTCATTCAGGTAACTTTGGGTGAGGTCTGCAAACGCAACTTGGCCTTTTCCTTTCTGCAGTGACACAAACATCCCTGCTCCTCTGTTCCCATGTGTTTGACAACGGCGGCTCAAAGAATTATCGCAGCTGCACGTGCGACAAATGACCTGCTGTCACTGCGGTTGTCTTGTTCAATCAGTGCCGCGGCCTGGAGATTGATGCAGGCCATTGGTAGCACTCTGCTTGTCTGAGTGTCTTTACTGCGTGGTTCTGTTTTGTGTTAGGAGAGCGTGCTCACTGTCGAAATCTTACATTGTTCACCAAACCCTTTTCTGTCTGTGAAGCAAATGAATGACAGACAAATAAACCATGGTGTGCAGGAAAAAAAGAAAAAACCTCTGAGTCATACATCCTTTTACATCACTTTTGATGAATAAATTCTTTCGTTCTGTAGTTAAGACTTCATTTATCAACTTAACGATAACAGGAAGAAAGATGGCGGCGCATCCATCGTAACATGGCTGACACCACAGCCTCCTCTAAGTGCCAAACGTCTGGCAAGTGCCAGCTCCTGCTGACCAAACCTTTTTTTTTTGGGGGGACAGAGAAAGTGGCAGGGGCTCTTTCCCCAATAGCCTCAAGGTTTTTTCTTCCCCCGTCAATGCACAGGCGTGTCTTTTGGTTGGAACTGTGCAAACATGCTTCTTTAGGGAGGCTTTTGAGTGGTCCGTGGCCTCGATACAGCATTGGTCCGACGACAAAAGCAATTCCAAAGTGGATAAAAAGACCCACATAAAAGTGAACCTGTAAAGACAGCCGTCCCTTGTGGTGGGAAAAATGGAGATTGGTATTGCGTTTCAGAGAATTTTCTGTGAGGATCATGAGGAATGCTGCTATCATGAATGCTTGTTTGTACAAATACGGCTGTAAAATAGATCTGGTTAGCATAAGCTAGTTGATTTTCTTCTCTGAACTCAAGGAATGTTATACACTCTACGTCAGCTAAATCTGCAAATCATGACCATATGACCTTCTTCACTGTTCTCTGCCAAGGGTTTCATTTTGAGCTGTAGGAGGGAAATATTAACATAACATTCTCAATGTTAGCAGTTAGAAACCCGAGTCAGACTCCTGAAACTCACTATTCCCACTTCATGATGGGTGACCCATGTGCACAGACGCTCTTGTGCAGAGGGAGTGGGCACTCTCTGCCCACTACATTGTGCTTGTGTATACAAACACTCTGCTGTGGCCATAACGTAAACTATGAGCTGTGCCTAATTGTGCCTGGCCTCATTAAAGCGGTTCCGAGAAGGGAGATGGAGGACTGTTCCCAGGGATCCACAAAGGGAGCTGACATTCAGCCAGTGTAAGAGCCCCACTGAAGTGAAAACCTGCGCGCACACACACACACACACACACACACGCGCGTGCACGGAACTCACTGGTCTGCTGGAGCTGCACAGCCAGAGCTTATTTACCTGTCTTTATCTCACGGGTCATCCCACAGCTGAAAATGAATTAGTGTTGTGAAGGAGTCCAAACTGTACTCGACACTGTTCCACGCGCCAAACAACTGGACTCACCAGTTGTGACCGACACCAAGCAGCTTCCTAAGCGTACAAAACGTGGACCTTGTTTGGAGGTTGTGTCTTGTGTTGTGGGCATTGGACCCACATATATGATCCACAGAGGCACATGGGCGCACTTGGCTCTCTGATACTGGACGTACAGATATGAAATGGGACGATGAACACGATGCAGCTCCTTTTACTGTACTGTAGGTGTGTGTGTGTGTGTGTGTGTGTGTGTTGGATAGCAGCACATGTTGGTAGGAGGAAGAGAAGGAAATGAAAGAAAAAGTCTGATGCACACGCACGCACGCACGCACGCGCATAAACCCACGCACGCACACGCACACACACACACACACACACAGGCCTAGCTTTCTGCTCTGCAGCTGCTCTGCATGTATATAGTTAGGGTGCACTCGGAACATCTATGGACTTTCTGTGTGGCAGTCAAAGCCGCTCGGTCTCTGTGGTTGCGAGTCTTACACGGCCGGGCGCGCGCGCGCGCACACGCACGGCACACCACAGCACTACAGCGAGCGCGTTGTGCAATAAAATAAGCACATACGCCACATTGTATAGCGCGAGAGGGAGCGCGGACCGAGCGAGGCCGACGGAGCAAATAACTGTTACAAAGTGACGAGTTAACCCGTGTCACTCCGTTCACACCGCCGTGGAGCAGAGCCCACTCAGCCCGCAACGGTCTGCCACTGGATCTATAAGACCTTATGAATATTCCCCAAAATCCACCCCTCCACCCCTCCCGCCCCCTCCACCTACTGTCGCCATTTTATACATTGGCGACTTCATATAAACTGCCTTGACTACAGCAACACGGCAAAAATGCAATATTCGATAGCGAGACGTAATTAGAGCAAACAAGTTTGGAGCTCGCGGCTCGCAGTAAGCAGACGTTTTCGCCTTTTCCGAGGAGTCGATGTGTCCTTACCTCAGCAGTCGCGAGGAAAAATGGAATCCGACATTAATACATAAATGAATAATATTGGATCCGCTCCGGTCGTTGCGCTCGGAGAAGAAGAGAAGGCGAGCAGGGGGTGGGAGCTCTCCTCAAGTGAACCCGGTGGACTGGCGTGAACCCGTCACTGTCCACGGTAAGGTACATTACATGACACTCGCTTCCCTGCAGCCGGAGCCACACACTAACTACACTGTATGGAGGCGTCGCAGGACGAGGCTGCTGCTGCTGCTGCTGCTGCTGCTGTTTCTGCTGCTGCTGCTGCTTCCAAAAATGATAGCGAGTGTGTTTCCTACGAACACGTGATTCTGAGCGTCATCCAAAATCCAAAAGCCCTTTCATCTCACATTTTGTAGAGGGGCGGGGAAGAGGGGTGTGTGCGTGCGTGTGCGTGCGTGTGCGTGCGTGCGTGCGTGTGTGGGGAGGAACTATGTCGTTACAATGGTAGTACATAGTTATACGTGGTTACAGTGAAGTGTGTGTGTGTGTGTGTGTGTGTGTGTGTAAATGCGGGATTTGACGCTGCAGTGAACTTTGACCGAGCTTCATCAACATAAAGTTCACCTTCATGAGCTCCAGCGTGTGTTTTTCAGTGGCAAAAAAAGCAGCTCTTGATGGGCTACTGTGAATAATAACAGCATTTTGATATGTCAAATTAAAAAGACTTCATCTTTGAATCACATCAACTCTGTCAGTTGTGATCCTGGTGACCTTGTTGACCTTCTGCCCATGCAAGCGAGACATAATAGGCTGCATTTACACTACACGGTGCAAGTGGCCCAGTTCTGATCTTTTTCTTCCATGTGGCACAAATCAGATATGACTCATGACGTTGGAAGCAGGAAAAAAAAAAAAGTACATGGATTCAGATATTGTCAGTTTGGTTTCAAGCCTCGTGCGTATGTGGAAATAAATCAGAAATGAATCACATATGTGCATTTGTGTCTACAATACAACTTGTGCATCCTTAAAAATAGGACGGCGGCGAAAGACATGTGTAAATACATGTGTGCACTCTGTAGTCGATGATCACATGACTCTTCCAACCTGTACAATGGAGGACGAGGGCTCAAACCAGTGGACTCATGCTGAGGTTCCATGCCTTTCAAGGAATCATGCATAGTAACGCCACTTTCACTTGAAAGAATGTAATGCAAGTACTTGTACAACAGGCGTTCAGGTCACAACAAAAACATTGAATTATACGGAATTTCTGAATGTCAATAACAGTCAGAATCAAGTTGATTTGTTATAACATCTCTAAGAATGTATGCTGACTTAATCCATGTTTGCTTACTGTAATGTACAATGTGGATCTTTACTCATGTAATTGTTGTTTGCTTTTTCCTTCACTAATTATAGTTGGAGGTATATGTTTATCTTTTCACCAGACACTCAGTGAATGAAACAGCCCACTCAATGTATATAAACAGAAATCATTTATTCATTTTAGTTTCATTTAACATTCTTTATTTAACTCCTTAAAGCCTTTTAATTATTATAATTGTTATTATTGATATTACTATGATTGATTTTGTTTCTCAATCTTGTAAAACCACTCCCTTTTACATTACATTCAACATTATAGCTTTAGTATCATCTGATGAGCTGACAGATCCTCATGTCATGTAACAATAAAACAACAGCAAACAAACAAAAAAGAACAAAAAAGAACATATCTTTAAAAAGATATGTTTGGCTTGTTTGGCTTTATTTGCCCCCCCCCCCATCTGTATCAAGCAATAGTTCAGAAATTAAGTAATTAAAATGTATTTTATAATATAAAAATATATGAATATGCAGCGTGTCAATTCTGAAATTGATCAGATAAAGGTCAAGGAAGAGGTCAACCTCTACCACAACCTCTGCATGTAAACAAAAGTTCGTTTCATCTTTATTTTCAGCTCATGTGATCATCTTAGTCACTACAACAGGTAAATGCACCAAATCTGACCTGACCTGGTTACACATCATTTCACAACACAGAAATGAAAAGGGATATTTTATGCTGCATATCTCATTGTTTTGTAACGGATTTGACTGCATCCAAAAAAGCCGTCGCTCTGGTTATCTGTAGTTTTAAAAATGTGATGAAATGAGGATTGAGGCCTGGCTTCCGGGTTCAAATTGGTTTAGGTTAAGGGTTAGGGTCAGGCATTTAGGTGTGATAGAGCAAGCATGAGTGTTCTCAGTAAGAATGCTGAGCGAGAATGTGTGTTCTAGATATTACTTATGTTGTGGGGACCTAAATGTTTCTACACAGTCACATTATGGGGAAAGAAAGCAAGTCTCCAAGCTGGACTTTTTACTCTTTTCCATAAAGTAAGATTTTCAAGGTCAGCAGTTGACTCTCAGGTCGGTTTGATCTCACTAGCTCTCAACGACACGGGCACATTGTCGTGGCGTGTATTATTCTACAGTGCAACGCAGGGGTGCGGTCGTTGTCACTGCCATCCAGTGGCCGATGATGTAGTTTTGTTGTAAAACATGTTCCTGTCAGTCTGTTTATCTTGTATATGTATTATTACACTCTTATACGTTTAAAATAATAATTGTCGAAATCATGGTTTTGGGTTATATTTTAACAATCCCCACAGATTTTACTACCTGCATGGGAGCCCAACTGCCATGATCCTGGTTGAGACTCTTATTTTGGTGGGCTTTTGTTGGTGTTTCCCTCGTGTTTTTTTCTTGTTTTGCTTTTCCTCGGGGCCTGGACACTGCTGCAGGTGAGCTGGGTTTGATTGCATGCAGCTGTTCCCCTTTGCTCCTCGTTAGTCTCAGGATAAAACCACCGGTCTTATACACACTCATCGTCAGAATGTCACGTCTCGGTTCATGGTATTTCCCTGCGCTTTTTCTGTGTGTTTTCTTGTTCTTGTTATCTCTGCTCTACTGTCTTAGGAGTCATCCACATGTAAACAGGTGTAGGTGAATATGCATACTTTCTTTTGTCAGAGAGGTGTTCTGTCCACACGAAAATGGTGTTTTAGGGGACATGAAGGACATAGTCCCACGTCTCTTTTGCACTGACATTCACCGTAGGTGTACTGAATCTTTCCAATCCGTTCATTAAAAAGATTCGTTCACCAAATTGTTCAGTTCTTCCTTGGTGACCGGAGCACAGACTACTTCCGACTCACTCTCTGAACTGATACACAGCTGAATGGGTTGTGCATGGTTGTGCCATGTATGTGGCGAAGGCAGTGAAGATCTGCCTCAGTCCCAGACCAAATTAAATACAATTAAACCAAACATACAATTACTTTACTACATATATCTATTAGTTTCTGAATTACCTGAGTGAAGTTAAATTAAGATATTTAATTAATGTACAGTGTCCTCTCATTACAGACCAGTTAAAGTTTGTGTTTACTGAGAAAATATTTTAAAATAACGGGGAACTAGGCCATGTCTTTACTTGGAACATCTTACGCTGACTACAATAGCTGGGACGCACAGAGACTCCCTCACTGATTGAGTGATTCGGTCAATATGTGTCCGAATCTGTAGTGTGGGACCGAATCACTTTGGCCCCGCCCACTGCCAATCTTCCAGCCCTCTTTGTTTGTGCTTTGCAAAGTTCTGTTTTCCATCCTTTTGCTTATTAAATTTTATCTGAAAACGTCCTTCCTGCCTCCTTATGGGAGCTCCGCTCCGCTCCGCGTGGCTCCCGTGTAATTCAAGCCCAGCTTGTATGGTGGCATGAGGTTAGGGTTAGGCCAGCAGTAGTTATAGCTAAGGCTGGAGTAAGTCGCAAGTAAGAAATGAATGTAAGCCAATATAGTGTCCTCTGAAGTGTGCGTACCTGGCATTCCTGGGGACCTACATCTGTTTGGGGACAAAAATGAAGTCCCCATAACAGTTTAGGGTCGGGTCGGGGCACTAGTAATTACACTAGTCACAATAAGTTAGGGATCCTGTGAGAGACTCAGTGGATGTCGTAGCCTTTTCAATGTGGCATCAATTTCAACATTCTGTGGGTATTTAAAGCTGGTCTTGTCAGTAAGCAACTGACAAGTAACCCTAACCCTAACCCTAACCCTAACCCGTTATACTTAGCACTTACGTAAATAACAATATCCCTAACTGACTGTGACTAGTGTACATTCACGGTTAGAGTAAGTCTCCAGGAAGTGAACGGCAAGTGTCCAGACAAGTGCGTGAGTGTGTGCGTGTGTGTTTGCGTGTAACCGGATCCCAGCGGAGCGGAAGGACGTGCAGGCGGCGTGTTTACTTCCAAACGAGCCAATGAGAGCCGTCTTACATGAGAGTGACAGCGTGACTCAGCGATTCCGGAGCCGACTTTCAGCTCTTCCGAGGGCGTCACAGCCAATGCGGAGGCGCGAGGGAAAAGAGCGGCGTTACAGGCAACAAAATACGAATCTGTGTCCCCGCAGGTCACAGCCGTTACCTGCTGCTGCTGCTGCTGCTGCTGCACCTGGAGACCGGGAGACCGGGAGAGAGCAGGGAGCCGAACCATGGCCCTGTCGCAGTGCTGGGAGGACTCGCCGCTGAGGCCGGGGTCAACACGTGTTGGGACCGACGACCTGAAGGAGGTTTATAACGAGAAACACCGGCTGGCGCTGGAGGAGCTGCTGTCAGGAGGAGTCCAACGATTTCTGAACTTCCTCTCCAGAGAGAGGATCCCGAACTTTCTGTCGGACGATGAGATCCAGCGGATCAGGAGCGGCGCCGCGCCCCCGCGTTTCGCCCCCGTCCCCGGCGACGAGCCGCCGCTGGAGCAGTCGCTCAGCAGCTCCATGGACTGCTCCTCTGTCACTTATTTTCCCGAGGCGTCGGACGTGGAGCCGCCGCTGCTGGAGATGGGCTGGCCCGCCTTCACCGCGGGCTCCTACCGGGGGGTCACGCGGGCCGTGGCGCACTTCCAGCCGAGTTACGGAGAGAACATTTACAGCTGCAAGGATGCTGCGAGGAGGATGATCCAGAGTGCCAGAGAGGTTTGCACCAACACCAGCTGCACCTATCTGCTCATGAATGCGTTTCTTCCGTGTCCACGAAAAATCAGTGAAAAACACACCTTTGTTTCAAGTATTATTATAGTATATTATGTTTTATACCAGGGCTGCCACTAACGATTATTTACCTCAAATTGTCCATTATTTTCGGATTACTTGTTTGGTCAGAAAATGTTCATCAGTGTTTTCCAAACCTCGAAATGATTTTCTCAAATGACTCATTTTGTCCACAAAAAAAATTATTCACTTTAATGATTTTTTTTTTTTTGTTATATCCAAGTAGTTGATTATCAAATGAAAATGATTCATCTAATAGCTGGTTAATTGTTATAACCCTAATTTTAATTAAAAATATGCTCTTACTCCTTGATCGTTTCACTTTGCATTATTACTGTGCAGCATAAATAACAATTAATAATATGGGCCTAAATACGTTGGTGTTAGGCTTGACTGTGATTTTATCACTTGTTCAGAAGTCATAGACATACATAGTTTCTTTAATTTGTACACTGTGTGTGTAGTCACACACAGTGTACAAAAATATTTAGGAAAGAATATTTGTGGATTGTCCTCAAAACACACCTCAGACTGTCCCAATGGAATTCTCTTGATCAAAAAAAAATAATAATTAGAAGTTGGAGTTTTTTTGATGGAAGAGAAAAGAGACAAGCAAACAGATAACAAAGGGCTCAGTTTCACAGTGATGTTTCTGGCAGGAGCTGTCAGTCCAGCCTCTTGTGTTTGAAATGAACATTCCAGCATGAAGAGCGTGAAGAGAGTCAGCGTGTGGTTCAGCAGCACCTCGGGCCTGTGTTAGGCCTGCGTACCTGATGTGCCTCAACCTGCTTCATTCCCCTTTGTTAAAGTTTGCGTTCTTCCTTTCATTAGAAACACTCAAAGCTGAAATATGACGTTTTACTGGAACAGTTTGGGTTAGGCACCGGCGCCCCCGCGACCCTCAGTGGAGGCTAAAGCGGTAGAAAATGAGTGAGTGAGTGAACAGTTTGTGTCTTCAGCGACTTTTGTAATCTTGGACAATCCACTGACTGCACTCAGTCTTAGTGTGCACAGAAGCCACTGACTGGTAACATACTGTGTTTGCACATCATTCCGGTCGGATCACAGAACAGCCCTTTTTTTTTTTAAGTGTAACGCTACTAAGCATGTTTTTCTAAAAAAAACAACCCAGACACTATTATCCAAATAAGGCGGGCAGCTCCAGACCTTCATGTGGACAGTAAAACCAATTTAAGAAACAAATCTGACATACTGCATCTAAAACACCCTCCCCACAGCATGCGAAATTCCATTTCTCCTCGAGAAAAAGAAATCTTAGTGCAAAATAAAGCCGAGGAAAATGGTGGCAAGCCTGACAGTGCACCCACTTGTGTCCTGCATAAAAGTCATTTGCTTGCTGACCAAGCGTTGCACGCGGATTGCCATGGAAACAGACCATAGTAAATAGAGAACTCATCAGTACACACATTACAGGGAGTGTGTCTGACAGAGATTCACTGCCCTGTTTGAATGAGGCCTTGCATGTTATAATAATGAAAACACAATCATGGGCTTCATCTGGGAGAGCACGTCTGCAGCCCTTAAGAAGGAATTCTATTATATTACCTCTGTTTTTCCTCACTGCAGGTGATTGCCATAGTGACAGACTCCCTGACAGACCTGGATGTCTTTAAAGACCTTCAGGAGGCCTGTTCCCAGCGTGGAGTACCTGTCTACATCCTGTTGGACCAGTTATGTGCTCCTGCTTTTCTCAAGATGTGCAGAAACGTTGCTGTTCACCTGGATGACCTCCAGGTCTGTGGTTGGTTCAGTGAAGCTGGGAGTAGCCCTTTGTGTACAAACATCAGATGGCATCACATTAGAATATGTAAATAGTATCTACATAACGCCCAATGAGTGATTGGTTGACCTACCGTGTCTTTCTAGAGCCTTCAACACTGTCTATTTAGGCAAAAGCAGAAATGTCATCGGCTCACATTCAAACGTCAGTTCCCTTTCTTGCCCAAGAAGAAAGTGGCGTAAAACAACAATGTTGCCAGTTCCGATGTTTTTATTGAAGTTAGTATGCTAACCAGCTAGCCCCAATTCAGATGGACAATATCAGCCTATGCCACAGTGGATGCATGAATGGAAGATGTGTGTCTCACGCCAGTGAGCTGCACTGATCTTGAAAATGTCACCTCTCGCCTGTTTTGTCCTTGTATCGTACACGGTTCACGGCAAAACAGAAAATAATCTTTAACCAGAATCTATGCCCAATCCACATGGAAACTAAATGAAATTAAAGCTTTTAAAGCAATCAATTCAGAAAATGTCTTCATCCACACAGAACCTTCTGTGTGGTTTTGTAAGGATGAAGACATATGTGTACCGCATGTGCATTGTGTACAAACAGTTTATTCTTTTTAAAATAAGTATACAATGTTCTTGTTTCCACGTGGCTAAAATGCCAATAAGATAAAAAGCTTTAGCCTAATCACATAGACCTAGTCGAGTATGTCACAAACAATACTTTCTGTACTGTACTCTCCCTGAATCCATTAATGACTGATTTTACTGTGAAATATTTGTAGGTGTTTGACTTTTAATTGAATGGTCCTGCAGTTAGTCAACTGCAGAGTTTTTAGGCCTTTTGAAAGTAAGTATACTTTTACAATTACCCAAGGTAAACCCCATGTAAAACAGAGCAGCTCCTCAGCAGACATAACCAGTCATCACACACACTGCTTGAATCCAGTGTGGCTTGGATGTTACACCTTTAGGTTTCCTTTTAATTGTCTCTCACTCGTGTTGTGTCTCCTGTTTTTAATCCTTACAGCAAATGAGAGTGCGAACCATAACTGGTACAACTTATTACATGAGATCTGGAGCGAGGATTACAGGGAAAGTTCATGAGAGGTTTATGCTGATTGATGGCAACAGAGTAGCTACAGGTTCCTACAGGTAAGAGTGTGTTAACGGTTTTACTTTACGTCAAACTGGACACATTGTTTCACTTGGCTCAAATTTACTGAGCATTAAGGTAATTCAGTCAGGCTGGGCAATATGGGGAAAAAAATCGAATATAATAAAAATTTATTTTTTAACATCATTCGATATCTGTGTTTAGTGTGAGATAAATCAACCCAATATTTGTTTCAAACTTATATGCAAGGCTGGATGATATGGCTTATAAACAATAGCTGAATATTTTAGGCTATTTACAAAATGTATTGGGCTATAAAGCTGCACACAGGTTGTTTCCCTGAAACAATGCTCATGAAAAGTTTTTTTTTTTTTTTTGATGTTTATGCTTGTCAAAGGAGAAAAAAAGAAAAATATATCTAGTGTTTTTTAAAATATGTACTATTCATGATCTGTATTGGATGTACACTACCTTTAACTTCAGATAATAACAGTTTTATTTCTTTGGCTTTTTAATATTAAATGAAGCATATTTATGTGTGTTCGAAACGACAAAAGTGCCTATAAATATTGGAAAATTCAGGTGTAACACAAATAACTAGGCTTGAAATGAATGTGTTATTAAGTGACTTTTTTGTATAGTTTTGTCGATTCCATTTTAATCAGTATATACATAATATTGAATTTATATTTTTTGTATATTTCACACATTTGTTCATTATAATATATATGATGATTATCAATGCAACGGCCTATAAAACCTGGAAAAGTCATCACAGATACCTTATCCTGATATGATGATATCCAAATCTAAGACAATATCTTGTCTCATTTCTCATCATATGGGTATATCAGCCAGCCCTAATTCATTCATATTCATAATTTAATTCCTCTGCAGGTTCAATTGGACTGATGGTAAACTGAACAGCAGCAATCTGATTGAACTTTCCGGCCAGATAACAGAGAAGTTTGATGAGGAGTTCCGCATCCTCTATGCCAATTCTCTACCTATAAATACTTCCAGTTTCCGAAACAGTGGCGTCTTTGAGCACCTCGTCAAACCCTCAGTCACCTCTTCCCCTCACATGGCCAGAGTCAGGCCTGTAGAGCCAAAGTGTCTGACCAGCACACCCAACCACAAACCCCAAATCTTAGCGCTGCAGCCCACATGGGAATCTTCAGCTCCGGCTTGTCCTAAAACCAGTCAAGTTTCCAACTCGTCCACCATAGGTGAAGACTGGAACGAACAGCACCATATGAAGAAGGAGATCCTGGCTGGCGGCACATCTCGGCCTTTCCCTACAGATCAGCTGCCGGTGATAGCAGACATCGCCTTCTGTCACGCCTCTACTCAGACCAGCAAGTCGGTGACAGACAGTAACACGCAGACTTACCTCCGGCTCACACAGCAGCCTGACATCATCACAAAGACAGACACAGGACCAAACCAAGAATCCTCTCCCTCCTTCTTGTCACCCCGGCACATCTCCCCCGCTCAGGCAGCTGCAGATGACTCCCTGAAGGGCTGCTTCCACAAACTGGCCAAAGAGCGGAAGTACCATTACTTTACCATCCGCTCCAAGCTGGAGCACATGGTGACTTCATTGTCCCAGAGGCGAGAGCTAGCAGACATCACCAACGTGAGTCGGGAGCTTGGTACTCACAGCAGACAGAGGGCACACAAAGACTGGGATGAGGAGCCAGACTCCAGGCTGCTTGTTGAAAGTGTGGGCACAGGCACATAGCCAAGAGCCACATGCATACACTAGTCCTGTATGTCTTCACTCATTTTGGTAATGAGCTATTATAGGGTTTATTGTGGCTCTTCTGTTTCATATAAATGCTCTTACATACAGTAGAACTGTAGTTTTTTGTTTTGCTGCAGTGCCCAACTTTAGGCATTTTCCTGCTGGGTCTTGTTCATGTGTAACTGAGTTCTGGTTAAATTGTAATGTATGATTGTAAAACTGCAAATGATAACCAAGGACACTGTGCAGTCTGAGGTGGTTAGGACTCCTATCATATCTACTGTGGTGTGATTGAAAATCCCCTTAGTGCTCTTTCCATGATTGAAGTCACCTTTTCTGCTGAAGCTATTATCTGATCTGATCGTCTTTCCTGAGACCAGATTATTGTCACTGATTTCTGCCTTTCTAATAAATGACATATTTTGTTAGATGGTGGCTTTTTGTGTCTTTTCTCTCTCTGTCTATTTCTGAACCCGGCCAAAACGTGTTTCAAAGCGCCTTGCGTTAGCCAGGCTACTTCTGCATCCATTGTCTCCCTTTTAGCCTCACTGTGGTTTACACTTCAACCACCTCAGATGAACATTAGCAACATGTGTGATACTGCCAAGGTCAGGTTTAATTTGAACAGAATCTCTGTCACATACACTGTAACAAGCAAAGATGTCACTCGCTCATCTTCTACCGTTTATTTCCACATGAGGTTTGCGGGGGGGCAGCATAGATCTGGATGCGGTCAATGCTGTTGTGCTGATTTACATCTGTGTTCTGCAGTTTTTGTTCAGTAAGTGAGAATTTTTGTAAGTGAGAAAATGCTGTTTGTATGCAGCAGTTACTCTGACCCTCCACACAAAGTGAGCCTTGGCTTCACATGGCTACCATGTGCTGCTGGGTTTGATACAGTCTTTCGGTCTTCAAAACTGGCACTTAAGCACAAAGGTCTCACTATGAATGTCAAAACATGTCATTGTGTGCTGAGAAGATTGCTCCAGAAAGAATGAGCTGTTCTCATGTATTATTCACACTGAGTTTTTTTGAAAAAGTACGTTTTTCTTGAGGAGAGGAGGTGTAACTGCTCCATGTCTAGATGGAGTTTCATTGTCTACTGTTCTAAGCTTCAACATGATGGTTGTGGGGCCACTGGAGCCAATCCCCGCTGACACAGTGCAAAAGGCGGGGCACACCCTGAAGTCCAGCGTATAAAGGCAAACAACCATCCACGCTCACATTGGTGATCAACCGGAGAACCTAGACAAAAGCCACAGACACGCAGCGATACCATGCACAGTCGATGCAGAGAGGCTCTCTGTCAGACTGGGTCATGTACAGTACCAAAGGAAGGAGAACTGTACTGTAGTTTCAGAACAAGATGGAGAGCATGCTAACTGTTAAAGAACCACTCAACTTTGTCAGTAGCAAAAGCTGAGGTGTATTTTGTTGCTTGCTTTTTGTTTACTGCGCTACATATTTACAGAAAAGTGTTATGTATGAATATGCTTTATATTTTAGAATCTTCCACGTAGCCTTTGGTTTAATAACAGCTTTGTACACTCTTGGCATTCTCTCGATCAGCTTCATGAGGTTCCCAGAGGTGCTGATTTACCTTCACTCTGCGGTCCAACTCATCCCAAACCATTTCAGTTGGGTTTAGATGTGGCGATTCTGGAGGCGAGGTCCTCTGACACATCATTCTCCTTCTTAGTCAACTAGACCTTACACTACCATTCAAAAGTTTGGGGTCACCCAGACAATTTCGTGTTTTCCATGGAAACTCATACTTTTATTTATGAAATGAGTTGCAAAATGAATAGAAAATATAGTCAAGACATTGACAAGGTTGGATCGAACCCACAAATGTGATGCTCCAGAGACTCAACTAGCTCAAAGGAAGGTCACTTTTAGAGCTTCTCTAAGCAGCTAAACTGTTTTCAGCTGTGCTAACATCATTGCACAAGGCTTTTCTAATCATCCATTAGCCTTCTAACGCAATTAGCAAACACAATGTACCATTAGAACACTGGAGTGATGGTTGCTGGAAATGGGCCTCTATACACCTATGTAGATATTGCATTAAAAACCAGACGTTTGCAGCTACAAGAGTCATTTACCACATGAACAATGTAGAGAGTGTATTTCTGATTAGTTTAATGCTATCTTCATTGAAAAACAGTGCTTTTCTTTCAAAAATAAGGACATTTCTAAGTGACCCCAAGCTTTTGAACGGTAGTGTACATAGACTGTCATTGGATTGTCCACAGGCCTTACCTAAGCAACCTATAGCACATGGTCACAAAGTATGGGCATAAGTGCATGAGGGTGTGTCCAGCTTCATCTCTGCTTGTTACATCAATGAAGCCAATCTGAATTGTGCTCATCATTTCCTTTAAAGTGTAACTAAACCACTTTTTTTTAGGTAAAATTATACAGTGATAAATACGTTATACAGTTGTGATAAAAATGGGTGTAGCCATTGTCCCTCTGGTCAAACCCCAGCTACTGCATTAAAATGTTGTCTTCTTGTGTCACTGGTGCACTCTTTTGTTCATCTTGTCCAGACAGCAGCCACTGAGACCTGAAGGATATACCTGTGTGTCTGTGCCTTTTATGTGCAGCCCCTGGCAGCATCCTCCTCCCTGCACTAATGGCGATGTGGTTCTTGGCCAGTGAAATCTCTGCCTCCACAGTCTAACAATCCTGTCCCATCAACAACACCACTACACTGCACAGGCGTAATAAGAATTTACACCTGGATATAACTGATGAAGGAGAGGAGGAGGAGGAGGAGAAGCTGAAGCATGTCCCTGTGTGTGTATTCGTTGTGTACCCACCTATGTCAGTGCAGCTAATGCACTGTTTACATGAAAATACTGTGCCATTGACTTCAGACCAGGTTGTTGTTGATCAGCAGCACAGTGGCTTTAAGCTGCCTTGAGATAACAATACACAAAAAAATGTGCCTGACCACACCTCATTTTAAGACACGCATCCACAGGCACACTGATGAGCACAAGTGCATTTGCTACCTACACAATGTGGGCACTGAAAAATGACGTCTTTGTTGAAAATTAGCAGCGACAGTGGGTGAAAGATAGAGACCATTGTCTTGAAAAAAAAAAAATATATATATATATATATATATATGATGGTCCCACTATTTACAAACCAGATGGGATGGACAGTGGTGTTTGAATAAATCAGCAACAGTGTGACCACCGACACACTTCCTCCTCCATGCTTCACAGTGGGAACCACACATGTAGAAACCATCTGCTCACCTTTTCAGTGGCACACGCACATGTAAAGTAATCTGAGAAAAGTGCACATTTCCATAGATCTAATGTCAAGTCCTTGTGTTTCTTGGCAAATCATTTTTTTTCTGGATCTTTGCAGTAATTCCACCATGAAGGCCTGCTTCACACAGTCGTCTTGAGATGTGTCTGCTCTAATCTGAAGTGCTGTTTCTCAGGTCGGTAACTCGGTCTTCCTTTCCTGGGATGGTCCTCATTTTATCATAGTGTCTGATGCTTCTTGCAACTGCACTTGAGGATACATTCAAAATCCTTGAAATGTTCCAGAATGACTAATCTTCATGTCTTAAAGTACCAGTGGACTGTTTTCCCTCTTTAATTAGTTGAGTGGTTCATGCCATAATATGGACCAGAATAGCAGTCAAACAAGGCTGTTCACTTTATAGAACTGGATGGCATCCATACCACTGTATTACACAACTGATGGCCTCATCAGCACAGAGGGCAAATTCTTGACAAGGCACAACAGCTGGCACTCAGCTGAAAACCATTCCTATAAAGAATCTAAAATATAATTTGTTTAACACCTTTTTGTTTACTGCATAACTCTATATGCATTCTTTAACAGTTTTTTTTTTATTTTCATCAGTGTGTGTGTGTGTGGTACTAGCACACACACACACACACACATGTGACACACACATACAGTATTTGGACAAGGACACACATTTTGTCATTTTGCTGCACCACCACAATGAATTTGAAAGGAAACAATCAAGATGTGAGTGAAGTGTGGACTCTCAGCTTTAATTTGAGGGATTGAACAAAAATAATTTCATTGATATAATTGAGGAATTATAAGCATTTTTATACACGATTGTTCGTTTTCAGGGGCTTAGAAATAATAGGAAAAATCTTAAATCATGATAAATAAAAGGCTTGTTTTAATACTTCAGTAATTCCATTTCATTACCTTCAAAAGCTCTTGTGTTGCTTTTGCACTATATTTTGGGTCCTTATCCATGTGAGCAGAGAGGATTATAATCCTGTCCACTTCAGAAGTCATCCTGCTGCTTCTATCAGCAGGAACATCATCAATAAACACAAGTGAGTCTGGTCCACTGGCAGCCATACATGTCCATGACATGACACTGCCTCCTCCATGTTCCGCTGATGATCATGAGCTGTTCCTTTATTTCTTTATACTTTTTCCCCTCCCATCATTCTGCTACAGGTTCATATTGGTTTCATATGTTTTTTAGATAATTTCCTCATAAATTCTAATCTAGCCTTCTTTTCTTGAGCGTCATCATCGTGTGTACCTTGTTGTAAACCTTCTGTATTTACATTCATGATTGTAGACTTTGACAATGACACACCAACCTCCTCTAGTGTGTTCTTGACGAAGAATTCTGAGATCATCCACTTGACTTGTCTTCTGTGGTCTTCCACGTCTTTTGGTGTTTCTAAGATCACCAGTTGCAGTTGATTCTTTATTTTTAAGAATTTACCAAATTGTTGCTTTGGCCACTCCTCCAAATACTCCTCCACTCCTGATAAGTTTATTTTGTTTTCTTAGCCGAATCATGGGCTTCTTTACTTGCATTGACAACTTTTATTGAGAATTTCAGTGAAAAGCCACCAAATGCAAAATCAGCACTTTAAATCAGCCACAGACCTTTATCTGCTTGGTCTGACAGGGAATAGTGAGGTAACAGGCCACACTTGGCCCCTAAAATGGTCAATACTCTATAAAAATGCTTATGATTCCTCAGTGGTTAACGGGATTTTTTAGATTCAATCCCTCATATTAAAACCTCATATTAAAATGTGATTTAAGACACTTAAATCACATTTTAATTATTTCATTTCCAATTCATTGTGGTGGTGTACCTATGCAAAATGACAAAATGTGTCTTTGTCCATATATATATATATATATATATATATATATATGGCCCTAACTTTGTACATATAATGTATACAGTTAGGTAATCTGTGTAAAGACAATTTTATTATGATTACAAACTAATATTATTCTAACTTACTCTACTAGATTTGTACTTTACTCCAATATTCTGATGATGTATGTGCATATATGTACAGTTCACTCATTATTTACTGCATATCAGTGCAAGTGTTACTTTGACTTAACATTTATCTTATCTTTTGTCTAGCAGTTTCGGTTGTACTTCATCTTATTATTATAAAAGTTGAACTCATTGTACTGTAATTTGATACATACATTGTACTTTAACTAATGACCATCCATAAATGTTTAGAGAACATTTTCCTGATAGAGCATCTTAAATATTTTTACTCTGCTTGGTCCAATTAACAGCTCCATAGAATAACAGAAGCCTTACTTCATCAATGTAGCGGATGGGAGTTTTGCAATTTCAAACACATGAAAATAGTTTTTCAAAATACTTGACCAAAAACAGTATAAGACAATGCATCATACAGGTTAAATAATAATAATAATAATAATATTAAAAACATTAGCAGTCTGCTCTAAAACAGCTTGGCTCCTCCTAACAGGCAAACACATCAAAAGCCACTGCATTTATTATCTATAATGGCATTGGTGAAGAGGATGAATCTACAAGTAAATACAGTACATAGGAGGTAATATGTGTGAGAGCAGTATTTGGCTGTCACTGACTGCTGCAAGCAACCATTGTCTGTGGGGATCCACAACACAACCTTAGCTCATTGGTCAACACATATGCCACCTGATGGTTAAGAAACTTGGTGTGCACTTTAGATTTGAATTGATATTTCCATTCATGAGACACTGTCTATTTTCACATATATACATGGAACCCACTTGTGATGAGCATGACATGCAGTCACCAACAGTGGCAGGACTCAGCCACAAGAGGGCGTCCGGTCCTCAGCTAAAATATGCTCCACCCACCCCACCCCCCCACCCCCCCATTCCTTTGGATTTTGTAGGCTCTTTGAGACAGGCTGAAGGTCTGAAGGTCTGGAGACACCAAAGCTTTGTTTCTTGGACTAAAGCATCACCACATGAGTCTTTTTTCATGTACAAGATTTGGTCAAAATATCACAATTTAATCCGTACTGCAGATACATTAGTTCATTCTGTAACATTTTCATTTTTGAGTTAAGGTGGACGCAGATTAAACAGACAAATGAGCTACTTTCAGGTGTCCTCTTTAGGTCCCCAGAATTCCGACCCAAACTGTCCTGCTGCACATTGCGTACAGTCCTTGTGTATGTCAGCATGTCTGACAGAAGGAGTGACAGAATATTCAAACAAATATAAATCCATACAAATGTGTATAATATGAAATGTCCTGTAAATTGCTGTGTTGAACCAGGTATGACTGTACGACCGAAGGCATCTAAAAAACATTTCCAATACTAAAATGTCCATTACATATGCATATGTTGTATGTTACACAGATGTGCATTGAAAGGCCAGAGGGTGTGACATGATGGCAGCCCCTCCCTCTGCTCTGCAGAGGCTCACATGACAGAATAGATGCAGACAGGCAGCAGTAGCCTTATAGCCATCACTATTATGTATATGATGGCTCCCTTTGTGTCTGTAAATGCCCAGATTGGACTGATAACCGTATGTGTCTGTTATGACATTTTATCATCATATATATATATATAAACCTAACTCACAGCTGTTGCCGTCCCGATGCTGTGCATAAACCTTTTGATTACTGAAAATGTGGCTGATGAGTTTGAAGCTTGATTACTTGGCCTTCATCAGTCGGATTGTGAGCTACAGTGACTCCCAGAGGTGCAGTTTGGCACCTCTAAACACTGCCGGCCACCGTGTTCAGCATTTAGCATTTATCCTACAGTTGGTTAAACCCAGGCAGGTATGTGTATCTGAATACATTCTTTTATGCTTATGCCTGTGAAAACATACACTTTATTATTGTGAAAAAGCAGTGCTGAGTGCAGGAATTTCAGTCTGTTCTTTAATTTGGAGAAAGAACCCGACTTGAGGAAAACACTGATAAAATGTGCTTAGTGTGATGATTCCACTTTGTTGAGCTGTGCCTGTCATAACGATTTTGGCCTTGTTTTCCATCAGGGTGGCCAGTGATTGCCGCTACATGGAGGAAGGAGCGTTCCGCCTCAGGCCGCAACACACTGATAATGAAGGTTCACCTCACTGGAAAATAAAGTGTGTCTTAATTATGTGGTCAGAATGTGGCCGTTGTTTGGGTGAGTGAGTCAGACACGGGGATGACACGCACGGACGTTCAGTTTGCACAACAGTCACTCACTTCCTGAGCCGTACTGCTGATGCAGAGACGCAGTTGTGATAATGCAGGTGGAAGGTATTGTTGATAGGCTGCGCTAATCTGCATGTTGAGCTTTAAAAACACACTGTGTGGCAGCAACCTTGTTGCTATTTTTAGATGGGCACAGCTGCTCCTTAGCACCCAGCCTTAAACCAGCCATTCACCAGAGATTTATGGCACAGGCCCATGAGAAACAGCTGTAGTGTCTTGCCACTTGCTCGTCCAAGAATTGTATGCATTAGATTTATTGTGATGCCTATTCAAAACAGCTGACACCAGTAATAAATGTAGTTATCAGTGAGTGGGATGATGTTAAAAGCACAAGTTTGGAGTATCCGGTGCTGCTGCAGTGATGAGTCAGTCCACAGCCACAATGTCATCTGAGTCTAACATGAGTTGAACACTTGTGGTGAGATGCTGCCCTACCACACCACGCGTTCCAGTACTGTAGCTCTGCGAATTGTTTTAAAGCTGAAATAAAAACACATTGTCAACACTCTGAACAGATTGTTAATCAGCAAAAAGCAAAACTTCCTGTTCCTAATGAAAGAGAGAGGGGGGGGCCTGGGGTTTTGAGGACAGATCTGTGGGACTTTAGTAGAAAAAGAGAGGTTTTATCCTTCATTGGTTTTCTGCCTTACTCCTTACTTTGTACTGAGGTCACAGTCCACGTCACCACAGCCTCAATATGACTGTGACTGTCACATGATTTTTAGCTGTGTAAATGGCAGGAAAGTGTTTTTTGTGCTTTTCTCTCTCTCCACACTTTTGTTTCCTCTTTGGCAGCTTTTTTGTTCCAAACACAGACCTTGTTGGATCCAGTAGTCCTAATGTGGGCTAATGCCGGGTCTAAGGCCCTGGTTAAGGTTAGAGGTAAGATGTGAACAATAGTAAGATTAAGGTTAAGCATTAACTAGTTATGGTTAAGAATAAGGTTTTGGCAAGTCTGTACAGATGAAAGAAAGTCATTGTCAAAAAGAAAAAAGAATAGCTGTGTGTGTGTGTGTGTGTGTGTGTGTGTACCTGCTATTCCTAATGTTGTGGGGACCAAATCTGTTTACACAGTCACTTTATGGGGGACTTGTCTTCCTTATGGGGACAAAAAAAAAAAAAAAATCAAGTCTCCATAACGTAAATTACTACATTTTAAGGTATAGACGTTTTAAAGTTAGACTGAGGTTAAGGTTAGGGTCAGGGTTAGGGTTAGGGCACTAGTAATTAGGGTTAAATTTAGAGTAAGTCTGCAGGAAACAAATGTAAGTCACTGCAATTTCCTCTGAAGTCATGGAAACCAGTGTGTGTGTGTGTGTGTGTGTGTGTGTGTGTGTGTGTGTGTGTGTGTGTGTGTTTGGGATCAACATCCAGCTCTCCTGTAGCCATGCTGTAGCAGCTTAGCTTGTCAGCTTGTTGTGTGCATTATTCAAAAGGACACCTTATCAACGGGGACCAACTCTTATAAGCCTTCACAACTGTGAGCTCCAAACAATGATGTTCGACACTGCTCCATATGACCTCTGGTGTCTATTTCACCAGCTCTCTAGCCATTTATTGATACATGTCTACCATTGATCCCTGCATTGATTTGCCAAGCAATCCATTATCCATCTGTCTGTTTCAGCTGGCTTTTAAATTATCTGTCTCATTGAGCTATTAGGGGAGTCGTGGAGAAGTCCAAAGGTTGGTGATACATTCTGGGAGAGTGGAGTGTGTGCGTGCGTGTGTGTTTGTTTTTTTGTTTGTGGGGGTGTCCACAGTGGGTAACCCAATGTTGTGAAACTCACAAAACGTGTAGTGGTGAGTGCGGAGTGACCTCGCTACCATAACTGATCACACTGGAACAAGTTTTTAATAAAGACTAAAACCCAAAATGTATACAGCAGGGTCTCCAACCTATTTTTACAAAACTAAAATGGGACGAGAGCTACTCATGTTTTTAATATTTATTCTTATAGCTTATTTCGACCCAAAAGAAACTGAACATTTACAAAATGCTGGCATCCTCAACTTACATTTTGTATGAAAACATACAAAAATGTATTAATTTACATTCATGTACATTTTGTATTCCTATATACATTTTCTTTTACAGTGTAGGTAGGAGTATAAAAACTGTGTTTGTCTAAAGTATTAATGTTGTAGTTATATGTAATAACATAAAGGCTTAGTTGTAGTTATTTGTTTGTTCTGTAAAATTGTAAATAATTAACAGATTCAAAAAAAACAAAACAAAAAAACTGTTACCTTCAGTGATAAGCATTGTTACCTTACAGCAAGAAAGTCACCAGTTTGGATCCTCATTTGACCGAGCATGTTCTCTCTGTGTGGGTTTTCTTCAGGTACTTTGGTTTCCTCTCAAAGTCCAGTAAAATTCAGATAAGCTCATTGGACACTGAGTGTGGGAGTGAACAGGTGTTCACCTCCAGGGTGTACCCCGCCCTATGTCGGCGAGGATTGGAGGAACCCAAAAGCACCCAAACACAGCATTTAAAATGTACTCATATTTGTAACTGTGTGCATGTATGCTTCATGTGTGCTAATTTTATTTTTATTTTTTATTCTGTCTCAGATAACATCTGGTGCAGTTTTGTCTGAGAAGGGGAACATGGAAAAACCAGACCTGCTACTGGGGTCCAACACTCTGTGAACTGTCTACTCCACAGAGTTGACAGTACCATGGGAGGATGATGCTGATGAGGCCAACGAGAGAAAGAGGCTGAATGGAAGGCAAATGCAGAACAGCACTAGTCTGCTCAGTGAAGGATCGCAAGACTTAGGGATCTGTGGAAAAGCCCTGCATCAGGCTATCAAGGAGACAAAAATACTGACAAGTGACGAGTGCTGCAGCAAGTGGATTTGGATGAGGAGATGGCAGCTGGGATACACTCCTGCGTTGTCTTGCTTAAACTTTTAATAAGCAGGCGAGGCGCAATAGCCGTTTTGATGGTACTTTACTCAACAGCTTTGCACATAAACAGTACAGTGCTACCTGCATGGCTACATCCAACCGACCACTGACGGGACTCCTACGCATGCTCCTAACTCCTGCGGCATGCTGGGTCACGGAGTTCCTATCTTACCAAACTCATAACATCACAACTCCCAGGTCCGATCAGCCTGTGGTGTGCCTGCCTCAGGAGAGAGTGTACTGAGTTCAACTGATGATGCATTCCTCGTATCAGCTGGTGATTTTGTGCAGAGGACTCTGCAGGCCCAGAGTCACAAGTACCAGCATAATGAGGAAAAGCACAAACTATGGGGGAAAAAGAAAAGTGAGAAGGTGAGTGTCCAGTGCTCTTAAGGAGTTTCCCCAGAGGTCTAGGCCTGTAGCAGCAAAACTAAGGGGTAGAACTAACTCTGGGACCTGGTTCCACAGGAGAGGAGAGCGGTAACTGAAGGCTCTCGCTCCCATTCTACTCTTATGGACTCTGGGAACCGCAAACCTAAGATTCTGATTCATAAAGTATCAAATATAAGCTAAGAGACAATTGGTTTCTTGCAACATAAAGAAAAGGGGAAAGCTAATCACAGTTTTCAACACACTATGGCACTCCAGGAACTGTTGTGCTTATCAGCAATCGAAAACAGAGAGATAATGTAGTGCCACGGTAAACCACTGGAATATATTCAAAGGATAGCTACTGTAACTGTTACAATGTTACTGTTTAAACATTTTCATTATTGTTTGATTTATATGAACACAAACAAATGTATGACAATAACAGGATGTTACACAATAAAGCTAGTTTGGTTAAAATACAGCGACTTAGTGATTCATAGAATGTTCAACTAGTAATAATCCTCTGTGACACGAAAAACTTCAAAGTTTTTTTTGTAACAGAGGTAGACACTTATTGGTATTTTTGATGTTTCCTTTTTTTGTAAAGTATGCTATGGTTTAATCGAGTTGTTTCAGGCTGAGATGCAAGAAGGATTCATACACTGTATATTCATGAATTCAGTCAGAAAAGTCAAACAGAGGCAGTATGATAATCTGGCAGTAATTGCATTTTTTCCTTCGACTGTTTTTGGCAGAGCTGAGAGTCCCATTCTGAGACTGATGAGAAAATCAGTGGCAAGGAGGGTCACAGTGGGGAACAGTAGATACACTCTGACCCAGAAGTGAAGGCCAGGAAATCCACAGGGAGGTCAAGTGGTGGTTATGCCAAATCCACTGGATTCATGGGCAATGGTTTGGCTATCATTAGCACTGGGATGGCCAATTATATGTTCAGATAAAATATTGACTGGCTTCTCTGTGTCACATGTCTTCTCAGTTAGGCTCAGGCTGTCAGGCAGCTGAAGTCATATCTGGTCTGTGTGGATGCATAAGAGCCTGACGAGGGTGGATGTAAAAGCACAGTCTTTTTACTCACTTGGCAGATTCACTTGATGTCCTGACCTTTGACCAAGGAACTGCTTTGTTCTGTGCCCTCTGTCCTTACCAGGAAACTCCATCAACGCCAACCAAAAAAGGAACATCCTAAAGACCGTATTTCGGAAGATCGAGCTTTTTTCATACACGTCAGTCAGCTGAATTCATGTAAGCAGTCATCTGAAAAGTGCTGACATCGCTGCCCTCTTGTCTGACAACCCGCTCCCTCTGCGTGAACTTGGATTTAGCTCAAGGGTATCGCCACCCTGCTAATGTGATGTAGCTCTGCGAAGGAAACAAATTGGCTTGACACCTCATACACTGTCTTGTCTTGATTGTGTGATGGCTTCTGCTGCTAATGTGTAACGATGGGTAGGCCAGCATGGGGAGGGAGTGTAAGACAGAGAAAGACAGAGGGAGGATGGGGGAAGGGCCTCAGTCTGCAAGATCAGCACAAGTGGAATTGCATTGATTCAGTTAACTGCAGAGTTGGAGCATAATGTGGAATTCTGTTTATCGAGGGTGGAGTTTACACGCTAGTCTTCATTTTGATCTTATTTTCTACGTCTTATTCCTAATCAGTCCCTGCTCTATACTGTTGGATTGGCCAACTTAGTTCCACCTGGAGTTACATATTATTTTAAACAAAATTAGCAGATATGTGTTTCTTTCTAATTTACAATCTTGATTTAAACACTCCCACAATATGTTTATGTGCAACAAAACTATGAATACCTGCCGCTGCTCAGAAACGATGAGCACAGACACACATTAGTACAATCAGATCTAATGCAAAGCCCTGACATCATGTTCTGTAAATCACCGAGAAAATATTGACTTGTGTTTTGCATTCAAACGGAAACTGTGGGCTCAGAAACAATACGACAAATCAGCAAAATACAAAAGAAATCTTATATGATGATTTAATTAAATGGAACCTACATTGTAGGTTTACTGTGGGGAGAGTCTAGTGTGTAAAAATATGCTGACAAAAGATTGATGTGTAAAAGTGGAGGGATGTTCATTCATGATAGATCTGAATGAGATTAGATCATATTTTGTTTTCTTTGAAAAAACACTCACACAGGAAAGACATATTATAAAAGCATCCGTCTGTCTCTTGAATATACATTTAAAATGGGCAGATTTAGGTTTTCTCTGCCTCTCCTCAATTCTCCATCCAGCTGTGGGGAATCTGTCTCTTAGGGTTTATCATAACGGCCTCATATTTTCCGCCAGTCAAGAGGATTTTTCATTTTTCTGCATTCTTATCATCCACCAGCTATAAAATGATCCATTTCACTTACTTCTTAGAAGTCTGACAGTAGCCAGTATCTATAGAATGAATTCAATGAGGGGGGTCACATGCAGGGGGGGAGACAGCTAGTGGTGGTAGTACTGGTTTTTTTTTTTTTTATCCAGAGTCAGCAAGGGTAAAATGTCAAGCATTTCTTGGGGAAGCAGCTCCATAGGCTTCCATTCCAAGCTTTAATCTTAATTGAGAGCATCACACATTGATATTCCATAGGCCTCTCTGCCCTTCACCTCTCAGCTGCTTTCATTTAGAGGGCAGCCGTGTGCCGCACTAGAGCATGGGGATTGCTTTGTCAGACAGCCAAGAGGCCAAAGGCAAGGTCACCCTCTCTTTGTAATGTGACTCACTGTGCAGTGAAGGCATCACCTCTTTGATGCTGTCATTGCTTTAGTGAGTCTCCTTAAAGTCAAAGTGAATGAAACGTTTTACTTTCTGAGCTCACCTAGGAGAACCTGTGTATCGACATATTTTCAACATAGATGTGTTAAGTTTAATTGCACTATAAACATGTGGATTCAAACATACCGCCTTTTTTTCCCCTCACACGGCTCCAGGCTAAACAGAATAATGACAATTTCAAAGAGATAATTTCGGTGCTGTCCACACAGAAACGAGTCAAGGTGAAACCACTAAAGCCTTTTGTTTTATCATATCTGCGTTTTATCCACACGGAAATTGCATTTTGAGAGCCCTGAAAGCCTATTTGCTGAAGGTCCCAGAGTGTGAAAATTTGAATGTTCGCATTTTCATACAAGCAATACGCTTGGGAAAGCAACAATGTCATAATTCCACCTTGCTCTTGCATTCACTGCTGCTTATATCCGGCGTCTTCCTTATCTTGTGTTTTGAGACGCATTGTGACAACTTTTATTTTCTTGCCTGAGGCGTCCCGACTTTCTTCATTTTGTCTCTGTTTCGAGGATTTATACATTGTAATGTATACACATTAAAACAAAGTTTGTACACAGAGCATATGCCATATGCACAAGTTTCAAGTGGCCGCACCACGACACCACGTACAGGTCTGGCATAAGTACTACAGCATTTACACAGTTGTTTTGGGTGGGTTCGTATGGGTGATGACATTTCCTTAAATGATGCAGTATTAACCAAAAACGTTTTCAATACAACAAAGAAAAGGTCAGTTTACGCTTTGTTCTTTTTCGTGTGGATAGAGCCTAAATATGGCCCTGTTACAGAGAAATAGATGTGCACGTTGCCCGTGTTGGACAGCTTCTAATTTGGTGCTCTGTGACTCACAGCAGGTGCAGCAGCAGTAGCATCTTCTAATCCTCCAAGAAAAGGAAAAGACTAACTAGGTGAGCAGAAGCACCGATAAGCTCGTATCATCGAGCTTATCAGGTGAGCGGAGGAAGGTGCGGGACAGCGACGCCCTCACTGCTCCTGCGCTAAGACTCGTCATGCCACTTTTACCAAGGAGATGAAAACCGATGAAACAAAGACTCATCAATCACACACACACAACCGTTTACAGCTGAGTGCACAGCCCGTATATATGTGGGACTAGAGACCAAGCTAGCCTCCATTTCTCACAGTCCAGGATCAAGCCGCTGCTGACACAGATACAGTACACTGTAAAGAGATGGCAGCACAAGCAGATGCATGCATGAACGTAGACCCAAGGGTGAGCTGCTCTGAGAGCAGGTGGTGACTTCCAACTTCAATGTGACATTTAAAACTGACTTGGAAAGCGTCAGCTAGATAAGTCTTTGCAGTAAACACAGTTCACTGTTCTGCTGCTGAGGAAACAATGAGTTAGCATTAAAGAGGCCTTCAAAGATATGTTTAACCAGAACATTGTGTACATAACACATTCATACAGGTTTATCAGTAGATCGGTCTGACAAAGCTTTTAAGAGGCTGCTCCCATTTCAAAGGCATCTTCAACTGGTTCTGTGGGAAACAATGATCCTCCTGCTTTCCTCTCCTTCTCCTAATCAACCAGAGCAACCTTCAACAAACACCTCAGCTGCCAACGCCAAATCAACACAGCTCGTCTCCAGATCGATGCTCACAACAAAGCAACTCCACTTCTCAGCTGGGAAAAGAAACTTTGAAGAAAAGCTTCACTTCAAATCAGCTTTTACTAAGCAATGATACTTTCCTCTTTACTTTGTTCCTTATCAAGGCATTCTTTTTTTATATGTGGTTGCCCGGCACTGGCCTCTATTCCAAAGGTTTGCTGGCTCAGCATTGTAGAACATTATATGATCAGTCTTAAAGCAACTAATATCATCAAGTCACACTGAAGCTGGCAGTTTTTTCTTAGAGCAATATGACAAGACAAGCAGTTGCAACGTTTCTGTGTGGAAAAAAGATGCTTGTGCTTCGACGCTCGGATCTCACAGACTCCCTCTGGTCATTGGTGCCTCTATAAGGTGTTAAACAAAAAACATGGAAGCGTTTTGCTGCCACGTCAGCAAAATAAAAACAGATCAGTATCACGTTATATTGTGTAAATATTATGTGTAATGTTCTAAAAATATACATGTGTAATTCTATCAATATACTGAACGTTTATTGTTCTAACAATAAACTATCATGTTATAACATGATATCAGTCTGTTTTTATTTTGCTGATGTGGCAGCAATAGGCTCCCCCCCCCAAAAAAAAAATTTGAAAATTAAGTTAAAATAAGAAAATTACGAGTAGATTGCACTTATCTACAAAAGAGAAATATGAAAATAAATGAACACAGATATCTGTATATCTGAAATGTAGAAACTGTAGAAACTGTGCAATGTGAAAATGAGGAGTGCAAAAGTGAGTCACTGTGGTGAGGATCAGAACAGAACCCTTGTCTGACTGAGGAGGCAGCAACTGAGCGGAAGAAACTGTTTTTTACGGCAAGAGGTTTTGGTCCTGATGGACCTTAACCTCCTGCCATAGGGCCGGGCTTCAGTCAGTGTCCAGGGTCGGGCCTCAATGATGAGCGTGTAGAAATGTTGGCAGGTTGAACCTACTGAGCTGCAAAAGGAAGAGCATGATCCGATGAACTCTCTTGGTGGTGGAGCTGATGTTCAGCGTGGCTGTGATGGTGCCCAGGAAGCTTCTGCTGGAGCTGGGTTCTTCCTGAAGTGCTGAGCTCCAAATTGTTTGAACTGCACCAGAACACCAAGTGATCAATATCCAACCTGCACTTTGCACTTTAGATTTACCTCTTATTTTTAGTTTAGTTTTAGTTTAAAACCTTTTATGACATTTCAAGATTTTTTTTTAATGCCTTTGTTTTCATTCAGCTTTATTTTTGTATTTTTCCACAATACAAAATGTGCAAACATTAACAAGCTGATGGAAACCCCACCCTCAACCTAGACCTGGTATGTGCTAAATATAGTACATTCTGAATGCATCTTCACATCTGATCTCAAAAACCATATTCAGACAAAAACTGTCTCCTCATTTGACATCATGTGACTGGCAGTAGTTTCACAGTCAAATGAAAATATTGTAACATATGTCAGTGCTCAGATGTTTCAAGCTGATTCGTTGTTAAAGGGTTAACATTGAAAAACAGGTTAATCAAAAGGCATTACTGCAGCAGGAAGAGTGCTTTGTTTCATTCAGGTACTTTTATTTGTATCTCTCTCTCTCTCTCTCTCTGTCTGTCTGTCTGTCTGCCTACAGTATCTTTCTATTGTCTGTCTGTCTCTCACACACCAAGACAACACAACAAATCTACAGTCAGGATTATTTTAAATGTAAAATGACATCCATGTGCATTTGCACACAGTGAAATTAAAATTAAATGTGACTTAATTACATGTTATTAACCTTGTTCTTTCTCTCCCACGTCTGTGCCTTTCCTTCCTGTCCTCTCTCTCTCTGTGGGTCCTCGTCTCACAGGCTGCAGGATCCAGATCCAGTTTTCAATGCTATTTTTATTATCACTAACATAGTTATGTTGTCATGTATTATTATTATTTATCAGTGCAATTTCTTATCTCTGCTGCTGCCTGTATAAACCATAGTTCTATAAACATGACATAACTGACTCTAAACTTGATACAACTGTTGTATATTTGCTCCTGGTCTCTCTCTTCTGTCTCTCCCTCACCTCCCTCTTTTTCTTTCTCTCCCCCCTTTCTGTCCCCCACCTCTCCTCTGTCCCCCATTTTCCTCTCACCCCAACCGGTCGAGGCAGATGACCGCACATCTTTGAGTCTGGTTCTGTCACAGATTTCTTCCTGTTAAAAGGGAGTTTTTTCTCTCCACTGATGCCTAGTGTTTGCTCATTGTGTGAACTGTTGGGTTTCTTTTCTCTTCAACTGAACTGAACTAATCCACTTTTTAAAAACCAGTGTATATGGGTACCTAGTAATGTTATTTGCTGATCCAGGTGCAAATTTCACTTCATAATTTAGAGCACAGTATGTCCCAGTGATGCAAGCGTGGACCAAGAAAACCACAGGCAAAACCACTGGTGCTGACTAAACTAAGAAGATTTGCACCTGTATCAACTATAAATAACATGAAAAGACGCCATATATACTGGTTTAAATCTGAAATATCATACATATATGGTTACATTGTTTTATTTGTCAAGATAAGAAAGAAAACCTAACCCTGAAAATAAACAACAAAAGAATGAAAGTGCTTCAGTTTGCATAGTATTTCAATTCAGCTTATATAAACTAGTTATTGTATACTGTGACATATACCGTAAAGTAGATTTTCTTTTGGCTGTTGGACGTGAAATCAGAAGTTCCACAGTGTCAGTGAGGCAGACCTGCACAGGCTTTGACAGAGGTGACATTCAACCCGTTGTTAGCTGATGTGCCATCAAAACACTCGTGGAGATGTTATTTGAAGGTTGAAATCCTGCTGAATATATTGTGTTGCTTTAATGCATGAGAACTGTGAAATGTGTATGTGCTAAAAAACAATGTCACTTTTCTGTATGTTTGGTAAGCACTGGTAGGTCTAATTACAAGTTTGTAGTTAAATTTAGCTGCACCACATTACTGACACTCACAGGCATCTGTCTGGCGCAATATTACTCGGACCACAGTGTCCAGGCTTCAATATCAACTCCCTGAACGTTTTCCTCGGCTTTTGTCCCCTTGTACTATAACACAATGCTAAGCAGCAACTCCACATTATTGTCTGTCCACCAAAACAAATGACATTTTTCTTACATATTTGTTTTAACACCTTGAGCCATCGCAAGGCAGGTCTTGGATAACTTGAGGAAAGAGGTGTCAGACCATATGCTGAAAAATGAATGGGTACAATTGTTTTTAAAGATCACCAGTGTGGGTTTAATCCTCATCTAGTGGCTCAACATGCTTTTATTTGGGAGTTTTGAAGTCATTTTTGATAGATATTCTGTAAAATAGAGGCCATCTAGACAAACACTACTTAAAAAGTGGGAAATAGCTGCAGTATTGTGAAGAGAGTACAATGTTGAACAAAGCTAACTTGAATATAATTTCTCAAAGCAATAACTTTATCATACCTTCTTTTGATTCAAAGGTTAATACAAAATAAATGTTAGTTTGTTTAGAATTGTTTCCGCTCCCATCAAAAGCTAAGGAAGGCATAAGTTCACAAATTTGTCAAAGTTCTTCATTTTATTCATCAGTTTGAGTCATGTGGCTGAATAGTGTTACAAGTGAAATGTAACTTAAAGTGGGAACTATTGTCATTGTTTTCCTGTAACATTTCATTTAATTTTTTTCCAAGAAGTTAGGGTTTCTTTCTTTCATGTCGTTAGATCCCAGAACGAAGTGCTTCCTGTATCTTGACCACAAAAAGAACAAAAAAGAACATGGTTCCGCGCAGTATAAAGGCTTGTATCCCCTTAAATAGATCCTTATAAGCTCTGTGCCGTCCAATGACAAGCTTCCCTGCCTCACAGTGCAACCACAGCACACATTTGGTTGATCCTCTTGTTGTTTCAGTGAAGCTTTAACATCAAGCATGATGACAAAGATGGCCCGAGAATCAAAGAATGGGTGTGTGAACACTCCTCTGCCAAATCCTCAAACTGCATAGAGGGCAGAGACGGTTACAGCTGCAGTAAAATCATCTGAAAGGAAAAATAATATGGCTTTACATTTAGCACGGCTCCTCTGAGAAACATGCAGGAACAGTTATGACACAAGGGAGATGCTCACATGACACTTTAGTGGGAGCGTGACACACCCAATTCCAAAGACGCCTGTTGGACTTCACCAGAGTGTTTGACGCTGCGGCCATATTCTCACATCACTGACACCCACTGACACTAATGGAGGAGGGTGTTGAATAGTACATGTTCAGTGACAACTGGCGTTTCCATTTCAAAATCCATCAACTGTCATATCTGCTTTCCTTATTCTTTAAACAGAAAGTGTCTACAATGCCAAGAAAACTCACTTTAAAACTTTATTTTCTTAAAGAGTCTTCAACCTGGTGTCTACCAGATTAACGAGTCCCTTAATTTCTACTTTAGAATAAGGCTGTTCTGCCTGAAATGTGTTGCTGATGCCTCGTGCTTGATCGCTGTGTGAACTGTTGGGATTTTCCTCTCTCTATAATATTGTAAGCTTTCCGCTTTGCTATATAAAGTGCCTTGAGACAAGGTGTGTTGTGATTTTTTTGCCGTACGTGTAACATTTCATTTGATTTGATTATTTCTCACCTTTTATCTACCATGTATTTAATTAATTAAATACATTTGAAACAGTAGTAGCTGTTTGATATTTAATCTGCAAGGCTCGTCCTAAAAACGTCAAATCCCACTGAGGTTGATACCAGATGAGAGTACAAACGGCACAGACACAGTACAGGGCCTGAAGGCTTGGCCTGAAGGCTTGGCCTGCTATCCACGTCAGGGGGCACATGCTGTTGGTCTGAGCAAAAACTGACTCTTAATCAACAATGTTTTGCCAGCAACATAAAGTCAGAATTGTCTGCAATATACATAGGTTGCTTGTGTACTGAGTTCAGGGACTGTGGAAAGTGGAAAAGGCCGTCAAGAGGGGAGGAGCCTGAGCTAAATTCTGTGCCTCATGTTTCTTCTGTGCACTAATACACGCCTGTCATTATGGGCAGAACCAGAAGGGCGCCAACCAGCTGCATGACCCCCATAAAACAGGACAGGAAAGCATAGCAGGGAATTAAAAGGAAAGAGAAGAGAGTAGCTCTTCTCTTCTCTTCTCTTCTCTTCTCTTCTCTTCTCTTCTCTTCTCTTCTCTTCTCTTCTCTTCTCTTCTCTTCGGTCAGCTGCTTTGTAGGAAGAGAACTCAAGGTGTTCAGGGTTCGATGACTGAAATGTACATGAAATGATTAGACACTCTCACAACAGCTGAACACTTCATTTATCTTGTTGTTCAGACCAGCCCTCTTTCCACCTCTGTTAACAGGCTCAGGCTACTTTTATGGTTCTGTCACACTAGAAAGGACCTGTATAATTATTACATACAGTGGTTCAGCCTTTGCCCTGTAACCAAAGTCCAGGGGCTGTATTGTAACAGGACTTTGTCACACTTCTCTCAGTGGTGACAACTGAAACGTGACAAGCACTTTATCATAGTACCTTCCAATCAGATCCTCAGGAGTTCATGCACAAACATGCTGAACACAACGTCCCCATGAAGCCAGATTCCTGATTACAGCCAATAAGATACAGTAGGACAGACTTTATTGTAGTTTAGAGGCTACATATTAATCCAACCAGTTGACTGTGGTGGAGACCATCATGTGACAGTCATTACCAGAAGTACAATCTAAATGACTGTGGCAGCCCTCAGACTATAACCACCATAGTAAATGCAGGAGATCAGGGCAAAAAAAGAAAACAAAAAAGGAGATTAAAAAAAAAACTAGTTTATAAAAATGTACCATCTGCGTGGATGCGCACATGTATTTACACTGACATGTGAGCATGTGCGTATGTGTGCCATGTCCATGGAAACGCCTGTGTATGTGTGTGGTTGCTGCATGATTCACAGTGTCACAACTGCACACAGACACAACTGGACATCCTGAGCGGAAACCGCAGCCATCGAAGCTGCGTTTTCCTGCGACACACAAGCTAACACTCTCACAAACAGTCACTTGACTGGACCCTCGTATTATAGGAAGTGAAACAGGAAGCTCCTCGTCCATCCTGTCCACCATCCCAATCTCTGCACCGCACTTCACGTGAAGCTTCTCTCATAGACCATCACACAGGGTGAGACACTGTTGCAAAACACCAGTGAAAGAACTAGTTGAGGCTGGAGTGGGTTTGGTTAAGCAGATCAGATGTCTGCTCAGTAGACATTTAGCCACAGAAGATGGGCGACCATCATTACGGCGGCTGTAGAATTCAGAATTGATTGAGCAACAGGGCTTGTTTGAAACAAATCAATATTTACTTAGCTGATCAGCTGATTCCCGTTTGGCAGCTCTTGTCTGTATCTAATCTCAAACAGTCTTTGTGACAGTTGGTCTGGAGCTATTCAACATGACACCCAGTCCAGCTGGACCAGACCAATACAGTCTGGTGGCGATGGGTTTGATATCACAGATGGAAGTGGCCAGTGTTTGACTGCGGCTCAAGGCTTGAGGCCTCCGTCTGTGTTCATTGGTGTGTATGTAGCCTGGCAGTCTGCATTCTTGTGCCTGTCCCCACACAATGGTGAGTATCTGCAGCATTCCTCTGCCTGTGTCCACTGCCTGAGATGTGGCCAGGTCGTGGAAAAAAAAAGGGAACCCAGCCAAGACTTTGGTATTATGTTGCACTTATTCACATTCATACACATTGGTCCATCTTACAGTGAGTGGTACTTATTGTGTAGAACTGTGTTACAGTTAAAGAAGACATATGCAGGAGATATTTAAAGATATTTTGGGAGGAGATGGTGCCTGCCCCCTCTTTAACCTGAACCTGATCATTTTGTTATGACCTTTTTGGGTGATCTTTTGCATTTGACATCAAAAAAAGGCAAGCACTTCTTTTCGTTGCTCTTCATCCTTCCCCAGCTATTTTGCTTCCCTCTTATTCTGATGCCTCAGCCGCGCAGACACCTTTCCCTCCTGCTGACTCAGTAACCAGCCTCAGGCGCTGTGGGCTTGGGGTGTTGGTGGAGGGGAGGAGGGATATGGGGGGGGGGGGGGGGGGGGAGGCCCCCACCCCGGGCCCCCCAGCNNNNGGGGGGGGGGGGGGGGGGGGGGGGGGGGGGGGGGGGGGGGGGTGGTAAGCTCCCACATCAGGCCCACCAGCCTATCACATGCAAGAGAAAAGAGCTGGCTAATCGTTTCTACAATAGCACTCTGCACACACTGTCACACGGCACCACAAACCACTCTCCTTGCCAACACTTGTGCTATATTATTCTGCTTTTGCATGGAAGTCCATATACGACACCTGCAAAGTAATAGCAAACAAATACCCTGCCTGAAAAACACTTTCACTAAAATGCATCATTAGGTGCAATTTAAAACACATGCAAGTGAACATATAGATGCTTTCTCTCAACTCCTGCTTCCACTGCCTGCAAATGTGCGCTTAAAATAGGTCAGTCTAAAAACATAACATCCTGACATTAAAAGGTACCAATTTTTCATAAAAACTTGGGTGAATTGTCACCACAGTAGGTATAATAATGAGTATATTCGCACACACAGTACGTGTTTAAAACAGAGGAAACTTCACTCACTGTGTGTTAAGCTGTGCCTGTAAATGCAGCCTTGTGCCATAAAGAGCCGCTGATTAATGACCACTTCCCAGCAACATTAGAAGAATTTTTCAATGCTAGAACCATCTGGCTATTTTCTGCTATATCCTTGATGCACGCAAACGCACTCATTTGCGTCAAGCGCTCGCAGAGCAGGCAGCTGACCTTCAGGGATGAGGCCTGTTTTCAGAGGGTGTTTATGCACCTGTGATGTGATTTTAGAGCTGCTTTCTCTCAACAGAGGGTGAGGTCAAAACTGTGATGGGGTCACACTTTGCAACAGAACATGATTAACAAAGCCACCTGCCTGGGTGAAGACATACCAAGTGGGGGGAACCGAGTGAAAATGGGAGGATTTCTGCACACAGACCATCACAGAGATTTTAAACGAATTTTATAATCAGGCCGCTTAGAACTCATTATCATAGTGGCCTTGGAACTATTTCCACCAACCAAATGTTATTGTAGTCCTGAGCTGAGTGTGATCTGTGTTCAGGAAGTTTGCTTCATTTCAGAAAAGAAAAATATCAAGGGATTCAAGGCGGGCAGGGAAATGACAAGCAGTGTGCTGCAGTTGTCCTTTCTCTCTTCCTCTGTTCATAAATGCAGAGGTGATATGTTTGTCTGAGGAAGAGAGCAAAGGGGAAGCCTGATTTCCACTCCATTTTATCTGCGACCCACAGCCCCTTGTGCTTTCACATGCTGGGGTCCCACAGGAAGCAGCACTCCACGAAGGGCAAAGGTCAGAGAAGGAGAGAAAGCTACTCATCCCTTCTATCACCACAACACGTATTTTCAAAGTTGAAAGGGTTGAAAAGATATTTATTGTGCAGTTTACACTTTTGTGCAATTTGCACTATGCACAAATGCACTATGCTCGACTGTATTATTTGAAATATGCATTAGCTCGCAACATTTTTAAGTGCAAAAACCCTCTGTCTGTTGGCTGCAGCTGCATTTACAGGAGACAATGTGAAAATGTCATTAAAATGTCAGAATCTGACAAAGTTTAACAAGTGAAGTTGTGGAAACAAAGAGAAATGTTTATGTGACGCAAACAAACACTGTATTTTGAAAGATGGACTTTTTGGAAAGGACAAGAGCATGTATGAGCAGAAGAGATGGTCTTAAAAAGTCACAATAAGTTTATTGATCACTGATAAATGAATAACAATTTTGCATAATTTTCTATTATATTTAAAGGGAACACATCTGTCCAGCAGAATCACTTTCATAATGACAACATCATGTCATCTGCATGGCATCAATCTTTTGAGCATAATTTTGTACTGTAGCGATGAAGACAAAACGTCATTTCAACTTGTTTAAAAAATAAAGCAAAATCACCAAAAAATAAAATTGGGCAGTATTTTAAGCATGATTAAAACAGAATAATTGATTTCAAGTGTCTACTCAGAGAAAATGCCTGGATAAAATAAGAATAATAGTAATAATAATAATTAAAAAAAAAAAAAAACATTCTCATACATGTCCTGCATGCATGCATAATAGAAAATGTCATGTCATAAGTTGTTGACCAACATGATAGAATGACAGCTTGATGCGTCCACGGGACAGTTTCTGTCTCGGCTCTGCAGGAAGCAGCAGACTCACATTAAATACTCGGGGGAAGACGGGTTATCACTGGTGGAGCCGGTCTCGTGGTAGCAGTTGGCACCGGACAGTTTCTCACATTTGAGTTTGTATGCGTCCCTCTCCCGGACCAGTCTGTTGAGTTCGTGTTTGAGCTGCTCCACCTGTGACACCAGGTTCGTCTTCTCGTGCTCCAGAACGTGTTTCTGCTGCACGCGCTTGTAGCGACACGACTGCGCGTAACCTCTGTTTTTCAGCGTTCGGCGCTTTTGCTTCAGACGCATCACCTCGTCCTTGCTGAGGCCTCTGAGGAGCCGGTTCAGCTCCCTGACCGACATGGACACCAGCTGGTCATCTGAGAAGTGCATGTCGGCGGGGGTTCGCCTGTCGTGGCGGCCGTGATGCTGCTGCTGCTGCTGCTGCTGCTGCTGGAGTTGATGGTGCGCACCGAACACCTGCGCGTCCTGAGGCGACTCGGGGGACGCACTGTCCTGGTCATCTTTGAGATAAGGGTCTTGGCAGTGACCGCCGGATAAGCCCTGCAGGTCAGGGTGACCCGGCATACCCGGATACTGCTGGACCGGCTCGTTCAAATGATCGTAACCGTCGTATTCGACTTGGAAAGGCGGTGGATGATGGCTGTGGGGCGCAGACGGATGTCCCTGCTGAGCCGTGGCGCCAATGAGGGCCTCCACTGCGTCCTCGGGTGTAAAGCCAAGAGCTTGTGGATACATTTGCAGAGGGAAACCCCCGCTGGTGGGGATCCAGAAGTGCTCTCCCCCGGGATTATTTCTCTGCTCATTTGGGTTGAGGTTTGGCGATGACGGTACCGAGTTGCAGGGGGTGCTGCCGGGGGTGGATGAAACAGAGCCCGGTCTTTGGAGCTGGCTGCATGGCCCGACGAAGGAGCGGTCGACTCCCTGCATCGCCTCCTTCTTCACACCGAACTTCAATAAGTCGTAGTCACCGACAAAGTCCATGCTGGTTTTCTGCAGTCCTAGATTTGAATGTGTCATATTAAAAAAAAGGAAAGAGAAATGCTCAGTTTAAAATGTTCCAGAAGTCCACATGTAGTTAGTGAACGTGCCCTCACTAACTAGGAATAAAACTGCAATAATTCCAGAGTGTGGTGGAAAAACACGTGTGCGCGCACAGGGCAGCCTGTCCCCGCGTCACAGAGCAGGAGTCCGCTGAGGATCAGCGCACTTACTTCATAAAGCTGCATTTGCATGATGTCACGCCTCCTCGACTAAACCTCCACTCTTCTCTCCAATGAAAACGCAGTGGAGAGGCTCATTTGCATAAAGTCCTCTGCGAGTTTATGTTCACGAGCTCTTCGTGAGGATCATTTGACCGAAACCTATAAATGCGCAGCAGCAGCACACAGTCCCCGGTCTCACGTCTTCTCTCGTTTCACATGTTCCCAGCAACACGAATGAACTGTGTGCCACTTTATTACATTTACAGCTAAACAGCTGTGCCTGGAATGCATCTTGATTATCATCATCATCATCATTATTATTATTATTATTATTATTATTATTATTATTTTTGTTTGTTTGTTTGTTTCATTGTGAGGATGAGATCCATTTTTATGTGAAAATAAATATATGGTCTATTTTATGTTAAAATGATCACACCTTCATTTATCCTTTTAATTATCTTGTTTTGGATTTATTTCTGAATCTGTCTGGGATTAAAATGTCACAATAAAAGCGAGGCTGGAAGACATTTCTACTGACAATGTGCTGGTTGAACCAAGGTAGTTGGTGCACAGATAAATACTGACACCTTGTGGCAGTGAACAGTCCACACTACAGGAGTCCCTGAAGCCTATGCTAACACAGACATGAAAGAGGTATTTCTGCATTGTTGTATAAAGTACCTAAAAGGGATACTCGAGTGAACGTACAAGTGTCTTTTGTAGAAGTTGAAGTCTCCTTGCGCAGTCCTGGTTAGTATGGCCAGTAGGGGATAACTTCGCTAAGTCCTACCTTACCCAAAAATAACATCCTGAATTTTGTTCAAAATACTTTGCTACAATGTGTATGTATAGATCAGAGGGATCACATTAAGCATTTAAAGTGAAATTTAATCAGAACGCTTGTCTCATCTGACCAAAGGACATGCTTCCAGTATGAATAATCTTGGTTGCCAGGTTGTCCTTGGCATACTTCAGTCTGTCTTGAAAGTGTCTTGTTTTAGAGAGGTGGAGTTCTTCTTGGTCTTCAACCGCACAGCCCATTTCTGTGCAGAGCTCTAGTAAGTGTCTTCTTTAAAGGGGACATTTACTGGAAAATCAAATTTCTGATGTTTTTTCGTGTGTCCCCGTGTCCTTCCCGTATCTAAACATCGAAAAGTCGACTTCAGTTACGTAATTAGCACATTTGCTGTGCATTGAACCCTCCCCCCAACAGCTACTCCCGGTCATGGACGTGAACATTCAACCTGAAGAAGAAGAATCTGAATCACTTCCTCCATTACAACTGTTGTATCTGTTGAGAGCAACATGTCTCAGAAGAAAGGTTCAGTTCACTGTTGCTCTGTTGCTGGTTGTCCAAAACAACACCAGACGCTTCATAGACTCCCTTCTAATGAGGAACAAAGAGCAGAGTGGATATCTTTCATTTTTGATAGTAATATCCCTGCTAAGCTTCCTGAAATGCTGTTTGTTTGTAGCAGTCACTTTGAAGTGAATAGTTATACAAACTTTGGGCAATACAACGCTGGACTCAGCTCAAAACTTCATCTCAAGTAGGGAACAGTTCCAAGAATCTGTAATGGATTTCCTGAAGGCAATGTAAGTATTTCCAAATGAAGTAATAATGTCTTTGTGAGCTTGACTGCTTCTTGTCTTGAATAGCACTAGCTAACGACGGCTAATTGCAGCCTCATTTGAAAGGCAAAGGCCTTTTCTGATTGTCTCAGCAGTGGTAGAAAATGAGTGGGTGAGAGTGAGTGTCTCCATATGATGCTGTTTACAAGCAAAACGCTACACGACTTGTGTGGAAATGTGTATTTTTGTGTCAGCTCACGAGTGTCTCGGGTTAGCACATATGCTAACTACTGAGTGCAGAAGGCAGAGATCGTGTGTGCTTCCTTTTTGTCTCGGCTCGCTGTTTTAGAATCAAACCGCTGCATGAGCTGTGAACTCAGAAACAGAGCGCCCATTCAGATGCTGTCAGAGATGAGCAATAAACTGGCTTAATCTGACGAGACTATGAGGTTTTTGACCACAAATATTATTTAGTTTATCTAAGTAGACATCGGCAATCTTGATTTTTGGTTCAAAAAGACCATTCTATGTCACCTTTAAGACCACAATTCCTGACTTGTCTAAGTCCTTCACTAGTGTCTTGGCAGTTGTCCTGGAGTCTTTAGTCACATCTCAGTCGTTGAAATCCTGCTCTTCCTACCTCTGTCAGGTTCTGTATTGTATGGCTCTCTTGAATTTGTTGATGATGCTTCTTACTCCAGTTCTTGACACTTGGAAATGCTGTGATAATTCTGTGAATTCTTTTTCTAAACTGATTTTATTTGCTTTGGCATGATACTTCCTCATGTGACAGCTCAAACCCTTACTGAAGATTTTATACTGTGTGTATACTGTGTGGGGAGATAACCCTCCGTTTTAATTTTTTTGAGCATTACGCAGTGAAGCCCATCATTGCACAACAGTGGTTTGTGCTATGGCTCAATAAAAAGGTCAGTTTTTAAGGGGGCTAATAATTTTTACCCTGGTAGTTTTTGGATTTTGTGGAATAATTTAATTCCTGTGTGCAAAGAAACATCCAAAATAAAACTAGGATGACTGGGTTTAAAATTCTTTGCTCTGTTTAGCAGCACGTGGGAGATAAAACAATGACATTTTCATAGAGGGGCTAATAATTTCGTGCTCAACTGTTTGAACTAGTGTACAGTGTGAAATGAAATTGTGACTCTTTGTCCCATCCATTTAAATATCTACTTTCCCTTCTCTCTTCATCTGCTCTTTTCTGCCTCATAAAGCAGTAAGACTGCTGGAACTCCTTCTAGGTCATTTCTCTGACCATACCCTGTGCCCTGTGCAGGGTAAAACAATTAGGCAGGACAGTAGATACTGTATAATTCCCTGACATATCAGGGAAACAGGCATGAGGGCTGTGGGGCCCCTGCTTTACAGGCTGGTAACAGAACTGGCACAAAAGACCTATTGGCACCTATTGGCACTTCCTCTTCAAGAGGTGACCTACTGCACATGACCGTGGCCACAGAATCGACCTCTCTAGCTCATTCTTCTTCCAAATGTTCTGCTGATAGAAGGGGTTCCACTGTGCAACCTCCGGGTCACAGCCTGGGATGGAGACACTGGGCATGGCAGGGCTGTAAAACACATAAAACACTAAAATACAGTATACTCAACAAAAGAAACGCAAAGTGCTTTGTGTAAATGTAGGCTATGGTAAAAACAGTGCCACCACATTTCAAACCACAGTGTCTTCCTTTGGACATTCTGTAATGATGAGATACACACTGGGTACAAGTGGGATATAAACATTAAAAAAGATATGCTTATTGTCTTGTCTCTGAGAACATTTAAGAAAATAAAGCATTTACCTCGAGGAAGAGACTGAGTTGTTTTTATCCCAGACTCTCAAGAACTGTGGGAGACGATGGGCTCTCTGTGGGCTTTGAAACACATGTTGCAACAAAAGGTGAAAAAAAAATCCTTCAACAGACACCACTCTGACACTACACAAATGTAACACCTACTAATAGATATCATACACCGTGATGTGATCCATGTGACTGTAGCTGAATGAATGAATGAACATAAGCCATTTATTACAGGCAGGGTGCAATTTCTGACAAAATCAAAGAAGGGAATGTTTTGAAACTTTGGATTACTCCAAAAGTACACAGTCAAAGTACTTGATATTTCTTGTGTATGACAGTGAAATCATAAACTACTAATAAAAATTATGTATTTTATACCACACAGGGATATTTGCAATGTTACAGCAGCCAAAAATCATAACAATTGTGTTATATAAAATTATAATATATGATTGTTTTCACATATAATTTAAAATTTTTCTTTTCAGTACGTTGTGTTTGTTTCAGATAGGATTTTATTTTGAAAACCGGAAATAGGACTGCTAGGTTCGGACCGTTTCAGAGCTGGCAGAGAAGTCCATTTCTGATTTTATTGTTTTAGTTATGTATTTTCATGTTATAGCATAAAAATGTGTAACGTGTGCAAGTGCGGGCAGAGAAGACAATTTCTGACAAAAATAATTCAGCAGTGGCAGGGATTAATAGACCAGAGGGGTGCTAAATCCCCACCATCCACGCCAGCAAATCGCACCCTGATTACCGCTCGGCCTTAACGGGGTTTTTAAAGTGAAAGTATGGCAAAAAACAAAAGTCACAGACAGCAGAATTTTAAATCATTTTCAAAAAGAAAGGGCTTATAACCCACCTGACAGCTCCACAACATGTCATATGTCAAAGGAATGAAATTAGCAAGCAATATAATTGGACGTTCATGTTTCTGGATACAGTCAACAACATCACATAACATACTGTACCTCAAGCCAGTTGCTATAAAACAATTTCTATACATATGGCTAAGAAGCATCAATTCACTATTTTCACAAAAGAGCCCTCACTTATGGAGCAAGCGGTAAACTTTAAGTAAAGAAATTTTCTGATATAAAATGTATCTACGTTTTAGAAGTTAAAAAAAAAAAGTATTTCTCGTAGTTCTGTCAACCTCCCTGAGAGTTACATGGACAAACTACATCCATCCTTCAACTGGCATGGGTGCAGTTTATTAGCTAAAATTCTAAAGGTCTGGTCATTTTCCGAAGAAGTTGGTTTTCAAAGTTGTGTGATTTCAGTCTTGCGCTTCTTAGACTGAAGACAAGTCCTGCAATGCTGAAGAGCCTTTCACAGGTCGCTGAGGCAGTTAGAGGAGTGTTCAGCTTGTAAAATGCTGCTTTCAGCAAATCCATGTCATCTGCTGCTGAACAGACCAAGTATCCATCCAGTGGTTTAGCACCATCCTGTGCTTGAGATGACTGCAGGGCAGAGAGGAAGTTCTCTTCTCCATGATAGAATCAATAATGTGACATGCACACAAGGCATTGACTACATCACCAACTCTTCTTCTGATTTTATTTGGTAGTAACGAGTAACGAAGATAGGGGTATTGTATTGGAGTTAAAGTAAACAATATATTCAGGAAATGTAGTGGAGTTAAAGTAAAAGTTGCCAAATAGACCACTGCGCTCAGAAAATGGAGGCCTGCTTGTGGTTCCCAGAGTCTCTAAGAGCTTTCAGCTACCAAGCTCCTCTCCTGTGGAACCAGCTCCCTCTGTGGGCGGAGGCCAGGAGGCAGACACTGTCCCTACATTTAAAGTCCAACTTAAGACTTTGCTCTTTAATAAAGCTTATAGTTAGGGCTGGTTCAAGTCAAGTCTGAACCACTGCGTAGTTATGCTGCCATAGAACTAGACTGCTGGGAGAACAGCCATTATGCAGGGAGCACTCTCTCTCTCTCTCTCTCTCTCTCTCACACACACACATGTCATCTCTGTTTTTGTCTGTCTCTCACTGTCTTTCTCTCTCCTTCTATGTCTCCCTCCCTCCTCTTCTCCACACTTTTATCATGACAATAACGTTGTTTTCTCTCCCTCCCCCTAGTTTGTGCTCTTCCTCTCTCTCTCTCTTTGTTTTTATTTCACAGGTATCCCTGATTCCAGGGATTCCCTCCTCTCTTTAATTGTTTAGATTGTTTTAATTGTTAGACTAGAATTTGACCATATTTATAGGCAACTGTAACACGTAAATATCCATCATTTAACATTAAAAAGCTAGAGAAATAAACTGTATTTTAAGCATGTAATACAGATCATTAACAGTAAAGCACAAAAGCAACTCCCCAAATGACCCTGATCAAAAGTTTACATAGCACCACATCTCGGTCTACCACTGAGCTACTATTGCCCCTATATTACATAGTAATATATATTGATATTGAGCAATAGAAAAAGTATATTATATATTATAGTATATGATAAGAGTTTTTCCCATTATTGGCTAGCCCTACCTTGGACAAACCAGGATTCAAATTTACTGTGTACTTTTGGAGTAATCCAGGGTCAAAATTCACTTTTGGCAACAAAAAGTAGGTTAATCGTCCATCTTTGAAGTGTTACAAAATCCATAATTTTTATTACTAGTTTATGATTTCATAATACAAATAATGATTTAAAGTATAACGTATAAGAGGTACTGTGTCATGTCCTGGGCCGGGCTTGTGTTGCCTCTCCTTTATTTTCTTTAGTTCCTGTTTTATTTTGTTAAGTATTTGTGTTTCCTGGGGAAGTGCTGTGTTTTTTGTTTCAGGAGGCTGGTTGGCAGGTGAGGCAGGGAGACAAATCACCGCAGCTGTTCCTGATCCACTCATCAACTCCTCCCTTCTTATACCATGTCTTCCTGCTTCCTGGTGTCAGCGCGTCACACTCAGTTCACTGGTAACATGCGGCATGTCGGTCGATCCTCTGAGCTAACTCTATTTTTGTTACTGCTAGATCTGGTCTATTGTCGTTCGTTTTTCCTAACTGCGTTTTTGTTCTCCCTTTTTCCCCTAGTTCCGGTTATTCATCCCCTGAGTCCTGCCTTGCCAGCCGGCCAGCCTCAGCGTCTTTAGTTGCCCTTCCCCTTTCTGTTTATTAGCCCCACGTTCCTGTGACTGGCCCTCCTTTAGTTTGTTTTTTTTGTAATAAATTATATTGAACTTTTCGTTTCTGTCTCCGCGCACTGGTCCTTTAAACACTCCTTCACCCCATAGACCCAATCGTTACACACTGAGTCTAATGAAACCCTGGATTACTCCAAAAGTACACAGTAAAAGTACTTGATATTAGTTGTGTATATAGTATAGGAGGTACTGGGTCTAATGAAAGTGAAATTTTAAGTTTTAAGTAATCAATTCCACAACCTTACTGAATAGTTGTTTGTCTCCATGTGGCTGATGCGATGAACCTGGCGACCTGTCCAGGGTGTACCCCCCCCTTTCGCACCTATGTCAGCTGGGATTGGCACCAGCGCTCCCCACAACCCTCAAGTATCAGATAAAGTGGTAGAAAGTGAAGAAAACAAAACATGATGGGTGGAACCAAACAAACTCTCTTTGGACTCATCAGCCAAAGGATAGATTTCCTAATGGCCATTCCTTGTGCTTCTTGGTCCAAGCAATTCTCTTCTTCTTCTTGTTGTTCTTCCTCAAAAGTGGCTTCTTTGCAGCAGTTTGACCATGAAGGCCTGATTCACGTTCCTCCGAACAGCTGATGGTGAGATGTGTCTGCTACTTGAACTCCGAGACGTGTTCAAGTGGGCTCTAATCTGAGGAGCTGTTAATTTGTGATTTCTGAGGCTGGCAACTCTGATGAACTTAACCTCAGCAGCCGAGGTGACTCTTGGTCTTCCTTTCCTGGGGCAGGTCTTCATGAGAGGCAGTTTCATCATAGTGTTTGATGGTCTTAGCAACTGCACTTGAAGTTCAAAATTCTTGAAATTTTCATGTCTTTAAGTTATGATGGACTGTTGTTTCTCTTTACTTAGTTGAGTGGTTCTTGCCATAGTATGGATTAAAACAGTAATCAATAGTGCTAGTATAAAGACCTTTGTACCAACCCTACCTCTGTAGAACACAACTGATGTTCTCAAACATAATTGGAACCTCTGGAATCTCCTTGAAGACTGTTGGTGACTACTTCATGAAGCTGACCTTGAGAATACCAGGAGTGTGCAAAGCTGTCATCAAAGCAAAAGGTGACTACTTTGAAGAATCCAAAATATAAAAATATTCTGGTTCTTTAACACTTTGTTCTTTACTACATAATTCCATGTGTTCCTTCATAGTTTGGATGTCTTCAGCATTTATCTATAATGAAGATAGTGTTGGTATAAACATTTATATTTAAAACAAAAATGTGTTAACATACTTCAGTTTTACATCACTATGTAAAGGTAAATGTTTCCTCTCCTTTTTATTTTTATTTTCATATTTATTTATAAATGTGATTAGTATTGTTGTCTGTTTTAAACTGTTTTGTGCCTGATGTGAAAAAAAAACTGTTTTGCTTTATGATAATGAAGGAAACAATTTAAAAAACTCTCTGAAATATCAGTTAAGATGCTTAAAATTGAAGCAGATTGGCTACTATCTCTGTGACATCCTTACAGTTTGCCTTTGTTTCTCTCTGTATACACAACATCTATCCCACATGTCAGTGAGTGTCAGTGTGTTTCAAGGACTATTTTGTCAACACTAAGAGGCATAACTTGAAGTGACTCCCACTTTACTTTTCTCATTCAGCCACAACAAACATGGAGCGAACAAGTAGCATTAGGAGGACAGCTGTGGTAAGACAACACAAGGCTGAAGTCATGATTGCTGGAGAACAACTCAGGTAAGAGAGGTGGTGCACACAGTCGAAAAACACATCCATTTAAAATGCATGAAATGCTTATTTATGATTTTAGACTGAAATCTCAGACATGTGGTTGTTGTCAGGATGAATATGAATTTTTTTTTTTTCAAGGTTGAGACTTCATGATGCAAAGCTGATAAAGGACCGACGCTACCACCTGCGCACATACCCCAACTGCTTTGTAGCACAGGAGCTTATAGACTGGCTTGTGAGCCATAAGGAAGCTCCAGACCGAGCAACAGCTGTGTGTCTCATGCAGCACCTCATGGACCATGAGATTGTTCATCACGGTAAGAAGGCACCAAGGCAAGCCCAAGAAAAAAAGATTAACCGAAGACCTTTAGAACAAATGAGAACGACACACTTTAATTTCAGGCCTGATTTGAAACTGTATGCCGCCATTTCTTAGTTTGTGACAAGAGGTCAGCATTCAAGGACGCCAAACTGCTGTACCGCTTCCGGAAGGATGATGGCACAGTTCCGTTTAATATGGAGGTGAAAATCTTCATGCGAGGACAACGGCTATATGAACAGTAAGAGTTGCCCTTTTGTTGATATGAGTCTCTTGCTTTAGCAGGATCAGCTAGTCCCCACAGGTGTGTCAGGCATACAAATGTTCACATACTGTACATACTAACACAACCGATAATATTGGATTTAAAAATTGTATCTACAAATACACTGCACCCTAGCCATCTTGTCTGCTTTATGATCCTTATAATCCATTTGCATGTTGTCAGAATCCTCCAGTTTTTGTGCCTGCTTTCTTCAGTCTCATAGGGGATAAGAACTCTATAATGCAACTCAGAGAGGAGCATGGTATTTCTTACCAGCGTGCATTTCCTGGCTGCCAGTTGATTGACTGGCTTCTTCAGAATGGAGAGGCGGGGAGCCGGCGTCAGGGCCTGGAGCTCTGCCGTGCATTGCTGGAGAATGGAATAATTCATCATGGTGAGGAGAACAATCTAAGAAAATACTGTCATAGTAGAGCTAGGTGATTAAAAATCTTATCATGATATGCTTTTTTTTTATATCAGTTTCAATTCGATTTTTTTATATCATACGATTATTTCTCTGGGCTCATGAAAACCTTTCTTTTGAGATGCTTTGGATGAAGAGGTACAATACACTGTAAAATAATCTCTACTCATCTACTCAATCATGTAGTGTTTATGATATTTATTACAAGCTTAAAACACAGTTATTACCTGTCATTTCAGCTAATACCTGGCTTATTTCTTTGAATTTTTAATGTTAAATTAAGGATATTTATGTGTGTTAGAAACAATGAAATTGCCTATAAATACATTTAGCTAACCCTAACACAAATAATTAGTTTAAGATATACAGTATAAATATAATTTAGTTGATTCCATATATATATATATAATCTTAAAACTCTCTTTCTCTTTTTTCATCAGTGGCAAATAAGCACGATTTCATTGACAGTGGACTACTCTATCAGTTTTGCATCAATTTCCGTCGTAGACGCCGCCTATCTGAACTGTTAAATGAAAGTGAACGGGACAATGGAGGCATGGTTCATGAAGACAACCATTCTGACAGTTCATTTGTTGAGTGCAAAAACCTAACTACCAACAGTACCTTCCAGTCTGGTAAAAAGATTAAAATAATATTCTCAGACCGCTTTGCATTTTATAAACATTGTGAGAACAAATAAGTGAAAATATTTTCCTGACTAATATCATTAAAGTGGAGCCAAGTAAAGACCTGAAAAAAGTTACAAGTGGGCGTCGAGGCAGCCTTAATTCCCTTCAGCTTCATGCCGCTGCATTTTCACCTCTTGTCTCCTCCACCTCTGTGATGAGATGCAATCCTAAATCAGGCAAGTGTATGAGCGAATATTCTTTAAGCAAAAGTTTGGAAAAGTCATCAGTATTTAGTGTACACACATTTGGTTGTGGTAGCATAAAATAAAAGCTTTTTATGATTTTACAGTACTTAAAAGAACTGTTACATGCGACAAGTTATTGGCACCTGGTGCGCCCTTCATCAAGAAAGTATTAACGGTGAGTTGGTGTAATGTCTTATCCTTATTTGTGGGTTAGTGTTAGAGTGAGTTGTCTTTCAACTGGAAGACCCCCCCCAGGCAGCGTGTGAATGGGTGTGAAAGAAAGATGTGTGACAGAAAAATGCACTGCACTGTGCTGTATGCATGTGCGAGTGACTAGGTGTGAATGGGTGTTTGGCAAAATTGTAGTGTAAAGCAGTTTTGAGAGGTCATCAACACGTGAAAAGGCATTATAAAAATACAGGTCATTTACCATTTATGTTGTTGTATATAATTGTTTTGCCATTATTTCAATATAAAATCATACCCTTAATGCTCTATCTACACTTTTTTTTAAACACACTTGATGTGTTATTACGTATATCTCGCCATGACCACAGGTGTTAGGAGATGCTCTGGGTTGGGGTTTTGTTGTCAGAGGCAATTCTCCCTGTTATGTGCAAGCTGTTGACCCTGGAAGCCCTGCAGCAGCTGCTGGAGTTAAGGTGAGTTAACTGCACATGTTCCAAACATAGCAGAAACAGAGAAGATCATATTATGAGCTCAAATGAAACAAACAAACAAAAAACCTATCCATGTACCTGCTTTAATCTTGTTTAGGTACGGCAGTTTGTGTGCCAGGTGAATGGACAGTGTGTTCTCTATCTGGACTACAGAACCCTTACCAGGCTGGTGATGACTGGACCTCGCACTGTTGTACTGGAAGTGATGGAGCCACTGGAATGACAATAACATGTCTAAAATTCAGCTTTTTGTTTTTGGACACAATGCTAGGACTGAAAACCAATATGTATAATCAGACTCATAAGAATACTTTATTAATCCCATGGGCACAACATTTGCTCCTTTAAAATAAAAGGTCTTGTCCTAGTTGTTTGAGAGTCAAAGTGGTTAAAGTTTTTCTCTGTCATGTCTGTGCATTTGTTCAGATCAGATTCTAAATTGTCAAAACCTGTTCACAATCTCCACATCATTTAGCCACTTGATCGCATAAAAACAACTTCTCTGTGCTTTGAAAAATTGCCTCAAATTAATGATTCTGTACAATTATCTTTTGTTTAACACATTATCTGCTTGCATCGAGAACAAAAATATATTGTACTTGTTCTCCATTGTAGTCAGTGTCTAATAGTCAGTGTCTAAGTCATCACATTCAAAAAGTTTGTTGTTATGAGTAAGTTGTTACAGTTTTCTGTGTGTGAAGTATTATCAATCTGCGCTAAGCTTATTTTCAATATTGGCCTTGAATTGGATGAAAAGGAATCAGAGGAACAGGTCTCTAATTACTTATTGCCCCAGAGGAAAAAGATTTTTTTAAACAATATGCACTGTGCTCTAATAATGTATACATAAACTAATGTTAGAGTATATGTCATTAACCGCTACAACAAGAGCATTGTTGACACACTAACAATTACAGTGAAATGTTGTACAGCTAGATCCTGTTCAGTCTCCTGCTATCAGTCGTCCATAGACAGATATGAGAACGTGATGAGCTTTTTATCCATTATGTTCAAAAACAATGACTTAATGTCAGTCTGACGACATGTTCATTGACATGAACATTCATTTTTTTAGGAAATGGGTGATGTATTTTGAGTGTATATTGAAGGTAAACCACTATATTATTCGTGCTGTTTTGTCAATACTTGGCAAACAAAGCCAGTGAAAAATGCGGCTAAATAAGCTGAGTGGTTATGTTTTGCACACGAGCTGCAGGGGAAAACTAATAAGAAGCTTTGTAACTGACATTTACGTGTTATAACATTGGGGGTCCGACTGACTACAAACTTTTCGCTATTCATCCTCTGTTCAGCTCTGTGCTACGACTTCCGCCTATTTGTCGTCGCCATTTTGGATTGAGTTGCCTCACTTATGGTAGATGATGTTAGCTAGCAGGCTGGGCTCACCACCGGTGCAAGCCTGGGGAATATACTGAGGATATCGGGACATTGTTGTGTCAACAGTTTTCGCTTTCGGGGGGCTTGGCTTTCGCGACATGTGCAACACAAAGCCATGCCTTTTGTCAATGCAGCCAGCTGCATAGCAACTACCGCAGGGCAGATGCTAGCTAGCTAGTGCTCTTAGCTAGCCGTTAAGACGAGGAGCATCACCACCCGGACCAGCCACCAACTCCTTTGTTAGCAATACATGCAGTACGCCAGTCCGTGTAAATCGACTCGTCAGACGTTTCACAAGGTGAGCAAGAAGGCGCCAGGGCATGTCTCGTATGAAAATAAACAAATACATCGCGAACTCGCTGTGTGGCGTTAGCATTGTTGCTAAGTAGATAACCAAACCGAAAAAAGCAGGCAGCGGTGCCAACTTGGGCTAGCATAACAACGCTAGCCCTCAAAGCACAGTATAACGTGTTTTATTGACGTGTAATCGCGGGCATCACTGGACACAGTGGAGCGGGGAAGATGACAGACTTGTTCTTTGATTCCGCGTTGACGGGTAAATGCTGAGCTCAGTCCTCACACACATCACTGGGCCCTTGAAGAAGGCTGAGTGAACATCATTCGTACCCTTTAGTGGGTTGACAGTGATTTATGGAGTGAAGACATATTTTGGAAAGGCGGTGCTGCTTGTTATGTTCCGATGTTGTGATATAACAGTAACTTACAGAAAGACAAACTGACGAAACAAAATTCAATGTTTTTCAGGAGAGATGTATCAAGTACCAGTGAATAACCTTACAAGAATCAGAAGAGCAAGAAAACAAGTGAAACATGCTCTTGGAGATATTGGTCTGGAGTTCTGCAAAGAGGCCGCAGAGGTGAGTGCACATGTTTTAGAATATAAAAGTCATTTATATGTAACTTTGTTTGATTTATTTTTTAAAAGTGAGTCATCGTTAGACGTTAAACTCCACAAATGGCTCGTAGGTCTGTGAAGAGATTTTATTTTAAAATGTGAACTATATACAAAGTTAAATGTGTCAGGTCAGGACCCATTGTGGTTGACGTGAGAATTTGTAGCATGAAACCTGAAAGCCTAATGAGCATAACAAATGTGTGTTGAGACTAAGTTTTTATCTCCACAGGAGTTCAAAGAGTTTTGCCCCGATGAGCAGTTTGTCAAAAGCAGTCTTTGCCTTGATATCTGTGCATGGGATCCATCATATTCTAAAACACAGGTAAATTTCGAATTGTAATCAAACTTTTTCAAATGATTCATAAAAATAACTAAATGTCACCTAATGCCATTGTTCCTCCATAATGTCTGTTAGGAATACAGATCGAAACCATTTTGCTGCACAGAGTGCCCATTCTCTTCAAAGTACTACTCAGGCTACAAAAATCACTTCCGCAATGTACACAGGAAAAGCTTTGACAGTAAAATTCTGCTCAACTGTCCTTACTGCACATTTACTGCAAGCAAGAGAACTTTGGAGACGCATGTTAAGATATTTCATTTGCCCAGTACATCACGGCAGAACTATGGGAGCATGCAGAGAACTGCGCTGCGGAAGATGGACAAACCACATGATAAAATCAGGCACGGAGACGGTGTGGAAAGAGCAATGTACTTTTGCAAAAAGTGCACGTTCCGGGACAGTCTCTACAATATTGTCAGAAGGCACATCTATAGGGAACATTTTAAGCATACTGTCACTCCGTATCTCGGTATGGTGTCTGAATCGTCCGTAAAAAATGGTGCTAATTCTGTCAGTGGTAACAACATCCTCTGTAAACGCTGCCAGTTTTCCACACGTAGCTACGAGGCTTTAGTGCAGCATGTTATAGAATACCATGAGCGCATCGGTGCTCAAGTAACCACCATGATTGGACATGCTAACATTTTTGTCTCCAGAGCTCAAACCTTACCAGTTTCTTCGATGTTGCTTAGCAGGGGCCTCCCACTTAAAGGTGAGCCAACAGCACAACCTGTAATTGGTTATTTGAAGCCAGCACCCCCTGTTGTTAAAAACCAGTCCCCCATTGTAGCCAAACAGGTTCGTGTTTCAGTTCCTGGCAACAGCACTGTTGCCGACAGTAATGCTACAGGTATATGCACAGCCCAAACACAGAAGTGGAAAATATGTACAGTTTGCAATGAGCTTTTCCCTGAAAACCTCTACAGTGCTCATTTTGAGAGTGCACACAAGGCTAAGAGAGTGTGGGCACTGGCCAAGTACATCATGAAAATCCACAACTTCACTAGTAAGTGCTTGCTTTGCAACCGCTACCTGCCCAGTGACACACTGCTCAACCACATGCTTATTCATGGGCTCACCTGTCCACAGTGCCACTCTACTTTCCACAGTGTTGAAAAAATCATGGAGCATGTGGCTCAAACTCACCCTGATGACTTTGTTGGACCCCCTAGTGCAACACCGCTAACGTTTGACCTCACCATTAAACAAGAGAAGTCCAGTAATGTTCAGCTTGTTGTTCTAACGTTTAACATGAAGGAATCTGTCAATGGTCAAGATCAGCCCGCATCTGTTCAGAACAGTTCTCCACCTGTGGTCAAACTAACTGCTCCTAGAATGACCGACAGAAAAAGCGAACTCACTAGAAGTTTACCAACTCACAAGAGTGAGGTAGGGAAGACACTTTGTCCACTGTGTTTCACCATCCTCAAAGGTCCCATCTCTGAGGCTTTGGCCATGCATTTAAGGGAACGACACCAGGTTCTCCAAACAATGCATCCTGTTGAGAAAAAGATGACATACAAATGCATTCATTGCTTAGGAGTCTACACTAGTAACATGGTGGCATCCACAATAACACTGCATCTTGTGCAGTGCCGAGCTGTTGGGAGGAACCAGGCAAGCCAAGGCTTCAAGTCTGCTCTGACTCTCAACTCATCAGGGGCTGGCTTCTTGAAGAGACAGCCAGCAACGCAGGCCACATCCAATCCAAAGAGAATGAAGATCGACAGGGAGTCAAAGTTTTCTTCCCCCACTATTGGAAATCAAGCCGAGTCTGATGGTCTTGCTCTGGATCCAAGAAGCTATGAGCACAAGACCTATGAGGCCAGGAAAGATTTCCTGACTGCCTACTTTAACCGGCGACCCTACCTTTCTCCTCAGGAAGAGGAGAAGCTGTCTGCAAGCCTGTGGTTGTGGAAATCTGACATTGCTAGTCACTTTGCAAGCAAGCAGAATGTTTGTGTAAAACAGTGTGAGACCAAGAAGATGTCTGTGTTGCTTGGCTTTGACATGCATGCACTCAAGAAAGTTAAGCATAACTTGATGTTTGATGAGAGCAAGACTGAGGGCTCCTCAGTTGGCAGATCTGGAGGCCTCAAGTCTGGTAATCCCAGCACGGACCAAAACAAGCAGCGTGAAACTAAAAACTGTACTTTAAATTTCAGTACAAACACAGAGACTATTTCTATCGACTCGGATAGTGAACCAGAAACAGGAGGTGGACCTACGGAGAATGGAAATGTTGACATCAACCTACAGGAGATTGTAAAGTCCAGGGAGCCAGCAGACCTGACGGAGCAAACGGAATGCACAAACACAGATGACACTTCGAGGGAGGAGGAGAGTTCATTGCAAGATGGGAAAGCAAATGCTGGGGTGACTCTCTGTTAGTGCTTCTGCTTAGTGCTGTGCCTTGCTGGGAGTAGCCGTTCATCTGTCAATGTATGTACAAAGATGAAGCAGAAAAAAAAAAAAAAACTGGTCCAGAGATGCAAATATCTGGTCAAATGATATGTTACTAAAATATTTCCACAACTCAACACCATTGCTGAAATATGGGGAAGAAATTACAATTTAGTGCATATTTAAGTGACTATATGTATTTTAGCTATAATTCTTTTAGTATCTTCATGAAATCTGTGTATTTCACTGGTTATCGGTCACATTATTTAGGATTATATGAAATCTTCCATATGTTTGTTTCCTTAACTGTGACAAAGAACTGTTGTAGAATGTGTCATTTCACATTTAGAAAGTGTAGTACATGCTAAATGCTTATGTACACATTTTAATAAATATGTTTGTTACAAAAATATTTCTACACCAATCACTGTGTGAACATGAATACCTTGTAGAGACGGAGGTTTAAAATTTAAAATTCATCATTTAAATATAATTAGAACTACATTTTTTGATACATTCCTTTATTTTCTGTCTATTAGATGTGGATGTTGAAAGATGATAGATGGTCTGTATGCATGACAACCTTTTATCTTTATACTACAAACCCTGAAAAACAACTGATATGGTTATCCAAAAGTAAAACAGAAAAACATTGAAACCATGTATCAAAATTTGCATCACTGTTTTGTTTCCTAAAGAATGGTGAAAGTATTTTTTCACTCTGTCCATTTATGCTGATCAATAAGAAATTTGAACAACAAATATAAATACATCTTTTTTGCACTGGTAACCAGTAACTTCAATAATATCAAAATATTAACAAACGGACTCAGGAAAGGACTCTCAAACAATTGAATCTAAGTCAGGATTTATGAACGGCAAATCAACGTATAACAATGGCTGACTAGTCATCTGAGTATAGTGGTCATATAAGTATCGTCTTTCTTGGTGTTTATAAGGCATTTCACGTGATAGAACCTCCATTTTAATTTCAAAGCATCAGAGGTCTGCAGCTTTTGAGACAACTTAAGGAATACAATCAAATTCTTTAGTTCAGTCTTTTGGAGTATATTCATCACCCATCTACAGCTCAAACAGTACTCATCTACTTATGAAAGACATGCGCATGACCACAACTCCACACCATAATAACCACCTAAGCACCACAATGCATTCAACCACACACACACAGGCATTTCTTTTCTTAAAAAAATGTAATCTTTGCATTCATTCATGGCCACGTGGTTGATTGATGGTGGTCACCACTCTGTCTTTGCAGCAGGAAGACTCAGGTCGCAAGCCATTTGGAACAAGGGCCTTTCTGCATGGCCTTTGCATGTTGCGCCTGTGTTTGCGCGGGTCATTTTCCGGCTTCTGCTTCCTCCCGCAGTCCTAAAACATGCAGATGTGGGGATTAGGTGTATTGGACACTTTAAATGGCCTGTAGGTGTGAATGGCAGAGTGGATGGTTTGTCTCTCGCCCTAATGCCCTTTGTCAGCTGGAATTAGGCACCAGATAAAGCGGGAGAAGATGAGGGAGTGCATTCATTCATTTTTTTTATTTATAGTTTCCTGTTATTCCCAAGTACTTTATATAGGCACAAAACTACTACTACTATTATAGTACTTATTTACTAGTAACATCTTCCCAGTTCTCCCCTATCTGCTTAAATCAATCACATCTCTTATCCTATTTTCTATTCATTATTGTGTGTTGAATATTACATTTTATTTTTTAAGGAGGATGTACGTACACACAGACATATACATGGGCGGCGCATGAGCAGCGTTGTACGTCGATGTAGCTGCTATACTGTGACTGACATAAGTCTCATTGAAATACATGGAATTACGATTCTTTTCATTATCATTAACTTGAAAGTACTTTGACATTGAGATCATGTGATTGTGATTACTGCAATTAATAGTTTATTTTAGTATGTTAAAATGATCCTTTGAACCAACAGTACATTTTTATAATTTGAAATCATTTAGCAGTTAACTAGGCGATAATTTTTTTTTGTATGTCATTTGTTTTGGTCATACATGTATTGGGATTATAGTTATTTGTCCATAGAGATGTTCACTACAACAGCATCTTCAAACACCTTTTATCCACGTGGTTTGTCCCGAGTCCATGCTGTCATGAATTTACTGTATGAGAAACTGAGATGTTGGAAGAAGCCAGGAATAAAATGGTTGTCAATAATTTGCAGTCTTGGAGTGTATCTTTCACTGCAAAAAAACAAAACAAAACAGAATGTAATTTTTGCAGACATTCCTTTTTTCGTCTGTGATTGTTGTTATTAGTATTTAAATGAATATAAATGATTTAATGTAAAATGACTCATCATACTTTGTTTAATATTAACAAAAAATATGTCTGTTTTATTGAGAAAACCCAGTTTCCACGTCTACCTTCATTGGTTTACGGGGTGGACTTGCCACTCACAATATGGCAGACACGCTGCTGTATCACACCACTGGGACAACACAGTAAATAAGGCGTCTACTTATATATTCTATGCATGCATACATGCAACATGCCCATCTATCAGTCCCTCCACCCAAACGATTATTACCACTATTCACATTGTAATCTTAGTTTATTTTATTTATTGTCTGTCCTATTTTATTATTCTTTTCTGTACATTAAGTGAATTTAATTAAATGCTTTTACCACAAAACTAACTGCTAAATTTCTTAATCAGGTGGTCAGAAAGAAAAGAGGAAATAAAGAAGGCAGTTCTATCTTTGTGTTGCAGCAACAATGCATTTGATTCTTGTTAAATATTCTGATGTCTTTCAGAGCTTTGTAGCCATAAGTTTGCAGGCAGATGACAACTTTTTTCTCACCAGGGTTCAAGGCCTCAAACATGGCATCAAATTGGTAAAAACGTGAACATTTTTCCATACATGACTGCCATCTTGTGGCAACATGCGATATTACCATCAGGTCCACAGTCAAATTATGTAAAAGGAAAAAAGGAAAAAGTGAGTGAGACCTTGAATGTTTGGAGCAAGGTAGATAAATGCTAAGATTGGACGGATGTCTGAAGAGAGATGTTTCTCTTAATTGTCTAAAAACTTTAATTCATCCAGCTTATCCCTCCATGTCCAACAAAGCACGCAAACCCTCTAAGTGATGAAGAAAAGGTCAGAGTTCATGAGTCCCAGACTCTGCAGCAGTCAAACTGAACTGAAGAAGCCTGTAGGGATGAGTTGCCTTGGTTTACTACACGTTTGGATGCCATGACCTGGATGACTGAGAATCTTCACAGACATGAAGAAAAGGATGGATTAATGAATGAAAAACACACAATATACAGATCAAAACAATAATATATATATTTATACCTGTTAACAGTACAAACAACATTTTGAACTTTAGTAATGAATAAATTAAATAAATAAATAAATTAAATAAATAAATCCTTTTCGAATGATTCTGACGTCAGTTCACGGGCCCCCTGAATTCCGGCGCGTCTCGGCCGCTGATTGGTGCAGGAGTAGCAGGAGGCGGGTCATGCAGGCCACCGGAGTCTGCAGCTGCAGTACTGTGAGGTCCATGAGGACTCTGCAGGAACGGAGATCTCCGTGTGTTACACCGGCGCTGCCCTTCCACGCGGAAAACACGCTGAAAGCAGCAGTGAGTAATCCTGTAATGCCCGTGACTGTGTCGTCTGTAGTTAGTTTTGCTGCGTTGCCTGTGGACGGCTTAGAAGCAGCTAGTTAGCACGCGAAGCTAAAGCTGGTGGTATGTACGTGACTTGTAGCTTTGAGCGGAGCTCGGCTCGTTGTTGACAGGGAGGACAGACTTGATGTTACCTGATGTCACAGTGCACAAGGTTCTTGCATTAGCCGACATTAGCTTCATTTTCAGATCGACAGAGTTCTCTAGTTATTTTCATTACATCAGGGAAAAAAAAAACATTCGCTGTTGGTGATTTTACACCTGACTGTTGTGTGCTGCACATGACTGCTGACTTTGGTTTAGACCCATGGTTCTCAAACTGTGGTACATGTACCACCAGTGGTACGCGAGCTTCCTGTGGTGGTACTTAGAGGGAAATCAGAAATGCTGTTGTACTGCTTATGTGATCAGAGTGGAGCTGAGGAATTGTGACTGGAGTGCGTAGAAAATGAAAGTAAAACATCTCTGACGCCATCGATACCAGTGTCTGAAGTATGTGTGACGAAGAGGAGGATGAGAAGAGAGCAGTTATTCATTGTTATGAATAAATCTGCCTCCTGTGAGAAGTCTGTAGCTGCAACACTGTGTTTTAATGTTGCTGATAATGGTGTTTAATGGCTTTAAGAGCTCAATATTTGATCAGGTGGTACTTGGAAATGAAGAGTTTGAGAACCATTAGACAATATGTAATTTTATCATGACTGGTGAATGCAACACACAAATACACAGTCATTTTTACAATGATCACAAATATCACACTAATTTTGGTTTCATATTGTTGTTGTTTTTTTTTTTTTTTAAATGTACATTTTACATTTCCATCCCAGCCTGTTGGTCAAACCTCTGATACCTGAACCCACACCCGTTCCATCCTCACCTCCCTGTTTTTGATTTGCTTTCTCGTTTGTTTGTATTCGTGTAAGAGCTACATTTTACTTTTTTTGTTGAAAAGTATATATATATATATATATATATATATTTGGATTTCTCAGTTAAAATGTACTTGTCTGTTAAAATTGTAAATGTTAAAAAAACTTACCTTTTTTCTTCAAGTGTAAAAATGGTAATTTGTCAGTTAGATGTTTTTGTTAAACACGTACAAATATGGCAGAATATATTTTTTTGTTATTTTAATACCTGCATTAATTACTTTTTATTTCAAATAAAAAAGGTAATTATATTCATTTCACTTGGTTCATTTCTTTGGCTTTTTAATGAAGTTAAATGAAGTATATTTACATCTATTAGAAACAATGAAAAGCCTATACACTATACATGGTCAAATTCTACTTTAACACAAATAATTAGGCTTGGAATTTAAGATGTGTTATTAAGTGTCTTTTTAAATATATAATTTTGTCCAGTTCATTTTATTAATCAGTATATATGTAGTTTATAATATTTAGTGTATTTCACAAATGTATTCACAAATATGATGATTATCAATGCAACAGCCTTAAAATCCAGGAAAAGTCATCGCACATGACATGATATGACATCCAAAATCTATTTCGATATATTGCCTCGCTAACTCAGACCACTGCTCATGCTCAAAGTCATCTTTCTGTGCAATTATAATATGAGTGACTAAATGTAAGGTGACTTAAGTCTTCTGGGTGATTTTCACGTGATGCAAACACAGCATAATGTTTGCTGACATGTATTAATGTAACTTTTTCTCACCCTCACCTCCAGACCCTGTTTACGAACTGCATTATAAGGTGAAGAAGCGCTCATGTGACAGCTGGTACATGGACAGGAGTGGCACGAGAAACCATGGGGTCTGCCTAGGCCGGCTGTGTGGTGGAGGTTCACAGGGTGCAGAAAAATGTCCTACAGTAACAGAGAGCTGGTCGAGTTCTTTGTAGACTACAAGCTGTCTCAGAGGAACTACTCAATCTCACTGCCAAGGCCAAAAGACACTGGTAAGAGGAGTGAGGAAGACAAGGCCGGGCCAGCAGCCAGTAATGGCTCGCTGGACGACAGCAGGAACAGACATGGTCCTCCAGAGATGCAGTCACCAGCACATGGAGGCATAGAGTCTATAAAGGCAGCTCTCAGGGACTCTGCTGAGGAGTTTGAACTGCTCTTCAAGCAAGCATTTAGTGACCTTTCCTTGAAGCTTGACATCACTCCCGACACGGCCTACCACAGCTTCAAGTGTGTGATGGATGAGCTGTTCAAGGATGGAGTCAACTGGGGACGAATAGTGGGCCTGTTTGTTTTTGGGGGGATTCTGTGTGTGGAGTGTGTGGAGAAGAATATGAGTGAGCTGGTTTCCCGCATTGTAGACTGGATGACAATGTACCTTGATGAACACATCAGTTCATGGATCCAGATCCAAGGAGGCTGGGTGAGTCTCCATGGCACGAACACACACACACACAGACTGACAGAAAGAGAGTTTGGTTTCCATGACGTCAGAGGACTTTGACTTCAATTTATTTTCTCTAACCTTAACCATAGTACTACTGGCCTAACCTTAACCTAACCTAAGGTCTCCACCTTAAAATGTAATAATTATGGGGGCGTCCTCATAAGGAAAAGACAAGTCTATAATGTGTCATAATATGCCTGTGTAAACAGATTTAGGTCCCCATCAACATGAGTAATGTGTGTGTGTGTGTTATGGAGCAGGATTTGCATTTACTCAGATAACATTTGGTTTAACCCTGGGTTATTAATACACAATAGATAGATATTATTCATTTTAATTGCACAATATAAACAGCATGATAAAAACTAAAGAGTTTTCACAATAGATCGGTCATCATGAAAAAACACTCACTCAGTCATAAATGTCATAGTTTCTGTGTATTTACACTCTCCCAGACATTACCAGCAGATGCTGCAGGAACATTTAGTCTCCTGTCGTTTAACTGTGAACTTTACCCATGGATCTGATAATGTTACTCACAATGAATGACTCCACCTCTTCGACATCAACGCACTTGGACCAGGATGTGGTTTAATAAACCTGTTGTTAATGAGCTTGTCATTAATCAGACATCAGATGTTAGGTTCAGTCAAGCCAGACAACTGAGAACAAAGTTGGATCCATTACTGTGACATGTTGTCCCACACTCACATTCTAATGTTTTTAGTGAAAGGGTTGATTTATAGAGATACAGCAATACAGCTTTTTTTTGTATGAACTAACTGTAAAAATGTTTCCATGTGTTTCCAACCTTGTAACACACACGTGCACCTTCACCTTTCCTCCTCAAGGTTCCATTGTTTGTCTAAGCCTTTCCTCTGAACTCACAAAGGTAGCTGCTGCTCTTATGTCCTCCTTTCTACACTCGCCATGCTCACATTTTGACACAATAGTCCTACTTCACTCTCTTGATCCTTTTCCCCTGACAAGCGATTAATTACTTATAACTTCTAAAAGGTACTGAGGTTAATGGAGTACTTTGCAGGGTTTTCGGAATTATAAGGTTCCTTGTGTGAACTGTTGGGTTTCTATTCTCTTGATAATATTGTAAAGGTTTCTGCCTTACTTTGTACAGTGCCTTATGATAATGCATGTTAAAATTGAACTAAATTGAATTGTTTGTTTCCCCTGCAAACAAACCTAAAAATGTAAATTATAAGCTTCAACTATTTTCCGGGAGATGCTTGTTGTGAATTAATCAATTATTTCATGTCAAAAGTTTGTTTCTGCCCGGTTCACAAAGAAAATATATATTTCAAAAAACACAATGTATTTTTTTGTATTTGGCCAAAATTTTAGATTTATGCTGGAGTATTCCTTTAATATGGACAGAAAGAAATCCAACAACTTAATCCCTCTTTTGTCTCTATTTTCTATTCCAGGACTGCTTTGCTAAAATGTTTGGGCAAGGTGGCGTTACAGAAGCGAGGAGATGTCAGGAGATTTTGAGAAGATGGCTGCTGGTCGGAGTGGGGCTGCTGACAGCAGTGGTGGTTGGCATTCTGGTCTCTAAGAAGCAGTGAAGGTGCTGCATCAAGTTCACCGTGGCACCCGGCCGCTCTGTTGCGACACCGACACAAGTCCAACCCCATAGTACATGTTTACAAAAAGTCCAGTCTGCTTATGCACTGACAGAATGTGGATTGGCTGAATATCCACAATTCTGTAGCTTGGTGACATGTCCAGTATTTTATTCTTTTAGCACATCAGCAGATTTTCACTTGTTAAAGGCTGTTAACTTTTCAGACAGGAAGTGCTTTAAATGAACCAGATAAGCTAAATCAGTGAAAAACATTTGATGGTTTGAGGAAATTTGGTGTTTTATCCAATGACCAATTCTATAATTTATATTTCCTGTTCACTATGTAGCACTCAGCTCATTTTGTTGGCTGTACTGGATTTTAAAGCATGCTTTTAAAACGTGTAGGTGTGTGTATATATGTATTTATTTATGTTTTTCTTGTGTCTTTGTTTAATTCTTTTTATCAGCTGTGTAAAAATATTCACATCAGTGACAGTAATATTGTCTGAGTCCAACACACTGAAGGTTTGCATTGTATCTCCCACAGGGCTCAAAGTACTGATATGTTACTGGTTCTTATGTATGAAGAAATGCCAGGTAAAGCAGTGGAAGTGTCCAACTGTCAAACTTATTCAGCAGCTCATTAGATGTAGAGAAACCGTTCAATTCATCCATTCATGATCTATTCCACTTATAGTTGAGGATGAAATTATTTTCATTGTTTTAAAAGTATCTCTCACATGCTGTTAAACACAGCCTTTTCAAACCTTCCTGTTTTATTTTGGATGCTTCCATTATTTGACTTTGCACACAGAAATGAAATGATTCCACAAAATATTATCTTCCCTCCTGATGCTAACAGTCCGTTGTGTCTCCTTGTTGCTGGATAACAGCCTGCAGTGGTTTGTTGTAGTTTTCAACAATCCCAGCCCATTCTTCTTTGGCAAATCTCTCCAGCTCCTCCAGATTTGATGGTCTTCTGGCATGGACCTTGGTCTTCAGTTCAATGGGATTTAAGTCAGGACTTTGTGCAGGCCAGTCACTAACGTTCACTCTGGTCTTCTGGAGGTCGTTCTTCACCAGGAGCCACGTATGTTTTGGGTCGTTTTGCTGCTGACTGCTTCGGGTTTTCTTTCCAGATCTTCACATCTCCTTCTTTCTTCATGATTCCTTCCACCTGGATGAGATTCCCAGTTCCAGACTCACTGAAGCATCCCCACAGCGTAATACTCACACCACCGTGTTTCACTGTGGGGACGCTGTTCTTTGGATTATACGCCTCCCCCTTCTTCGTCTTCGGTCTGTCTTGAAGGTGTCTCTTCTACAGAAGTGGACTTCTTCTTGGTCTTCAACCCCACAGTCCATTTCTGTGCAGAACTCTACTAATTGTCTTCTTCAATTCCTGACTTGTCTAAGTCCTTCACTAGTGTCTTGGCAGTTGTTCTGGGCTCTTTAGACACATCTCAGTCTTTGAAATCTTCCTCTTCCTACCTCGGCCAGGCTTGTTCTGTATTGGGTGGTTCTTAATATCTTGATGAAGCTTCTCACTCCAGTTCTTGACACTTGGAAACGCTGTGATAACTTGTTTATTCTCCTGCTTTGTGAGCATCAACAATCCTTTTTCTCAAGTCTAAACTGAATTCATGTGTTTTGACATGATGCTTTCTCAAGTGACAGCTCAACCCCTTACTGAAGATTTTCTACTGTGTGTAAATTGTTTTCAGCAGTACACAGTTAAGCATAACAGCTTTCTTCATGATTCCTTCCACCTTGATGAGATTCCCAGTTCCAGACTCACTGAAGTATCCCCACAGCGTAATACTCACACCACCGTGTTTCACTGTGGGGACGCTGTTCTTTGGATTATACGCCTCCCCCTTCTTTGTCTTTGGTCTGTCTTGAAGGTGTCTCTTCTACAGAAGTGGACTTCTTCTTGGTCTTCAACCCCACGGTCCATTTCTGTGCAGAACTCTACTAATTGTCTTCTTCAATTCCTGACTTGTCTAAGTCCTTCACTAGTGTCTTGGCAGTTGTTCTGGGCTCTTTAGACACATCTCAGTCTTTGAAATCTTCCTCTTCCTACCTCGGCCAGGCTTGTTCTGTATTGGGTGGTTCTTTTTGAATTTCTTGATGAAGCTTCTCACTCCAGTTCTTGACACTTGGAAACGCTGTGATAACTTGTTTATTCTCCTGCTTTGTGAACATCACCAATCCTTTTTCTCAAGTCTAAACTGAATTCATGTGTTTTGACATGATGCTTTCTCAAGTGACAGCTCAACCCCTTACTGAAGATTTTCTACTGTGTGTAAATTGTTTTCAGCAGTACACAGTTAAGCATAACAGTGGTTTGTGCTATGGCTCAATAAGGGGGCTAATAATTCTAGCCCCCTTAAGAACCTGGTAGATTTTGGATTTTATGGAATAATTTCATTTCTGTGTGCAAAATCAAATAATGGAAGTATCCAAAATAAAACTAGGATGTTTGAAAAAGCTGTATAATTTTTTTCTCTCTGTTTAACAGCACTTGGGACATACTTTTTAAATCAATTAATTTTTTTATAGGGGGACAACTAATTTTGTCCTCAACTGTATTGTTTGGGGGTTGTGGGGGAGCGGGAGCCAATTCCAGCTGACACGAGGAGAGAGGCACAGTACGTTTACACTCCCTTTCACAACTGCAGGAAGGTTTTCTTCATGTAGCTTATTTTAATAAGCAGATAATGTGGCTCATGCCAGTCTCCTACAAGAAGGAGACAGTGCAGATCAAAGTCTTTACTTTATCATGTCATGTGCCTCCACAACTCTTTGCCAGGCAATTGTTCTTGAGATAAACATTAATAAGAATCAAAATCCCAGTCAGGTTAATTGCCAAGTAAAGCTTTCACAATTCAAGGCATTTGTTGACCACGACTTTCCACCAGAGGTGCAGAGAAAACGCAGTGATTCCCTCAGTGAGTACAGTCCACTTAAAGCAAGAACATGAGGGGACACAGTCTCGTTCTCCGATGTTTTAACAGACTTTCTCAGTAAACACAAACTTAAACGTTAGGCTGGTCTGTAATGAGAGGACAGTGTACATTAAATATCTTAATTTAACTTCACTCAGGCAATTCAGAAACTAATAGATATATGTAGTAAAGTTATTGTATGTTTCAAGTCAGTAGATAATGTAAAAAGTTCATAGTGTAAAGAACAGAGGAAAACATTTCAGTGATTATTTAATACGAGATTTAATTACATTTATAAATGCAGCACTCTGCTGATACCTTTAATCGTTTCTGCTACATGTTTGTTGAAACCTACAATATACAATACAACAAAAGCAGCGGACTGAGACAGATCCTCTCAACAGTACGTGAACTAGTTCATCAGGTGATTCCTTCACTGACCGAACCTAAGACTTTAAACGTGTAAATCTCCAACATTTATCAAGGAATTTTTTTAATAATAAAAAAACGTATTATTTAACAGAGGAAGCGAAACTATGCCGATTCATGCCGAACTGTAGATCACTTTAAAATACGCAAAACCCCTGAAAGATGAAGTTAATCTCCAATGTTTATGAAGGAAATTCCTAAAATCTTAACATTTAACAGTGGCGTCTGGTGTATTTGGCGACAGTACCGGGCTTTTCTGTTTAGCACTACGCCTCCTCTTACGGACAGTCACCCGGCTACCCTGTTGCTGGGAACGACTGGAGCTACCGCTATGTGGTCCGCACCGGCTACAGGGGACTGGCTAACTGAATTAGCTTCTACGGTGCGAAGCCGAGTTCCGCCTCCACCATGGCAAACAAGCGACACTTACAAGTGCTACACGTACGACAAGTACTGTCATCGCTAAACAGGGCTCTCATGTTTAGCACTTAGCGAGGCCATCGCTGCTAAGCTAACTGTTAGCTAGAGAAACCCCGTGTGTGAATCTAAGTGAACCGCAGAGATTAGCTAAAGTGTCGCCAACAGAAGCTGAAACCAAAGCGAGTTCTTGTCCAGTGACCAGATTGTAACACTAGATAATTAATGACAGACATTGTACAAGTAAGAGAGCAGGAAAAACACGACGTTACACCGGTGGAAACAGGAAGTTAGCCGCCAGTAAGTTAGTCGACACGTGACACAGAGACTCCTCCCTTGTCCAACTGACAGAGGCATACGACCAAATGTATCATCATAGATTACATTAGATTTGACTTTATTCATTCCTTTTACCGCAGCAGGGTTAGGAGCAGACCGTACTACAAGAGGACATACAATACACAAATGCAGGAAATAAAGCACAATAACAATACTCTAAACAACGGAACCGGTGTGTAAATATATATTAAATATAATAAGAGGAAAATCGTGCAGTAAAGTCAAAATCCCTCACGTGAGGGTCACAGGGAGCTGGAACCGGTCCCGGCTGAGGTGGGCAAAAGGTGGGACACACCCTGGACAGGTTACCAGTCCATCACAGGGCTAACATACGGAGACAAACAACCATTCGCTCTCACATTCACACTTGCGGTCAATTGAGTGTCCAATGGATCTCTGCATGATTTTGGACAGAGGGAGGAAAACCAGAGAACCCAGCAAAACCCATTTACACACGGGAGAACATGCAAACTCCACACAGGAAGACCCTGGGTTGAACTGGTGACCCTCTTGCTGTGAGGCAACGATGCTTGCCACTGTTACGCTATGTGGCACTGCAGTAAACATCATATACTAAATTTATGTAAACCCATAACAATTATAGGGCACCCTGTTGAAAAGTTTAGACATTTTAAATATTTAGGCACATGTTTAGATTGTCACCTTCATTTTCCTGATAACATATTGTGATTTTTAAAGACAGGCATGAGCCAGAAAGTTTCTGAGCTGGTGAACAAGAATCTGATAAACAGAACTATATATTTTAATATTGTGGCTTTGTGTGGACACTTGGACATCAGGTTTAAAAGAAAACTTTCCAAAGTGGTTAATCCAGGGAAATTAAAGGGAGACAACAGATGCAGCTCAGTGACAGACAAAGGCTGAAAATCAACATGAAAGCTCTTGATATAATGAGTCATCCATCTCATCCAATTCAATTCAATTCAATTTTATTTGTATAGCGCCAAATCACAACATACATTATCTCAAGGCTCTGTACATAATAAGGCCAAAACCTTTACAATATTACAGAGAGAAAAGAAACCCAACAGTTCACACAATGAGAAAACACTAGGGGGCAGTGGAGAGAAAAATCTCCCTTTTAACAGGAAGAAATCTGTGACAGAACCAGACTCAAAGATGTGCGGTCATCTGTGTATCAAGTTTAGAATCAGTTCTGTCATGTTTATAGAACTACAGTGTCATTTATACAAGCAGCAGCAGAGATTATTGATAAGAAACTATACTGATGAACTTGATGATCAGAGCATAGTAACAATGACAATAATACTACTGTTAGTGATAATAAAAATAGCATTGAAAACTGGATCTGGTTCCTGCAGCCTGCAAGATGAGGACAGAGAGAGAGAGAGGACGGATGGAAGGAAGCAGTGCTTGTGCTTGTCATCCATTGCACTCCCATGCAGTTTGAACTGCTGTGTGCAGGGTGGTGCTTCATATGTGTGCAATCAAACTATTATATACACTACCAGTCAAAACTTCTCATTTAATGGTTTTATTTAATAATTTAATAATTCCACATATGGAATTATGTAGTAAACAAAAATGTGCAGCAGGGGTGACTCTTGGTCTTCTGAGCCAGTTTTGTTGTAGCACTTGATGGTTTTTGCGACTGCATTTGGGGACACATTTAAAGTTTTTGCAATTTTCCAGACTGACTGACCTTCATGTCTTAAAGTAATGATGGACTGTCGTTTCTCTTTACTTAGCTGATTGGTTCTTGCCATAATATGAATTCTAACAGTTGTCAAATAATGCTGTCAGCTGTGTACCAACCTGATCTGCACAACACAACTGATTGTCCCAACCCCATTAAGAAGGCAAGAAAGTCCACAAATGAACCCTGACAAGGCACAGCTGTGAAGTGAAAACCATTTCAGGTGACTACATCATGAAGGTCATTGAGAGAAGGCCAAGGGTTTGTCAACAAAGCAAAGGGGGGCTACTTTGAAGAATCTACAATATAAAACATATTCAGAGTTATTTCACACTTTTTTGTTTACTACATAGTTCCATGTGTGTTCATTCATAGTTTTGATGCCTTCACTGAGAATCTACAATGTAAATAGTTATGAAAATAAAGAAAATCCATTAAATGAGAAGGTGTGTCCAAACTTTTGACTGGTAGTGGTAGTTCAATTATAAATTTGATAAACTGAATTTAATTGTCTTTAAACGAGCTTCAATCTCTCCTTATCACTGTCCCCTCTTTTAAAATAGTTGTTTGTAATTCATGTTGTTTTATGTTGAGCCAAAGACAATTTTCTACACTGTGGACAATAAAGTAAAAACTAATTTAACTTACATACTGGAGGAGAGAGAGGGTATATAGTTGTACAGTAATTGTCCATAGAAATCCAGTAGACTTGATCAAATTCATACCACTTGTGCGTCGACTAGACACCGTGTTGATCCTGTTTGGATGCTTGTTGGCTGAAACATACAAAATTAACCCATCAAATGATATGATGAAATATAACATTGCACACGGTAAAATGCAGTAATACTAAAATGCCACTCCATTCTATTCATTCTGCTAATATTCACTATATACAAGCATACAAAGTGCAGTGCCAAATGCAGTGTCTAGTTTCTCTGTTTTTATTCTTGAGTCAGTCAAATCAGTCTTAACGTCATAGTATGAAGAGTGAAGATGACATTTCTTCCCTCAGTGTTTCTCGATAAAATCTGATGATGAACACACATGCAGTAAATGTGTGTTATCTCTGAACGGCAGCGCAGGGTTTTACGTCATGCGTATGAAAGCTGGAGCTGTAATTCTCCACATTGACCGTTTGGGGGCGCGCGTGAACCAGATATTTCAAAACGGCGACAGTGTAGATGAACTTATGGCAGTTGCCGTCCATGTTTTCTTGCTATACGTGTCACAGTGTAGCCACTAAATGGATGTTTTATCCTACACGAATGTCAGCATTAACCGAAACATGAGTTTGTTAGCTTTAGTCTCAGTTGAAGTGTCAAATAAAACTCTTTTAAAAAACAAAAAGACAAAACCTGTTTCCCTGTGACATTTAGTTCTCCTCAATATTTGTCTAGTAAAATCCCTCCAAAGTGAGGTCAGAGCAGTTGCAGAGAGAAAGTGCTCAGGCCACTAACGGACAGCTGTGTGACTGAGCCGGAGGAGCGAGCCTGTGGTCGCTAATCTGTCCTTGTCATTTGTTGCCATTTCCCCAGAGCAGAGCTGCAGCTGCAGCAGATAAATAGAAGACAGAGGCAGTAAAGGAAGAGGATAAATTATGGACACACTTGAACACCAGTTGCTTGTATTTGTGTGACTTTGACAGATTCTTGCAGAGTTTTTCTGATTCACTGGCTATTCTCAGCTATCAATTTAGCTATGAAAACACACACACACACACACACAGAGTCTGGTTTCCATGACTTTCAGAAGTCATTGCATTGATCTACATTAATTTCCTGGAGACTTACTCTTACCTTAACCACAATTAGTTCTGGACTAACCCTAATTCTAGCCTCAACCTAACCTTAAAAGTAATGGCTTTACCTTAAAATGCAGTAATTTACATAAGGAAAGATAAATCCCCTAAACAGATTTAGGATGAGGAAAGTATATGCACACAGACAGTCGGGTTTCCATGACTTTAGAGGGCAGTGCATTGACATTCATTTCCCGTTCATTACTCTCACCTTAACCATAACTATGACTACTGGCCCAATCTTAACCTCATGCTAACCATACAACATGTCTTCACCTTAAAATGCAATGATCAGGAAGAAAAGTCCCTATAATGTGACCGTGTTAACAGATTTAGATCCCCACAACATGAGTAATCCTTGGAAGACACACTCACCGACACACACACACACACACACACAGGCGATTTACAGATTTATCTAAAGTGAACTATACTGTGTGAGCGCACAAATGATGAAAACCATGAGTAAAATATGTCTGCAGACTATGTCTGGGGGGCAGACCTTATCAGCTGTCATCTACCTACAGTCATCTACCTACAGCACCTCCTTTTTTTTTTAATCCCACTTGTGTATGGTAACGCTTGAGTTTCATGCGTAAATTGCTAAAGTGCAGTGTTTGGTGCCCCACTCTCACTAACTGCAGGGGATGTGTGAGTGATGGTGCCAGCAGCAGGTGGGTGCTTTGGTGTCTGCAGCCTCAGTGATAACTTATCAGTCACACTACAGTCCTGAGTGAGCTGCCATACCCTGTTGCTGCTCAGCATAAATATACACAACACTCATCCTGTACATACTCCGCCTCTGTGTGCTGTTACTTGCATGACATTTCACATGAAATGTAACGTTTTCCACCCTAGAGTTTTCTTTTACTGTGGCTTTTATGAAGTTTGATGTGTGCAAAACTAAGTTAACCTGAATGTCATAAACACAGTCATCAAACAAATTAAAGTTAATTGCTATAAATTAACTCAATTTATTTTTCATCAGTTGCTTTTTCCAGATTAAAAATATCTCTAGTAATTATCACCAGCAACAATGCATGATGCCTCATTTCAAAATAAAATGCCAGTGTGTAAAGCTGCTTAAATGACCTACATTTTTATCAGCTACAACAGTAAATAGATTCGAAAAATGTAACTTAATAATATACACTTGAGGACAAAATGATTACCCCCCCCCCCATGAAAATGTCATTGTTTTAAAAGTATCTCCCACGTACTGTTAAACCGAGCAAAGATTTTTTAACACAGCTTTTTCAAACATCTTAGTTTTATTTTGGATGCTTCCATTGTTTGACTTTGCACACAGAAATGAAATGATTCCACAAAATATTATCTTCCCTCCTGATGCTAACAGTCCGTTGTGTCTCCTTGTTGCTGGATAACAGCCTGCAGTGCTTTGTTGTAGTTTTCAACAATTCCAGCCCATTCTTCTTTGGCAAATCTCTCCAGCTCCTCCACATTTGATGGCCTTCTGGCATGGACCTTGGTCTTCAGTTCAATGGGATTTAAGTCAGGACTTTGTGCAGGCCAGTCACTAACGTTCACTCTGGTCTTCTGGAGGTCGTTCTTCACCAGGAGCCACGTATGTTTTGGGTCGTTTTGCTGCTGACTGCTTCAGGTTTTCTTTCCAGATCTTCACATCTCCTTCTTTCTTCATGATTCCTTCCACCTTGATGAGATTCCCAGTTCCAGACTCACTGAAGCATCCCCACAGCGTAATACTCACACCACCGTGTTTCACTGTGGGGACGCTGTTCTTTGGCTTATAGGCCTCCCCCTTCTTCGTCTTCGGTCTGTCTTGAAGGTGTCTCTTCTACAGAAGTGGACTTCTTCTTGGTCTTCAACCCCACGGTCCATTTCTGTGCAGAACTCTACTAATTGTCTTCTTCAATTCCTGACTTGTCTAAGTCCTTCACTAGTGTCTTAGCAGTTGTTCTGGACTCTTTAGACACATCTCAGTCTTTGAAATCTTCCTCTTCCTACCTTTTGGAAGAAATAAAATCCATTGATGCTGTGATCATTTCACTTATTTAAAAGTTTTATGTGACCTCTGAAAGTGCTGTACTTTAAGCTGTGGATGCACCACAAGATTTCTTGCCCAATTTTACCCATGATTCACAGTTGGGCAGAGTCTGCACCAGTCAGCACTAGTTGGAGACAGTCAGAATGGCCGGTTGGCACAGAAATCTGTTAGTGTGTGAGGGCAACAGAACCAACCTGACCGCAGTCAAACAGGTTATTTTTAAACATTGATTGTTTGAGTCGACTCTGGATGCAATCAGGGAGTGTGTAGTGATTATCGATCCAACTACAAACACATCTTGCCAACAGCCAATGAAATACAGTAGGTGGGACACAGGAAGATGAAGACAACAGGAAGTAGTGGGAATATCAAAACAATGATGGCAATGTTTGTTTACCTTTAAACTGACACTTTTGCAGAAATGGTCGCTCTCGCGAGAGTTTGACGCGTCCAGTCGGCTGCATTTGGGGTGACAAATCATGTAGTCTGTGGTTCCTCGGGTGCAGTCGTTGGATGTGCGATCCCCAGTCTTTCAGTCGTCATCAAAGGATCTGCTAAAAATCTGCAGTCGGTTGGAGCGTCCTCCAAGTCTTTTCCAAATCTGTAACACCTGTGAAAGTTGTGTAGTGTGTCCCTAGCTTTAGCTGAACATATGTCAGTTCTGTGGAGTGGAGCATTTGCATACCAATCGTGTACAATTACACTATCAAAGTGGAGCCGTGGCTGTACAAAGAAGCTATTATACCTAAGTGAGGGGACACATTTACAGCACACACAAGATCTGAACTGTGGTCACTTTTAATGAAATGAACAGATGAGCAGATAATTTCAATGACTTTAAAAACAAAAGCCTTCAAAACTCCCGCACAGTGACTCACACATATTTATTTATTTATTTTCTCTGCATAGTTCAACAAACCCACAAACTATAATCCCAAATATAAAGCATCATTTCACATTAGGAGTAATGGAGACACAAATATGGCTTTCTAATTAGTTGCATGGTTGTATTTACAGCTGAAAGAACTCCCTCATCACTGTGTTTAAATGTGTAGCACCCACAGCAAAGTGCCTTTTTCTGACTTTACACTGGAGCCTGATGAAGATAACAATAGTAATCTACAATTAAATACAGAAATTCATGTTTACCTGGTGCATCAAGCCTTGAAACATACTCTCTATAAACAAATCCCCACAGACAGGTTGGTAATCAAGCAAAGTGGACTGTTCCTGAACATACATAACTGTTCCTGAACTGTTCAGTCGTTTCACACTACTGTGGGCACCATGCCATTGTTGAGGTGGTGTGTGTAGGGTAAGGAGGCAGACGAGTGCAGAGGGGAGGGTCCTGAGAGGAGGTGTGGTGGGTGGCTGTAGGTCAGGAGAGTTCCAGGGCTGAAGGAGAAGGGCCCACCATTGTCGTCTAGAGAAGATGGCTGAGCCACTTCAGAGTACTGCTCTAACATGGCCACCTTCTTGCTTTTCTTGTTCTTGTTAGAGACTTTCCTGTTGCGTGTCTGAATGCCATCCTTCTTCATGGTAAGGGGCCGATTGACCTGGGAAATGCAAAAAGATTTAAGTTGGAGTGTAAGTTGTGCAGCGTGTTTTTGAACTCCTTTGTGAAGCTGTGTGTTCAACTTGACTGACTGACTCACATTGTGCAGTTTAAAGTAGAGTCCACAGGCGTTACACACAGGCTCTCCGCTGGTGTTGCGTCTCCAGAGGGTTGTTGTGCTTGTGTGACAGTTGGCACACATTGTACCTGCTCGCTTGCTAACAATCTGAAAGAGAGGGGAAAAAAAGTTTCTAAACTGCTTTGGCAACAAATGATAAACATAATAGTTTAGGTTTTAAAGAGCCAGTCGAAGGCCCTCAGTCGACCATCATACCAGTCTTTTCTTGGGCTGGATTAGAGGCCTATTTTGGCCATTCATTTTATGGTATAATCCACAGGCATTGCACAGGTAATGGCCTGTACCATCACGGCGCCATAGAGGGGTAGCTGTGGCTCCACAGTTCACGCACTCTCTGGCCTCTGTCCAGTGTAATAAATGCATAGTTATTACTTCATGACAATATGAAAGGTTTATTCATGCATACAACATTCTTCAAATATAGAAAGAAAAAATATAGAAGGAAAAGTTTTTTTTTTAAATAGTGGTAGAAAATGTGTATCAATTACACATTTTCTACACATTCAGTAATTCAGTAAAAATATTTTACAATACCTGTATTCGTAGTACAGGACATATAGTAAAAGTGAACAGAATAAATTATTCAACAAATATTTACTACACTTTTTTTTCAGCTGCCCAGTTGTCATGGAAATGCAGACATTACAATTGTCATTTATCCAAGATAAGACCGTAGATTAATTTTCAGCCTTGAAATTTCTTGCATATGTGCACACCCACATTTCAATGGAAACTAGGCAACTCCATCTGCTGAGGAGAGACATGATGTGAGTGGAACAGCCACTAAATTGACCTTGTGGTAAGGTCACTGGTGTTTCAGTGCATCCTCACCTGGAGTGGATATCCTCATCTTGTTGCGAAGTTTGGGAGAGTATGAGGGGTTCATCCAGGCCCCGGGGCTGGAGTACAGTGCAGCGGAGCTGTACTCCTGTGGCCCTGTCATGTAAGAGCTGTAGGGGCCAAGCATGTGTGGGTGGGAGTGGGATGATGGTGTGCACACACTCCCAGCAGCTGGAGTCAGATTCAGAAGGTTGTTACTGGCACTTGACCCCCCCAGAGGGCTCAGACGTTCCACCTTTAGGGCGTCTTGAAGGTGGGGGCTGTCCCTGCTCTCTCTGCCGGGGGACGAGGCTCCATCTCTAAAGGTGGTGAAGGAGTACGAGACAGGAGTGTAGAGGGAAGCCGGGGTGTGTGAGTGCAGTGCGGTCTTGGCAGGAGGACTGCTGCTCCATGTTGAGGCTGGGGCATAGGGTGAGCTCAGGGAGTGGCTGACAGGACTGTCCAGCAGCTGGAGGTTACTGAGGAGGCTTGGGGAGGTGAACACCGGGCGAACTTTGAAAAGAGGAGCAGAAGAGATGGAGTCAGATCATGATTCAGAGCGAGGATGTGGAGGTGAGTGTTGGAGTGACAGTGGGTTGGAGCACTGACCCGAGCTTTGTCTGTAGGTTGACGATGCTCGATTGTGACCTGGGTTGGAGAAGAAAGAGGGGATGCCAGTGTAGTCTGTGTCCTGACTGGAGAAGAAGACCTCACCCTCCTCCACAGGGGACAGTAGTCCAGGCTCAGAGGGGAAACCAGCCAGAGCATCTGAGCTGATCAGTGCTGGAGACACCCAGTGCGACTGATCTGATGAATCCTCCATGCTGACAGGGAAACACTGCGGTACACACGTGAGAAGCCAATTTCTGCCAAATGCATCTTTACACAATTACTGTATTTTCCTTGACTTAGATTTGTGGTTACATTGAAAACAAGCAAACAAACAAACAAACAAAAACTATATTCAGTAGCAGCTGTGGTTTTTAGAGTGGCTTTGATTGACACACATACATTATCACCATGCTTTTCACTTGAACCATTACACCAGTGTAAGTCGAAGTTATCCAGGACAAGATCTCTGGAGAGCAGGCTCCTTCAAACTTCCTTTTCTAGAATCCTCATTTGACTGTGGCTGAAGGTAATGACTAAAAATAAACGGGTCTATAAATTTACTGCTGCACCCAGTGACCAAACAGTTATACGGTGGCCCTTCTGCAACAGGCGCGTCAGAATACAAAAGACTGTATTCTGACGCGCCTATTGCAGAAGGGCCACTGTGGTTTAAGTGTGGTTAAAGTGTGCAACACACCAACTAAAAATTCAAAAAAAAAAAAAAAAAAGTACAAAACACCTAATAGTGTGTTTGTAGGCAGATTAAGTGAAAGTGAGTAAAGAAAACAACCTTTATTATATTACACAACGTTTTCACACCAGTTTTCTTAAATCCTGATGTGTTTATGTGTGAATTAGAATGAGTTCATTTTGCACACATGCCAATCAGTGATAATGAATTAGATCTAACCCTAACCCACAAGCCAGGTGCAGGACCAGTGGATAGCACTTACAGTATCTGCCTAGGTAGCCATAAGAGGTGGATGCCTTGCTCAGGGGCACCCCAGCCCTTGACCTGTCCTGGGATTTGAACTGGTGATCCCTTGGTTACAAGCCCAATTCCTTTCCTCTTGGTGTGTGTGTGTGTGTGTGTGTGTGTGTGCGTGTGCATGCGTGTGTGTGTGTGTGTGTGTCAGTATAAGTATATAAGTCTTAGATCTGCAAAACTCAAGGCCACCACTAGATTTGTTGCATGATTTATAAAATTATTTCTTAATCTCTTTATTGAAACACAACTTTATTAGAAACATGTATTTAGTTTTAACATATTTATATTTTAAAGAACATATTTTTAAGAAAATATATTTTCTTAAAAATATATTTTCTGTTTTTTTGTTTGTTTGTTAGTTTTTTTTGGGGGGAAAAAAGCTAATTAACATTGCTCTGGTAAAGGCTGTATTTGTGGATACTGCAGTAGTGGGCAAGGCCACTGCCCTGCATATGTTTAGAGGAAGAAGAGGCTCATAGAGTCTGATAAATGTGGGAAAATCTGATAGACAACAACACTGTGAATGCTGAATACATCCAGATAGACCATGAATGTTATCTGATAAATAGAAGGGGGAACATGCAGCAGCAAAGTGGTGTTGTGCTGTTGCGCACAAAGATTATTATACAGAGATTTTAAAACAGGTGGCAATATTCCTATAATTTAGATTCATGTTCAATGAGTATACAGTTATTCGGAGACATACGTATCACAAAGAAACATGGTTGATGAACTTGAGCTTTAATTGTTTTAATGTATACATTCAATTATTTTAAAACCAATAATACTCTTTCCGTATTATTATTATTACATATTGCTATATTTCAATACACTGATAATTTGATGTAACTGTAAGATATTGAAAAGCACAAGTTTGTAGACACAATATTTGCCTGTATTCTTTACAAATCAATCAAACAATACATTAAAGCCACAGTAATTAACAATGCCAAAAAAGTTTCTGTCAGGTATGTATTGGACAGCACCACACACACAAACAGGACACAGAGAGCAAAGGGGTCACCTACCTGAGTGGGTGCCACAGATGAGCTACGCAGCAGAACTCAGAGATAAAGCAACACACACACACACAGGTAATGGATGGTCTCAACATAAGCTGATGTCTCCAAGAACAACTTCTCCAACCTCCAGCAAGTGTGTGGCTAAGAGATGTTCATGGGAGGGGTTGGGCACAGTTTTGTTAAGGGACACACCTCTTTAGTCGAGAGAGACAGAAGTTACATACGGAAGAGCTGAGATATTTGCAGCCCTGGACTGAAAAGTATGCCTAACTGTGTAATTCATTTGCAAACAAGTCTTATCAAGTTTTAAGCAAGTGAGTACGGTGAAGGTGTCAGTGTCCAATCTTGGTTCCTCTGCTCACAACATGTTTATGTCTGTGATAATGTCCACACGGAGAGCTCCATTTATTCAAAAGCTTTCGAGATTCAATGACAATGACTTCAAACTCTCCTCCAGACTAACTCATCAAGCTGATTGAGAATATTCCAAGAGTGTGCAAAGCTGTCATCAAAGCAAAAGATAGCTACTTTGAAGAATATAAAATATGAAACCTATTCTGGTTTGTTTAACACTTTTTGTTTTCTACATAATTCTACATAATGTTCCTTCATAGTTTAGTAGTAGTTTGGAAAGTCTTCAGTATTTATATACATTGTAGAAAATAGAAAAAAAAAAAATAAAGAAAAACCATGGCTCCTCTCCTGTGGAACCAGCTCCCAGTGTTGGTTCGAGGGGCGGACACCCTCTCTGTATTTAAAGTAACAAAGTTGAAAATCTTCCTTTTTGATAAAGCTGGAAACTTGACCCATCTCTTAGTTATGCTGCTACAGACCTAGACTGCTGGGGGATTTGCTGTGGTGCACTCACACTCACAGTATAAATAAGATTTTATTACATGTCATTAACCTTGTTCTCTCTCTCTTCCTCTGTCCTCATCTTGCAGGCTTCAGGATCCAGATCCAGTTTTGGTGCAATTATTATTATCACTAACAGTAGTATTATTGTCATTACTATGCTCTGATTAAAAGTTCATCAGTATAGTTTCTTATCAATAATCTCTGCTGCTGCTTGTATAAATGACACTGTAGTTTATGTACAGAGCCTTGAGATAATGTATGTTGTGATTTGGCGCTATCTATCTACTAAAATGAAGATAAAAATAAGACCATCCCTGAATGCACAAGACTTTCAATCATGAAGCAGAAGGACTACAGCAGCAGATGGCCACATGAAGGAGGCAGTGAAAGTGAACGTCATAAGGTGGTCATTACTGCAGTTCCTGGCAGCAGGAACTGCTTACAGGAGGACGGATACTTTTTGTCTGTTGATGAAATGTGCATACAGCCCCTGATAAGCACCAGCCATCATGGAAAAGAGTTTGACAGACATTTGAACAAAGCAAATATGAGATGCAAAGACTTTTTCTTTGTGGTCCAGTAAAGCTTATAGTTGAACACAGTAATGCAAATCAGGGGAAGAGCTACAATCATGAGGGAGAGATATGGTATGAACATGGCATTACTGTGCACAAGCCCGACACTGTCCCGGTCATTTGCTAGTCAAAGCAGTTTCCCAACTTTCCTCTGTCATTTTTCATCTACAGTTTTCAGGGAAATCAGGGTAGAAAAGCACTTGGGAAGAATCGGGGCCTTTTTTTTTTATTTGCAAAACACTGGAACTGTTTTTCTTTAAAACAAAGCAGCAGTTAAAATGGAACAATATCCTCAAATGTAGCAGAAAGATTCAGTTAAGCCAGATGCAAATCAATAAATAGGTCCTAGTAACTGTATCACTGTGTTGGTATTCAACTGATCAAAGTGTCCATACATGCTAGGAATAAAACTCCATCCTCACGGTCAGAGTGGCCGTCAGCTTAACAGTGTAGGGGAAACAAGGTCACGAGAGGATCACCAGTGAATATTTGAACAGACGATGTCGGGAAAGACTACTGTATTCTTGTGATTAGAACTAAAGCTGCTGTGTGCCCTCTCAGTGTCCTCTATTTTTCCTTTGCTCTTCTTGATATGTCATCTGAATGTCCTATATTTGACAGGAGAAAGACAACATACATCCTATATGTTGCCTTTAGGAATAACCTGTTGTAATAATCAGTGAATACATCAACATGTGCTTTGAAAATGATTTTCACTGACACTTCATGTCTGATCCTGTGACACACAAGGCCTTGTATGATGTTTTCGGGCAGTGTGGTTATTTATGCTTGACCACATTCTATATTAATGACTAATAGTGGGCATTGATTATTATACTTGATCTACACTATGCAGTGTATATATTTTATTTCAAATAGGCACTTTTAAAGTTAAAAAGAGCAGAGCAGACGACCGAGCTGGGATGTGGCTGCTGCTGCTCTCTCTCTCTCTCTCTCTCTCTCTCTCTCTCACTCTCTCACTCTCTCCCTTTTTTGGTGTGGTGGTGGGGTTTTTGGGGGGGGGGGGGGGGGGGGGGGGGGGGGGGGGAGAGTGGACTGCTCTGCTCTGATAAAACACTATCAAGATGAAAGAAAGAAGCCAGGAATTTCAGGCCTGTCGCTCACTGTCATAGAGCAGCGCAGACGTACACACAGTCCTACAGGACGTTGCAGAATATGTGCTTATTAAATGTGTGTCTGACATGCACAGACAGACAGACAGGCAGACAGACAGACAGACAGACAGACAGACAGACAGACAGACAGACAGACAGACAGGCACTACATGTCTGCCAGTATCTCCACAGAAGCACACTGTCCTGACACTGAAGTGTCTTGTTGGACAGTTGGGAGACAGTGGCATGAGCGTGTCAAAGCTGAGGGATGGATGGTGGTGTGTCACCACTGGACTTTGGGGACAGCTCTCCAGTTCCCCAGAAACAGGCTTCTGAGAAGGTGGTGGTCTTATCTCTGCCATGCAGGGCTTCATGTGTGCAACGCACACGCACACGCACACGCACACACACACTCACATACTCTTACAGACTGTCGTTGACTTCCATTCATTTGAACTGCCTAACCCTAACCTTAACCATAACCACAAGTCAGATCTTAGCCCTGCACTTAAACAGTTCCTCAGAAATGGTTAGTCCTCATGGAGACTAAAACACTGGTTAAAAACCTGGTCCTAATGACATGGATGTCACCAGGTTTTTAACCAGTGTTTATGCCAGAAAAGGCAACGTGCTTAAAACGTAAATAAAAACAAAATGCTATGATTTGCAAATCTCTTTTGACCTATATTCAATTGAATAAACTACAATGACAAGATATTTTGTCATTGTCATTGTGTCATTTGTTGAAACTGATAAACTTGATTTTTTTTTTTTTTTTTTTTTGCAAATATTCACTCATTTTCAACTTGATACCTGCAACACCTTCCAAAAATGCTGGGACAGGGTCATTTTTACCGCTGTATTACATCAGCTTTTCGTCTAATAACACTCAGCAAGTGTTTGGGAACTGAGGACACTAATTGTTGAAGCTTTGCAGGTGGAATTCTTTCCCATTCTTGCTTCATGTACAGCTTCAGTTGTTCAACACTCCAGGGTCTCTGTTGTCTTATTTTCAATGGAAAAATAAGACAACGGACAATGGAAGACAGGTCTGCACTGACCTGTATGTACCTTAACCGATGGTGCCTTCACAGATGTGCACATTACCCATACCATGGGCACTAACACACCTCCGTACCATCACAGATGATGGCTTTACATGTCCGTGATTTCCAGAAATGATTGGAAATGTGGACTCGTCAGAGCATAGCACACTTTTCCACTTTGTGTCACTCCATCACAGATGAGCTCAGACTCAGAGAAGCCAACGGTGTTTCTGGGTGATTTTTTCACGCAGGTGTTCACAAAGTGGTGAACCTCACCCCATCCTTGTTTGTGAAGGACTGAGCCTTTACCCAATCATGACACTCACCTGTTTCTAATTAACATGTTCACCTGTGGAATGTTCCAAATGTTCTTTGAGCATTTCCTCAACATTCCCGGTCTTTTGTTGCCCCTGTCCCAGCTCTTTGGAATATGTTGCAGAGGGAATATTTGCAAGTTTATCAGTTTGAACATTAAATATATTGTCTTAATAGTGTATTCAATTGAATATAGGTCAAAAAGGAATTGCAAATCATGGTATTCCATTTTTATTCACATTTACACAATGTCTGGACTTGGTTTGTATTTATGTAGCACTTTTCTTGTCTTGACCACGCAACACTGCTTTACATTACAGCGTTTCCATTTACCCATTCACACACACTTTTATATGTGTGATTTATACTCATCTTTCATACCCATTCACACACTGTCGGCACAAGCATTAGGATCAGCGCCTTGACAACTTCAACCTCAAGTTGAAAAACAACTTGATCTACTGCTCAGCTACCGTTGCCCTACAAGTACACACACACACACACACACACACACACACGTCACGACAATAACATTGCTTTCTCACCCTCTCCCTAGTTTATGCTCTTCCTCTCTCGCTCTATGCCTGATCTCAGAGATTCAACACCACAGCTCAAATATTACAGCTCAGCACTACGATATATTATAAACAGTACAGTAGCTACTCATTACTGCTAACATTAATATTATCCTTATTGACGCTTCATCAATGGCTTGTGAGGAGCTGGAACCAGCCCCTGGTGGCGATAGCAGATGTCTTTGTACAATTTGATGTGTATATACAAAAGGTTTTTGTGGAGTTTTTGCCTCACTCAGTGAAAGGGTCTAAGAATAGAGGGTGACTGCAAAGTGATTAAGTTTTAGTCATTTTCCTTGGCCACTTAGATTTTCTTAGGATTTCCTTTCGTAGGAATAAACACTAACTGTGGTGTATCTGTGTTTGACTCTGTTGATGTACAGTGCAGTGTAAAATGAGTGCGTGTAACGTGTCCAACAAACGTGTCCAACACATTTGTTTTCTTATGAAACTAACATTTCCTGTTGAGTGTTAAATAAAGGAACCACTTGAGTTAACATATCAGTGGCTCAGTAAGTGTCATCCTAATGATTTTAAAATATACATTTCATTAAATTTTAAAAAAAAAAATATATATGCTGTATGTAACGTCACACATGTAAGTGTTTAAATATTACTAACTCTGATCTGCCAGTGTCAACAGAAAGGTATCATCCTGAAGCCTATGCTGTCCTCTAGTGGTAATTTATTTAAAAAGACAGTTGGACAATTTTCAATAAAGTAAGACAAAATACATTTTTTAATATTTTAATCCCAAACTACTGTTTTACAGTAGTAAAATAAAGGGAACTAAAAATAACACATGCCAGATCTGAATGAATGAAATATTCTTATTAAATACTTTGCTCTTCACATAGTAGAATGTGCACAACAGCATGTGAAATTGATTGTCAATCAGTGTTGCTTCCTACGTGGACAGTTTGGTTTCACAGAAGTGTATGTATGTCCAGGAGAGTCAGCATAGACAGTGACCCTGTAATGCTCCTTTAGTGAGCCTTAAGGTGACTCAGGTGCCCACAGGGAGCTCACACTGAAACACAGCAGGACACTTCTTTGTGTGTGTCAGGTGTGGTGTTCCAGTCTCTGGACACGTGTAGAGAGAAGCTCACTGCTCCCAACCAGCTTCTTGAGTTAAGTGGACTGTGTGGTCCACATTTTGACTTTTTAAATTTTTTTTTACTTAATCCCTCAAATAAAGCAAATACAAACACACAAAAAGTATAAAGGAACACAAAAAATATTACAAATGTTAATAAACGACATACAAATACAAAAAAATATTTGACATTTCATAACAACATAAAATACAGCAAAAACAAAGGTCAAAGGTCATCATATTCTCTCAACATGTTTCTGTGCAGTATCTTGGCTGTTCCTGGGGCTGCACTTTTCTGGACACAGATCTCAGATCTCAGATGTTGTTGCTGGAATCTGTTGGAGCCGCTCTCCCAGTTGGGGGGGGGGGGTTACAGCTCCTAGTGTTCCAATCACCACTGGGACCACAGTTGCCTTTCCTCCCCACATTTTTACGTGTTCCTTCTTCCTGGTGTTGCTGTTGCTTAGAATCACCAGGTCTATCACTACTGCTCTCTTCTGCAGCTTATTGACTACCACTTTGCAGGTGTCTTCCATCTTTCTCCTGGGATCTCCACTCCAAAGTCTGCACCCTGGGTTCTGCCTGGTGTGGTAGACCACAGGCTCTACTGTTTTGGTGGTTAGGGCCTGCTCCTGTGCAGCCATGATCAGTGCCTCTGTGATGTCTTTCAGTGCAGCTTTCTCCAGCCATTTTACCAATATCAGCCACTTCTTCAGTTTGACAAAGGAACATGCCATGCAGGGGCTTGCACTTACATGCTTACCCCTCTGGCTCCTCCTTTGTGCTGAGTTTCAGGTGCCTGAGGCATTGACGTAGTAGGTCATCATTTATTGATATGATATTAGTTGCTTTATCCCAGATAGTAGGTTATAGACTGTTAGTTGGATGTTACTGCTTCCTTCTGTGGGTCCTCCATAATGAGGACTGTCTGACCTTTTGGTTCATCTGTGCGGCTAAGCATTCACGGAGAGAGGTTAGCTTCTTCCACCAGTAGGTGTGGATAATGTCAGGGCCTGGTGCTGAGCGGCTCTTCATTTGGGACATTCTGTCTTGGATGTCTGTCGTTATCTCTACTGGGTCTTGTGGGATATTGCTGTGGGGGGCTTTCAGGTATGCCAGCCAGTGGGCATTGGTGTTATGTAATACCTCTTTTTCCCCATATACTTTTCTATTATTGCTTAGTCTCAGCCTTAGGTGGGTCTGTGGTGGTCTTACTGCCTTGCCACTGCCAGTAGACCTTGGATGGGTTGGTGGAGAACCCATCCTTCATGTATCTCTTTAGGTGGGCAGCAAGGGCTGCAACTCTTTGTTTGGCAGATAGTGCCTCAGATATGGACAGCTTGTTGTATTTCTTAGGCAGCTCTTTCTTTACCACACATCTTATCTCTTAGTTCAGCTGCCCTTGTGCTCATAAGCATTATTGTTCCTGGGGCTTGGTACCCAATATTGGAGCGTGGGGATGATGATAAAATCTTCCCTCTGACCTGTTGTCCTTGTTCCCCCTTGCCACAACATCTTTGTACCTCATCAGTTTCTTACTGTGACGGTAGGTTCCTCTTTCAGACATTAGAACACTGAGCTAGTAGTTGTTTCTTTGTCAACTTGGATGTTGGGTTTTGAAGCATCAACAAGTCCCGCATCTTCTCCATGTATCCCTTCTCAGTGGAGTTGCTCTCATAGTAGGATTTCATCAGGCTCCTATTCTCTACTGTAGTCCAATAGTCTAGTATATACGCATACACAGTATATATATATATATGTAGATTGCAAACAACCACACTTAAAAAACCTGAATTATTCCTATAACAATTTGCCTCATTCTTAGACTTAAAGGGGACATTCAGTGGAAAATCAAATGTCTGATCTTTTTTGGTGTGTCCTCGTGTCTTTCCCATATTTAAACATCACTAAAGTGTCACAATAAACACTTCAGCCACTTCTCTGTTTACCTGAGCTCGAGCAAGAGGTTTTGAAAAGTCGACTTTAGTTACATAACTAGCACATTTGCCGTGCAACCAACCCTCCCCCAACAGCTACTTGTGGTCATGGGTGTGAACATTCAACCTGAAGAAGAAGAAGCACCGCAGAGCAGTCAGTCAGCTGGTAGCTGGCCAATCACAAGAGACTCAGTGTTCTGGGGAGCAGTAATAAAGTGGCTTAATCTAAAGAGACTATGAGGTTTTTGACCAGAAATATTATTTAGTTTATCCAAGTAGACATCAATAATCTCGATTTTTCTCGGTTCAAAAAGACCATTTTATGTTTTTAAGTTTTTCTTTCGCTGCACATGATCAGGATGAAAGCTTTAACATATTTGTGACCAAGAATTGAAAAGCTCCTCAGTGACTAAACAGTGTTTACAAGCTGTATTTAGGTTATGTTAAAATCAATTTTTTTGATGTGGTGTGTTCACTGCCGCAATGTCTGTGCTGTTACAACTATAGTATGTGATGCTGCAGGAACACACTACACTGGTGAGGAGTAAAGGAAAATTTATATCTGAGAAGAAAGACACTATACATCTTTGTTTAACATGTTTATTTTTTGATGATAAAAGATACATTAATCCCTACAGTACAAAAAACACACATTGGAAAATACAGGACATTTCCAGAGAACCTGCAAACAGCCGATGGAAACTCACACCAGTGAGTGCTGAGAGCAGCACTCGTCCCAGTGCGAGAGGGAAAGTTCAGTGACCTCGGCACTGCTGATGACGACGACGACGACTTAGCTAACAAGGGTGCAAAAAGAGTGACCCAGGAAACATACTGTGGAAGGAAAGGACACAACTGTATACTACATGAAGAGAAGAACAAACTCATTACATGTTTTTTCTTTTTTGAGAACCTTCAGCTAATGGTCTAACTTAAGGCATCACTACTAAAATACACTGCTTTAGCATGCATGTCTAGTTTTGTTCAACAGACACACCAACACGCACAAAAAAGTCTGAATGAATATGAAGAGAAAGTTTGCTTCTAGAAAGAAATCAGGAGAAACCACATACCACATAATGGAAACCAAAGGTGTGAGCCGACGAAGAAAAGGCGGCAAGCGGACACCTCGGTTCTAATCTTCCTTCCTGGCCGTTATCATCATAAATGACTCTGCCCTTAAAAGCAGATTATTATCTCATGTTCAGTCAGAAAACTCCCTGTACAAGCTTGTACTAGAATGAATGGAGCAGTAATTCAGACTACAGTGAATCAGCTCGACATACGCAAATTAGAACAATCAGGGAGACTATATATATTTATTTATATATATTTATATTTGCTTCTTTTATAAGTAAAGACACAAAAGGTAATCAAGAGATGACCAACATGTAAAAACAGTTTGTTACAGGTAGTTATATAAAAGGCCAAGATGTTTATTTTTGTTTTATTCTTGCTCTATGAACGAACTAATTTACAAGTGAGTTCACTTCTGCAGTGTAAGCTTTCGTCCTTTGATGTCCCCATTCAAAGACATACAGGGTTTACATATCACAGTTCACTTGCACACCATCTGTTGTCTGAAATACAGAGCCAGGGGAAGGAAAAAATTAAAATTTATTAAATGGCTTGACATACATCAATAGGATAGGGAAAATATGTCTACTAATATAATTTGCCTTTCTAAAAAAATTAAAGAGTTGAGACACCACATTCATGAGCATAAAAAGTTTAGGACAACTGATTGGGATATTCAAGTGGAAAAACTCAATTTTTTTTTCCCCACATACCCCATGAACTCCACGTTTGGCAAACAAAGCAACACAAGCACTGAGTAGTAACGAAAGTGAAAACTCTCCTCTCCCTGGGTCCAATTCCAAAGTTCCCTTCAGTCCTATAACCTCGGCGGTTCTATTGGAACAATTACAAAAGTCATTCTCTCGTTCATCACCATCTGTTAACAACAGGAACATATGACCAACTCAACTTGTTATTTTAAAATATAGTGGCAACTTCAACATAGCCACTAACCTTTCCACAAACACAAGCTATGGGGATGGACAACAGTTAAAAAAAGATGCTTTTAAAAATGCACACAACATACACACAGGAGAAAAAAAAAAGCTTACAAAATACAAAAATAAACTACACAAAAGATCTGCATCATTGCTTGCTAATTTTTTGGGAAGATTTTGCAATATTTTTTTCTGTGTGCTGCAAGTTTCACTTCTAGCAAAGTTCTGTCATTATTCTCTACAAGTCTCTTCCTTTGTCATTCTTCTCTTTTTTTTTGTCCAGTTCCAAGTGTTGGCCACCAGTCCTCATCTTGGTGTAAAGAGCGCACAGTGATGACTTTAGCAGGAGACTAGAGTCCAGTACAATGACTATACAGACTTAGTTCTTGATGATGCACATTTGTTTTGAGCAAAAACAACGGAAAAAAAATGATGTCCTCTTTCACAGAGGACAAGTGCTTTATTTGTTTCTATACCAATTTTTCCTCTCAGCTAAACTAATGCCTTCACAGCCTATTCCAACAATGTACATCGTTTCATGTAGTCTTTCTCTATGTCCCCCAGGTTTCACAAAAACAAAAGACAAAAAAGGGTCATACTCAGACTGACTCCCAGTTTGTGAAGATGTAAATGCTTCTCTATACTGTTCAACTATTGAAACAAGCCAAAAAAAGATGTTAAAGGATGGAAGAGGATGTGACTGAAAAAGATGATGTGCTTTTAAGTTTGTGTTGCTCTAAATATAGTACGACCAACAGAACAATTGAGGAAGGAGGGGTTTTATCTACAAAAACATCAGATCTCAGATACTTTCATCTGGACATTAAATTGTTGATCTGCATCCACTGCTGTCTTGATCTGAGACTTCAAGGTCAAGGATGAGATTAGGATGTGGATGAGGTGGTGAAGGAGGGGGTGAAGGTCAGTCTTCCTGATAAAAGGGCAGCAAATGGAAAAAGGGCAAAAGACTGGGTGGGGTCTCTTGGGCAACCTCACTGGTCCGTTCTTGCTTTCTTTGGACCAGTAACCTTACTGTGAAGCAACAGATAAACCAAAAATAAGCATTGCATGTTGTCATCATTTCATCACTGTTTATGTTTATGTGTAGTCTACAGTATGTTCACAGAATCAGACTTACGTATCAGGAGAGGCGCCTGGTCTTTTGGGGGCCGGTTTTGCAGAGGCGGTGTCTTTGCCAGACTCTAAAACGCAACATTGATTTGAGTAATGATTCAAATCTCGTCCACTATTGTCTCACACAAAGAAGTGATAGTTTGGTGCTAGTTAGGTAGATAGATGTTAGTGAGATGTGATGAGGTGCTGTGCTCACCTTGCAGCCATCGAACTTGGGTGGCAGGACCGTAGCCCTTCTCGTTGCGGGCGGCAATGCGGAAGATGATGGCAGGCTTCGTGGTGTAGTCAATGTGGGCGTTTGAGAGGCTTGACGACTGCACCAAGCACGAAGGGTTGGGTCCACAATACACACGCATGAAAGCTAGCTGGGCTGGGGTGGAGGCCTTTGCTTCAGCCGTCTGGTTGCTCTGGATAGCCAGGTACACAGAGTATTCAATGATCTTCCCTGATGTCACAGATGGAGGCTCCCAGGTCAGGTGGGCACCATCTGGGCTCTGTAGAGAAATAAGTGAATTCAATTCAATTCAGTTTTATTTGAATAGCGCCAAATCACAACATACATTATCTCAAGGCACTGTACATAATAAGGCCAAAACCTTTACAATATTACAGAGAGAAAAGAAACCCAACAGTTCACACAATGAGCAAACACTAGGGGGCAGTGGAGAGAAAAAACTCCCTTTTAACAGGAAGAAATCTGTGACAGAACCAGACTCAAAGATGTGCGGTCATCTTTTAAATTGAATTCTAAACTGTACAGGGAGCCAGTGTAGAGAAGCTAACACTGGGGTGATGTGGTCTCTCTTACCAGTTCCTGTTAGAACTCGTTCTGCAGCATTTTGAATTAACTGAAGAGTTTTAACAGATCTAATAGAACATCCAGATAGTAGTGAGTTACAGTAATCTAATCTTGATGTAACAAAAGCATGAACTAGTTTTTCAGCGTCCTTTAAGGATAAAATGTTTCTAATTTTCATAATGTTCCGCAGGTGGAAGAAGGCTCATTATCTAATACTCATTAGTGTTGGACGCCACCCACTACATCTGGGGTTAATGTCAGTACAGTTTGATGTCTTTATTTGGAATCCACAACAATAGAACGGACAAAAAGTATAATTTCAGGTGTTTAACCTTGCTGATTTTGATGGCGCAGGGAGCTCCTGGGAAACCTGGTAAGCAAGTCTTGAACGCAGATATCTCTGAGAAAGCTCCACGACCACAAGCGTTGATTCCAGCAACACGGAACTTATAAGCTGTTCCAGGCTGCAACTCCATTTTCTTCATCTGGCTGTAGTCAGGCATGATGCCAGAGTCGTCCTTAACAACAGCAGAAGAGGAGGAAACCATTAAAGATCCACAGAGCATGTACAGTCGTCTGACCATAACAGCTCTTGAAACACTTACATCTCCTTGAGACTCATCGGCTGGCACATAGAAGTGGGTGACAACCATATTTGTGACTTTCACAATTCCAACATCAAACCACTGATTCTCTTTCTTTACAATGGGTTTCACTGGGGTTGGCTGGGGAGCTTGTTTCTGAATAGAAAGACAAAAATTACAGTCAATGAAAATTTTTTCATATTTCTCTCTCTCTCTCTCTTTGTCCTGCTAGGACTGAACACATGTTTAGTAATGGTGCAATAACTCACCTCTCCTTCAATGCCATTGGCGACCTCTGCTAGAGCAGCTGCTGCTTGTAGCTTGGCTGGACTTGCCACTGATACAGAAGGTGCAAAGGTACTGGATGGAGCCAGGGCTGTGGAAGTGAACAGAAATACCAAAAGGATTGATATATCGCGTACAACAAAATAAAAGTAACAATAAAAACCATATTCATAAAGACTTACTCTCAGCAGTGGTGCGTGGCAGCAGAGACACTACAGCACCGGTGACAGCTGCAGTCATCTCGTTGTGTCCGTTGCTCTCAACAGAGGGGTCGTTGAGGCTGTCAGCAGGGGCCAGGCCCTCAGTAGGTAAGCTTGTGTCTACAGTAGCCTGTTGGGCTGCTGCCTGAGCCTCCTGCAGCTGTTGCTGCTGCACCAGTGCTGCCAGCTCCTGCTGGGTTAGCATGATGGGGATGTTGGTGGGTTGCTGGCTCTCTCCAACAGAATCACTTTCATCTGTAAAACAGATATATCTTAAAAGCTCGTTCGTATCATAATCATGGCAGCCTTGAGAAAAGGTTCTAGTTCTCAAGGTAAGGAACATCAAGTTGCACAAGTAAAACTAATTTTCTCTAATACTCTACAGTCAGGCTAAGGTGTATGGGGCCACTATTGAAGACTGTAGAAACCGCAGGGTGTACAGGTGTATGATTGAACTCACTCATTACAGCTTGCTGAGCTGCTTGGAGAACAGCCTGGATAGCCAGGGCTTGAGCTTCTTCAGTGGCTGCTGCCTGAGCAGCAGCCTCTGCTGCAGCAGTCACAGCCAGCTCCTCATCTGACAGTCCTGTCACCATTAGAGTACCTCCCTGGCCCTCAGACATCAGCTCTGAGGGCAAGTTCAAATCTGTTGCTGTGGATGCTTCTCCCTGACAAAACACATTTCACAAGTCAAAATTATATGAGTGAACAAGGTGCAGTTGTGCCATGATTTTTTTTTAACCAGCATTTACTTCTGCTTGTGTCTCCATGGCAGTAGATCCCTCTTCTGTGGGCACGGCTTCTGCTGATGCTGCCTCTTCAGTCTGCATTGGTTCCTCTGTGGAGCTAGCAACAGTACTCACACCTTCTGTGATTGATGAAATTGACTAGACAGAAAAAAGAAAATATATACATATATATATAAAGATAATGACAAAGCACCTCAACTTTTAAACCAATTAATGGGTTTGAATATTTTAAGAGATTGTTTGATATTTTGAGATTTGTTTCATCTTCTTAAAGGTGAATATTTACGGTTTCTTAGCTTTACATGACAAAGCAATCATTAAGACTGATTAACTTTGGTTTGTAGACAAAACAAGGCATTTGAACATCATTTTCAGGTTTGAAAATTCATCAAGAAATTAATCAACAGTTTAAATGATTATGAAAATAATCATTAGTTGCAGCCCTAAACAATTGCAGCCTTTAATCAGAGAGCAAATATGCAACAGTGTTACCGGTACGGAGGGTCCAGGGGCTGGTGTAGACTGAGTGACAGTAGTAATGGCCCTGCCTTGGGTGGTGGTGACCATGCTAGTTGCTGCAGTGGTGGCAACCACTTCTGTGCTGCTGGTACCTCCGGTTCCTTCCTCTGACTGCTGGGCTGCTAGCAAGATACACATGCATGATTTGTTTGATTTCATTCCCATGAATGCCCATACCCGCAAGCATTTACTATGTGGCAGGTCAGTGCTTGTAGAAGTACTTTTGCTGTTTGCATTAGAAGGGCATGAATCCAAAATAATTAAATGCTACATATTTCTAATGTACAACTGAATTAAGTAAATGACATTCATGTTAGCAATAAAAGAGCAGAGTTTACATACAAAGCAAATTAGGGATAAGCCAATACAATACTCAGTATTGGTCCGATACTGGTCAAAATCACTGGATCGGCCAACACGATCCTATGCATCGCATGCTTCATTTTACATAGACAGTTAAAGTGTAAATAAAGCTTAGTAACAGCATTTTAGCCGAGTCACGTTGTAGGCTGTATATTTCTTCTTTATGGGAGGGGAACATCTGTTAGAAAGTTTAACAATTTTGTCTTTGTAATAGCTTGAAATGGCTTGCACAAATGTGTTGTTCACTGCTTCATAGTTTAAAAAAAGTCAAAAATGACTATTGGGAGATAATTGGGTTTGCGATACTGATAACAGACACAAAAAAGTGGAATCTTGTCTTTCCCACTAGATAGTACTGAATGATGCCATGCCTACCTGTGCCTTCACCTGTCTCCATGCTGCAGGTGGCAGTGGTTGCTGTGTTGGTGGTCCCCGTCTCATGCGTTTCACAGGGTGGGTTAGAGCACACCCTCTGAACTAGGCCTGCTGCTGTGCTTGTCTGCTCATCTACCACACTGGATGCTGCTGTGGACAGGGTGTTGGTGTTCTCTGTCTCCTCTGTTTCACAGGGTGGGTTGGAAAACATCATCTGCACAGTGCCCGTCTGGCCAGCGTTCATGTTCGATGAGGCCTGAGTGGCTGTGTTGGTGGTTCCTGTTACATGGGTCTCACAGGGTGGGTTGGAGCACACCTGTTGGACGCCTACCATGCTAGCCGAGGCTGTGGTTGCTGTGTTAGTTGTCCCAGTTTCATGGGTCTCACATGGTGGGTTGGAGCACACAAGGAGTGCAGACATGTTTGATGACGCAGTTGTGGCTGTGTTGGTGGTTCCTGTTTCGTGGGTCTCACATGGTGGATTTGAACAGACCTGCACAGGTCCAATTGTAGCAGAGGAGGTGGTAGCTGTGTTGGTGGTCCCTGTCTCGTGGGTTTCACAGGGTGGATTAGAGCAAATCTGTCCAGCTCCAATTGTAGCAGAGGAGGTGGTGGCTGTGTTGGTGGTTCCTGTCTCGTGGGTTTCACAGGGTGGATTAGAGCAAATCTGCCCAGCTCCAATTGTAGCAGAGGAGGTGGTGGCTGTGTTGGTGGTTCCTGTCTCGTGGGTTTCACAGGGTGGGTTTGAGCAAACAAGGGTGACAGTGCCAGAACCTTCCCCAGCCTCAGTGGAACTGGGCTGCTCAGAGGTTGGTGAAGCCAGGATAGAAACTGGTAAATCCTGCACTGGTTGAGCTTCTACTCCACTGGGAGTTGTGATCAGAGTCACCTGTGTGGGCTGGTTCTGAGGAGAGGAACAACAACTTCAGTCTAGTCTTGGGCCACATAGCAAGTTTCAGACAAAAAGAGTTTGTGATAGAAGCTCTGTGACTACTCTATAGTAGTAAGTGAAAGCCTATAGTTTCTCGAGCTGATGTTTTAATGATTGCAATCAAGAGTAGCTTGAGGGAGGACAACCAGCTGGGACCTACCTGTACTGTGATGGTAGAGGAGGGCAGTGTGGAGGCAGAGGTCAGGCTTGTTTGAGTAGCTGACACAGTTATGGCAGCTGGGCTGATGACCTGGCTAGACAGGGTAGAAATGGTTCCTAGCGTGGTAATAGGGGTGACCAGAGATGCACTGGAACTGTCCCCTGTTCCTCCTGCAAGGCTTGTGGAGACTGTGCCAGTAACAGTTCCAAGAGTGGTGACACCTGGAAGTGAGATAAGTGGCATTAAATGACAAAACCAAAAGATACATTAAATGCACGAAATCTGAGCTAATAACGCTAATGCCAAAAATAATATCCTTCCTAAAAACAACACCTTGATTATTCTTACCAGTTGTCCCCTTTACAACGAGTGTGGTGACAGTAGGCTTCACGGACGACACGGTCACAGGTGTGACAAGTCGAACACCACCCACTGTGCTCATGGGCACGGTACGCAGTATAGTACCTGGTTGTCCTGGAGCACCCTTCAAAACCACCTTCAATGACGAAAGACAAGATTAGCCCCCATGGGAGTTCTCTCACATGGAAATCATATATGAAGTCTAGTCCACACATGTGGTCAGTCTACCTGTGTCAGTCCTTGTTGGCTGGCCGCAGTAGCAAGTTTGGGCACTGCAGTGATGATTTTACCAGGAGTTCCAGTGGTCATCACCTTTGTAGTAAGAATTGTGATGGGTGTTTTCATGCCTGCACTGCTCGTCACACCTGCACAGACAAAAACATCAATGAGAAATTAATGCTCACCTGATAATCCTGACTGGTTTGTTTCTGTTTTGTATGGACCACTGTGAAGTCATGAAATCGTATCGAAACCTGGTATCAGTAAGCATCTAGACAAATGGTAATGCTATCAATAATTATGTTCCACTTATACCAAACTTACATCCAACATAAATGCCTCATGGTCCAAATGAATAACATTACTTGGGAGGAGGAGGAAAAAACAGCTGATGTCACTTGGTTGTCACCAAATTTATAGTTAAGATTTACAGCCCATCTCTAAATGGCATCAGGTCCAGTGGCTTAAATAGAATAAACTACTCTGGACGATGAGGTAATACGTGCACTTTTGCTTACAGCTCTCCATCACATCTCTGTGTTCAGTCATCTTCAGCACCAAACAGTAAACAAGAAATGCTAAAATATTCCAAACAGAAGATGGAAAATACACACACACTTCAGGATATTCATCTTGTTTAGAATTTGTTCCTACTCCAAACCTTGGAACTTTATCACCAAATTAATTCTCTACCGTGATTTAAAGGCTGCTCAGATGCAGTTGCTGTAAAACAGTAAATACGAGTGAGGTTAGACCTGTGGCTCCAGGCTGGGTCATGATAGCCGACATGGGGATAGTCTTAATGATTGTGGCGCCCTGCTTAGTTGTGGTAGGAGAGACACCGCTGATGTTGAGGATAGTAGGCTTGTTTCCTGTGCCTCCTGCCTGTGAAGTGGTGATGATGGTCGTAGGCTTGCCATCTGCAGAGGTCACCAGCTTCAGGATGGTGCCTGCTGGGAGGGGACCCTTTGTCTGGGGAGAAAGGAAAATGTTAATCAACTATTAGGAGAAAGACATTTGATGCCTGTCTCAGGAGTTTTAAGCTACTTCCTTTTTTCCTGCACTCGTGCAGATAGCTGACCTGTATGATCTGTGTGAGAGGGTTAGTGGAAGCCTGGCCTGTGACAGCTGATGTCTGCACTGGCTTGGTTTGTACCACAGACATCATCTTGCCAAGGTTGGAGATCTGCCGACATAGGAGAGAGACTCAAGTTCATGAGTCACTAGAAAACATCGGAGAGTACAGGGAGTTCAGTGGTAGATAGGCCACTAAACTACTGGCTCTGAGAATCATTCCATCTCTAACTGATCAACAGCCATGCAGATCACTAACATCATGCTCCCTGTTTTCTTAGAAGGGTTCTCCAACATTCTCTGCAGGCCAACCATTACTCCCCCCCACCCCCCCACCCCACTGGTTCTAACTCAGTGAATGTTGTCTTTTGACTGGACACACACACACACACACAGTTTATAAAGCCATTTAGAGAAACCCTGACTTGTAACATGACTGAGAAAGCACCAAAGGGTGCTCCCAGAACAATGCAATAGTGTTAGATTTTGCAAAAGAATCATATTTTCTAACCAGAGTGCCACTGCTGCCCATGGTGAGGGGACTCTTGACCAGGGTGATGGTCTTTGTGACTCCTCCCACCACAGTGGTTACCACCTGTGCCTGCTGGGCTACCGTGACTGCACCAGACTTGTGCACAGTGATGATGGGTCTGGTGGTGGTCGGGGAGGATGCGGTTGCTGTGCCCACCTGAGCTGCGGCTGTCTTCAACATGCGTGTGGCTGGGTTACTGACCTACAAGCACAACACAGACTTAGCAAATGATCAGTGGCTGTCAGAGTGTACACAGTGAATCAAATGAGAATTGATAAATGAGTGTTGCACCATGACTGGAGAAGCCACTTTCACTGTAGCTGTGCCAGGAGAAATGGCTACTGTTTTAAGAATGGTGGCACCCGCAGGAACATTGAGGACTGTGCCTGCGGAGGAGGGTGGGATCTTCTGTGTTGCTGCAGCTGCTGCAGCTAAAGCTGCCATGCCACTCATCTGTGGACTACTGCCAATTGGCTGAAAAGCAGAAAGGGAAAGTAAATGTTGAGATATATTTTTATACAATTATGTGCCTCACACAAAATTTTAAACATGTGGTACCATTTAGATTTGTCCATACCGTTCCTTGGGTGCTTTGGGCAGGCACCACCATTCGAACACCTGGAGGAAGTGATGTCACAGTTACAGGGGACTTCCCAGGCTGACTGGGGCGCACTGTGACAATAGATGCGCCTGTTGCAGACTGTTGAGCAGCTACTTTCAAGACAGCTACAACATAAAGGGAACAAATGGTTAGAGTTTCTACACAGTTTCAGTTGTGTTACGTTGTGTGAACAAGTAAGAAATTGAAACAATGTGAACTTTAGCCATGAGTGTAATACCTGTCTGTGGCATGCTCTGAGCAGAGGGCGCTGCTGCAGCAGGTGCAGGGCTCTTTGGAGAGTTTGCAGGCTGCGAGGGGGTGGTGCTCATGGCTGGTGAGGCTGCAGCTGGAGTTGCAGGAATGTCATACTTCTGTAGCTGCAGTAAATAGGTGTCAGCAGTGGAAACTGCACCCCAGCTCACCTCGAGAGAGTTTGTATTGGCACGGACTAACTGCACCCTGGCAGGGGCATGTGGCCGCTCTGGACAGGGAGGAGAGAATAAATTGAAATTGTCTGATAACTAAGGGTGAGCGATAGTTTTGCTAACTTGTGCCAAGTACAATGGACATTTAAGTATACAAGATTTGAAATGTACTCATTCTCAGACTGTTGTGCTCATTTTTTTCCAGTTTACAAAGGTAAGAAAGTGAGTGCTGTGGTGCCTTTGGGAGCTGTGTGTTGTGAGAGGGAGTGTCAGTTGTGTATTTGCTATGAAGGATGAAGAAAAGAAGGCACTAAAAGGGAAATGTTCTGCGCTTAGAATAAAAGTCCATACACCTACAGATCAAGCTGAGTGTTTATATCTTCTTCAACTGCTTGTACAAGTGAGTGTGTCAGCTAGAAGCAGTTACAACTTCTGTCCTGAAGGAAATACTTCCACTGTGATTTCTGACTGTCTATGACCTTAGCAGGAAAACTAACGCAAATTTTTTTTATTTTCTCCACTGCAATAGGTCTGTCAGTGTGAGACTCAGGAGTTAGCCCCGCCCCTTGCGCAGACAGAGGCAAACACAGCTCTCTCCTCAGGATTCGGAACGGTTAAAGTTCTTCGTACAAACTGCGTTTTACAAATAACTGTGGTTTGTGCCTAGGTGTTTCGGGGTATGCCAAACCATATTCCATATAATGAAGGCAGAGCTCTTTTTAGGGTCAACTACTCCATTTTATTTTGATTAAGGATGTCAGGATTAACCAGTTTTACGAATAACCGTTATTATAAATGTCACGCTAGGATAACCATATAAATTTGATCTAGTATCTGTTGAGTTTGGGGCAGTGAAAACATCACTGTTGAGTTGCGGCAGGAATCACATTGTGTGTGCGCGTGTGGGGGCAGGCATGTGTGCTCAAAGTATCACACACATACAAATAGTGTGATTTGGCTGAGGGAAAAACTGACACGTCTTTTCAAGAGCATACAACAGCAATGGACAGACTGTGCACTATGGACGATACTATGATTTCTCTGCTTTGGCAGATCGTCAGCACGTTCTACTGCTTCACAACCTAATATCATTATATCGCCCACCCCTACTGATAACTCAAGCCACTAAAAGGAATTCCTACTAGCAAACCTATCAACTGCTTTATAATACACCAACCTGTTTCCAGGTACCAGAGGTCTTTACAGCAGACTTGGTTGTTCCAAGCTTTACGGTAACCATCACGGCCACTCCAAACATAAAGTCTGGAGTTGATGGCCACAGCACAATGGCCAGCACGGGCCCTGGGGATGTTGTCTTCTAGTGTATCCATCAACACTGTCTCCCAACACATGTTATCTACAGACAAATATATAAAATACAATATAAAATCAGCATCATAATAAAATCAGTGAATGTCATTTTACACAAATGTTATCACAGTAAGATACAGAATGGTAAAAATCGAGTTGGACAAACCGAGATTTAGGCAGGCAAGAGTGTTAGTGCACTTCCATTCCTTCTCATGTGTGGCCACCTTTACATCATCCATTACCAGAGGCACCCATCCTCCAAACACATACATCCTGCAGAGTGAGTTAATGGAATCAAGAGTGAGCTTTTGTCATAAAGCACAGCATCTCTTATAGGGAACTGAAACTTTCAATGTTTGACATGAGGTGAAGCAGTTGTCTCACTTGTTTGTGATGGTGGTGGCAGAGTGAAGACTTCTAGGAAGTGGAGCTGTGCCACTTACTGATGGTTTGTTCCATGTCAGGGTATCTGGAGGAAACAATGTGTACTAGGATGTTACACAAAACTATCAATAGCTGTAGCAAACCCACACATTATCAAGCTTAAATTTTTATCCCATTTTATCCCAAGTATGGGATTTTGCTGTCGCTAAATACACCAGACGACTCCCTTAAATATTGAGATTTTAGAAATTCCCTTGCAAAATTTTAGAGATAAACACATGTTTTCAGGATTATTAACTGATTAAACTATTGTTTGGCATTGTTCTTTTCCATTACTGTGTCAGACAGCAAACAAACAAAACAGACAAATAAAAACAAAACTAGTAGAGCTGAGCCAAGAACTGTATAGTGGAAAAGTACAGTATATATTAGTATGACTATGAATAAAGGACAGAACAAGGTGCCCTTTTTTTTAATATTCATATGTTAGTGACCTACCAATATCAAGTGTCCATAGATCACCAAGACGACATCCACTCATCCCTCCATAGATTATCAGGCGAGATTTCCTGCTTATCTTTTCTGTGTATATCACAGCAGTGTGGCTCTCACGGGGAGGTGGCAAAACTCCGTAGGTAATTGGAATATCCCATCCAACCACACTGGAACCAGCACGAAGCTCAAGTGTGTACAGATCGTTCAGGTATCTGAATGGAAAATACAGATTACTTACCCAATGTTTACTGACTGGTGCACAAATTCATATACTTATGTGTCAGACTAGCTTGTGCCACAAAAACATCTGTACCTGGGAATGTTATTTTTTGGGTCCTCACTGTCATTTGCCAATCCACCAAACAGGTAGCATTTGTTACCAACAAGGGAAAAACTGTGGCCGAGACGAGGACAAGGAGGGGGCCCGTTCTTTGGATTTTTTGCTTTCAATTTTTTCCATTCCCACCTGCTAGCCTATATTACAAACAGCGGTCAAAACAAAAGACAAGTTGAAATACAAGATTAAAAAGACAAGACAAAATGACCGCATCTCATTAGTCTCAAAGTAAAAATAGTACTGCTCATAAGTAAAACAAGTTTCAAAGTGTTTTCTGGAGAATCTTTGAAAAACATTTTTTCCAGTTCCCAGGGCTTGAAAATACTAGGCCATAATATGTAATAAAGATATGTTTACTTTCTTTACAGTGCATAGTTTTTCTCATCTCTCCTGCACAAAGTGCAAAAAGAGTGCTCAATGCAGTCAAACTTCTTTCTGCTGCTTTTCCTTCTTTTTCTAAATTGCGGTGTGAAGTGGACGCAACCAGAAAAATGTGCCATTTAATCTGTTAAATGTCTCCAGTTAAAACAATTAATTTTATGCACATAGAAGACACTATATGTGCATGACCCTTTAGTCCATATCCTTGTTAATAAATTCCTCTTAGTTCTGATAAAATGAGATGTCATTCAGGATGTAATCGTATTTATTTTATAACCTACTATTTTGCTCACCTCTAACAATTAAAAGATTGAAATGAGTGTTGACTAAAATCTTCCGCTGCAGTAAGTCAGTTTATGGAGGTGCACAGCCTGAATGTGAGGATACAATGCAGCAAATTCTTAATCTGCATTTTCTGAATTAGGATTGTGTTCATTTAAGAGATGTCTTGAGCTAAACACCACACTGACCACAGTCACATTAACATAAACATGTGTTAACTTGTGAGTTAAAATTGATACTGTTTACTTTTACTATTTCCTACATTCCTTACTTTTCTATATCCACAATCTATAATGCACAGACAATGAGGTAAACAACATATATATATTTAAACATGTACTTATCTACATACAAAATAAAAAAGGGGCTGTATTACCTGTAGTTCATAGAGGTCATTGCTGTACTTTCCATATTCCACCATTCCACCAAACACCAACAATCTTGTGCCATCACAGACAAAACCATAAGCAGCACAACCAGGGGGGATGTCACCACGGACGGCTGGGATAAACCACTGGTTTGTTGCTGCATATTAATAAAGACATCAAAGACAATTTTCATTGGAGGTGTACCTGTATCAAGTGGCTAAAACCATGAACAGACAGAATAAGGAAGTGAATTTCTGACTAGTATAACCTAAATAATTCTATAAGCACTGTATTTTTAATGCATTTTTCTAATGGGAACACATAATAGGGATTAGCAGAATGTGCTTCTTCACTGGTTTGTGTACAGGAAATATGGGCAGAATATGTTTAAACCAACCAGAATCACCCATTTAATTTTAGCCCGCCTTTTTTAACATGCATTAAAATCCTCTCCCCAGCAGAGGGGGCTATATTTTGCCACACCAAAACCGCCTGGCCAACTGAGGCCTATACTCTATTTTGTTTTTGCAAACAACCAATCGAACACCAAAAATAAAATACACACATTTACAGGGCAATGTATGTCAACCAATTACCTTCAATTAAAGCAAAAAACACTGGTGCGTTGAATATGATTTAGTAAATGCGAATACATGAAATATTACAGTAACAGTACCTTTAGGGACAACATAATCTAAAGTTAAACTCACAAAGCTAAACTTACCTGTGTTGTATACATGTAATTCATCCACAATGCCTTCGTTCCCACCGCCAAAGACAACCATGAGCTCTTTTATAGCCACAGCTCTGTGACCATGTCTGGGCCGGGGAACGGGACCGGACCACCCGAGGACCCGTTTCCACCGCGGCTGCAGAACCGAAGCCGTGGTCCCAGACACCGCGGAGCCAGGGGCAGACATGACTTCTGCCAAATGAAATAGAAAAGAAGCATCTGTCTTGACTGTTTAAGCAATCATGCGCAAACTGATCCGCAACATTAGTTTCCTGTAACCAACTTCTGTAACAGTTTGTGGTTGCAGAGGCTAACGCGTAAGTAACGAACGCATTCAGTTAAACGTTTTCGATAAACCACTTGATGACAATACTGACAACTGATGTTGAATATGTGTTGCAGTTGTACTAAAAATATACGAATCCATCCCCCAAAACTCAAGTGTTGTCTAAGTTGCATGACCATTGAATCCAGTCCATGGAAGCAGCCATCTTGCAACCAAACAAACCCCCGCTAACACCGCTACCAGTCTGAAAAATGGCGGAAGCGAATGAAAAAGATAACTATCTGATAACAAGCCAAACCCACCGGCAATTAATTGGATTGCATTACAAGCGAAGTCAATAGTTTGGAAGTAGACGAATGATGCAGAACAATCTAGATTTAGAACACCGGCTAAGTCGCCAGTTAATTCCGTTAGCAAGAGTCGGCTATTTTCATGCTTCTGTGGGAGTCGCCATATTGTAGCTAGCAAGCGTAGCATCCTCTGCACCTACTTTGTCGCAGTTATTAACATTAGAAACCAATTAAACTTCGCTGCAATGCTCGTAGTCAAAATCAAAACCACCTAAACAAAACATTATACTGAAATTCAAAGCGGTGTGTGCAACCACGCTTTCGGGATAAATTGCACTGTTAGATACTCCGTTAGCATTAGCTGCTAGTTGCTCAACCTAATTTGCACAAGCTAACAGCGTTAGCAGAACGGCTAATGTCTGTCAAAGCGTCCCAAATAGCATTTACAATGAAATGCAATTTAGTTTAATGATTCTTCGGAATGCATACTTTACTTGGTACAACTGTAGCTGCAACAATGATCTTAAATTGTATCTACGTTGAGTTATGCCACATAAACAGGGTATTATTGTGTTTCATGCCGTTTGTGGAAGCAGCCATCTTTCGGCGATCGGCCTATAGCTATAGCTCCCTCAAGAAAAATGGCCGGGCGGTTTGTCACAACAAAACATAACAATACGAAAAAAACGCTCACGTTTCATCTTCAAACTTACCTATTTCGATGCAGTAATTGCAAATGCGTGGGTAGGCGATCTAATCTGGCAATTATAATCCAAATTCATTCGGTTTGAGATGGAGTATTTCCTCTCATGCCTGCCTGGAAGCTGCCATCTTCTTGACAACCAGAGGCGGAGGAAAATGGAAGAGAGTTGGCGTCACCCACAGTAAACATGGCGACAGACATCCGCTTACTTACCATTCTGCACCGAAACGCATAGTTTTTATTATTTTCTTACGCGGATTGTTGTATCATCTTCTATATAGTGGGGCACTTTAGTGAACATTTGGAATCCAAATAAAGTAAGTAAATCACGGGTGAAAGCAAATTATCTCAAATTGTGTTATAATACTAGGCTTATTGTCCCTTACTAAAGATGGCGTCATCCGCGATCGGAACCCCCTATTATTTGAATATTATGGGTGATGCTGATTTTATTCGACACTGAAGTCAGATATACTCAGGCATGCAAAGTAACAGAGTGAGAGCACGTATAACCTGAGTTGACACTTAAAAACGGTATATTAATTTTGCCATACCAACACCCACCGTTACTGCGCCTCCCACTCATAACATTCCTACATTACTACATAACAACACTACCATGAACATACTCAACAACCTAAATAAAACATATATTTCGTCATATCCAACTCAGCTTCGTTACTTCATGTTCACTGAAAAGTAAAATGATTTATATATTTCTAAGAAGCTGTATTCTTCTTGTGTATCTACAGCCTGCATACATCCTACATTTATATTCTTTGTCCAAAGAATCTTAAGGATTTTAAAATAAACGCGCGATAAACAAAATCTATAGGGATTATCAATAGAATATTTGTCAATGTTGATGTAGATTTAATGCATACATACTGAGAGATACAAATAGAGAGATTCTCAATTCTTAAGTCTAATTTTTCCTATTCTTATTTTTACTTATGTTATAATTTTTTAATACTTTAATGTATACCGAGCACTCTAATTGAAACGTTTAGTTTTGCTTTATTGTGCTTTGCTGCAGTTTGCTATTAGTCCATTAGATGGCACACTTGTATGGTTTTGTTATCTGCTTTTTCAGTTTGTAAGTAACGTCCACTTACAGCACTGGGAAATAAGGAGGGGTTGGTTGTGTCATTGATTTCTAAAACACCCTGCACACAACAGGTGCTTTTTTATGTAATAAAGTACAAAAGTAACTTTGAAGTTGCTCTAAGGGGTGTTGCAGGCAATTGTAGGGGCTGCATAATAATAAAAATGACAACAATAATAACAACTTGGCGGTTATCTTATCTCAGTCAGATGCAAAGGTTTAAAATGCAATCAGATCATCAAATGACTTACAGGTAATCACCAAGAGTTTGCTAAAAAAAAAGGAGTTTGATGAGTTAGTTTAGTGGATGACAAAACGGTCCCATGTAGACACCACTTACATGTCTGTAAAAGGTCCTCAGTCATCCAGATCATAGTTATCTCCAGGAATTAACTTTAGGCAACTGGATGTTTAATGAAACAGTGTTGGCACTCCCAAAATTAACATGAACAATGTTCATACGCTTTTCCCATTGCGCTTGTTTCATATTAGAACAGATTTTGAATTATTTTGTGTTGGTTGTTTTGTCTTAATGTGTGATGTATATTTACTGATCTGCCACATTAGAACCAGTTTTTTTCCATTTTAAATTGAATCACTATTTATATGTCAGATGTCACCACTCAATGCTTTCAAGTAAAATTAAAATAAAATAACTAACAAGATACAGAATATTTTAAGAACTGTTGCCTCACAGCAAGACAGTCACTGGTTTGAATCCCAGTTCACCCGAAGGCCTTTCTGTGTGGAGTTTGCATGTTCTTCCCCTGTGCACATGAGTTTTCTCCTTTTTCTCCAGTTTCTTCCCACACTCCAAAAACATGCAGAGGTTAATAGGACACTCTAAATTGACCATAGGTGTGAATGGTTATTTGTCTCCATATGTTGGTCCTGCTATGGAACTGCAACATGTCCAGGGTATACTCCATCTTTTGCCCTATGTCAGCTGGGATTGGATCCAGTGGGCCCCGCAGCCCCCACGTTCAGGATAAAGCGGTGGTTAATGTTACTAAGTCACAAAATATGAAGCTGCACCTTAATATTTTCAGTGAATCATTTGAAACCCACACAGACTCTTTAGTGTTTGGTTTTAAATTATTAATCAACGTATAATTCAAGAATATCAGAAAAACTATTTTAAAATTATTAAAAATGTCAAGCAGAGATCAGTTTTATAGTTTTGGTCTTTTATTTCACTCAACTGGCTGTGTGTTCCACAGCAGCTTAATGTGCTTTTAGCAGCAATAGAATAGAATAGAATAGAATCAAACACAATGAATGAATGAATTTATGCTCAGATTTCATTTGGTTTTTTAGTCTTCTCTGTGCTCAGGCCTTGCAGCTTCGGACTCTTACTCCGACCCTAAAGCCCCATCCCTTCTTCGATCAGCACGTCTTTGCTCTGTCTCACGTCGTGTTGTCTGCTTTGATTGGATTAAGGTTTCCCCTTCCTCTGGATGAACCTGCATCTGAGAACAACAAGGAGCCACGTCCCCTACACATCACCGTTAATACTTACATTGATATTATTACCAGCTAAGGTTGCAGTTATTTCAGCCACCTCTCCCTCCATTAGCTTCTATTACATACTCTGTCACTTTCTATATTTTTCATTTCTCTGTTTCCATCCTCTGTAATTCCGATTTTTGTTTGTAATCTGCTGAACTTGTCTCTCTGTACATGTGACATCTACTGTATGTCTTCCATCCTGGAAGAGGATCCCTCCTCTGTGGCTCTTTCTCCCATTTTTTTCCCTGTACAAGGAGGAAGTTATTTTGTCTAACTTGGGTCATGCCACAGTGATTAACTGACTTTGTCTAAAAATAAAAATAATTTTTTTAATGTATTTTTATCAGTTTGTGTCACCAAAGAGTCATGATCAAATTAGCAGTAATGCAGCTCATGTACCAAAGCAATTAGGATTAGAATCATGGATTTCTTTCAGAGAAACAGTTTGAGGTCAGTGGAGCTTAAACAAACACTATGACCTTCCATTGTACTCTAAGCTTCCTGTCATTGTTTACATACGATAAGAGTCTTAGTAGTCATTTGGAGAGCTGAACCTAAGAGATCATGACGTAAAACCACACAATGGGAGGAGGAGGCTTTTTGGGAGGTGCATATGGATTTTTACTCAGTAAATTCATTGTAGCAAATTAGTGTGTTAGCAGTTTCTCATAGACTGTTTTCTAGTGGGCTCAAATGTAATTTTCCAAAGTCTATATTTTGATCCCATACAGTCACGTGGAATTTGTCAAAGAATTATCTCAAATCAATGATTGGTCAATTAGTATAATAATAAATCAGTGAACAACTGATTTATTATTATCGACATGACCTGACATTATCCTGACCTGAGAGTCTTGCAAGCTGCTTCTATAGCATGCACCTGTCTCAACAGGTGTTGATATTTTATTTTCATTTTCTCCAACACATGTATTCACAGTACAAAAATAATATATAAACCTTTCTGTTTATGACTAATTGTTGCACTTGCTCATTTTTGCATTTGGACTGAGAAGAATCCAAGGTGATATACCTCATAAACATGACCTATATAAACAACAAGAAAAAACTCTCTTGACAGTGCTTCCTGTCACCCTGTTCTTAGTGCCAATTATCCCAGTTCTTTGTTGCCCTCCAATCCTTTGAGATGGCACAAAGCCTCAATAACCCACAAACAGGTTTCTTTTAGTTTCAGGAGTGGGCACTGTTTTATCACATGTAAAATTATGTTTCCTGGTCCATTCATAAACATGAACATATATTAAATATGATCATATGATATATATGTGTGTGTCATGTGATAAAACATCTAAAGGACCAACAAATGATTTGCCACTAAATATTAAATATAATTTATTTAAATCTAATTCAAGTCAATCTGCTCTCATTCTTTTGGTCACGTATAGTTTTGGTATTCCATTACAAACAAAGCTATATCTTCCAGGCTGTTTAACATATGTTGATGAAAATACCTGAAAATAAGCTTGTCTTATATTCATCCTTTCATGACAAACCAGAATGTTTTAAGTGAACAGCAAAATTAAAATGAATTGTCCTCACTCTTCCAAAACATTTGGAGGAGATTGTTTAAACAGCATCAATATATCTAATGTTGCACTTTGTTCACATTCAAAGTGAGGCAAATAAAGTTTGTTTTCAAAATTATTTTTTGCTGTAATGATATCATAAAGTACTCAATACTCAGTATCAGCAAGTACTCAAATTCCGTTAATTGTACTTGGTTGCATACACACACACTATTCATGATTCATCGTTATTTATTATCTTCATAATAAAAATTCCAAACACATACACTATTTACACTGCACTATTGCTGTATAGGCTTTCCTGATCTAAACATTCAAAAAAAGGCTGGCATTTAGATAGTAACACACAAGTTAATAATCATGGTTCTCACTGAGGATTTTATTTGCAGATTGACAACATTCTGTTCAATACTATAAACCTGTGGACATCCTTTGGGATAGGAAGGACTTAGCAGGCCACGCTTGCATAGGTTAAAGCTGATGAAGGCTAGAGTATATGTATCACTTACTTTTCCTCATTTGTCTAGGCCACGGGTAAAGTGAACCTCAATACCGCTGTACCGCACAATACAAAAAACAACACTACATGAAAATGTTTAGTGCTGAGATCCTCAGTGCTGAGATCCCAACTCCACACTGGATAATCCCCCTTGATCCTTCCTTGAGCCTGATTCGATGATGAAGGTACAGATCATCCATTCTAATGCTAACTCAAAGTAGCATTAACTCAGGAAAGACTGAATGTGGTTAGCAGTTGTAAGAGCACTAATGAGTGGATTAGCCGATTCCAAAGCCATGTCCTTTTCAGGAGATTGGCTCCAATCAAACCACTTTGGTAAGTGACAGCCTGTTATAACCTTGACCTGTTTTGAAAGAGGTCAATCTGAAACCTATCATGTGATTTAAAACCTTTGTTTATTTATTTATTATTCTTAATCTACTATTCTAGTTACGTTTCATGGTTTGGTAAGACAAATGTAAACAGATCAGCATCATAATTAAAACCATTTGTTGTAATGGCTTTAATGTTGTGGCTGATGACAGTTGCATATTCTTTTTGCTGAGACAATCAATTATTCAATTATTCAATCATTCAATCACTCATTCAGTAATTCAATTATTCAATTAATTAAATGTCCAGAGAGAGACCCTATAAATGTACTCCCATTCGTCTTCTGTAATGTATTGCCACATTCAGGTGCATCTGCAGGAGACGTGGGATTCCACCATTACATGAAAGGCAATCTTTGACTTTCTTTTTCATCTTGTTTAAAGGGCAAAATGAAGCACGGCTGGGTAACAGAGCTTCCAGAGGATTTCTGGATCCCCATCCCTTTAGATACAAATAACATCACATCTCTCAGCCCTTTCCTTGTACCCCAGGACCATTTAGGAAGCTCAACCTTGTACTATGCTTTAGCCATATACATGTTTATTATATTTGTTCTTGGCACTGGCATAAATACGCTTACAATTGCATGCACTGCCAAATACAAGAAGCTGCGGTCCCACCTCAACTACATCCTGCTGAATTTGGCCGTGTCGAATCTTCTTGTGTCCTGTGTGGGCACCTCTGTCGGCTGCTGTGCTTTTGCAGCCAGATATTTTATCTTTGGACCTCTAGCGTGCAAAATTGAAGGATTCATGGTCACACTTGGTGGTAAGATGAACATTTTAGGTGCAAGTATTGTATGTGTGGTCATAATACTTGCTTTTAAATAGGATAAAATGTTTAAAATGTTCTTTATATCATTTCAGGTATGGTCAGTCTGTGGTCTCTTGCTGTGGTTGCTTTTGAAAGATGGCTGGTCATCTGTAAGCCACTTGGTAACTTTGTCTTTAAGCCTGACCACGCTTTAGCTTGTTGTGTCTTCACCTGGGTGGTTGCATTTATTGCTTCAGCTCCTCCACTGTTTGGATGGAGCAGGTACATATGACACACAAGTCCTTACATTTTACATTCATTGAATAGTAAAGATAGGCCATACTGGACTACATTCAGTACTCTGTGGTGATCTGCCTAGGTACATCCCAGAAGGTCTGCAGTGCTCCTGTGGCCCAGACTGGTACACCACTAACAACAAATACAACAATGAATCTTATGTGATGTTCCTCTTCTGTTTCTGCTTTGCTGTTCCACTTGCCACCATCATCTTCTGCTACTCACAGCTGCTGATTACGCTGAAAATGGTAAGAGAAAAAATATTTCGACTGATGGTTGTCATGCGACTCCACTGACTTCTTTTCATCAACAGGCAGCAAAGGCCCAAGCTGAGTCTACCTCTACACAGAAAGCAGAGAAGGAGGTGACCAGGATGGTGGTTATCATGGTGATGGGCTTCCTGGTGTGCTGGCTGCCATATGCCAGTTTCGCTCTATGGGTTGTGAACAACCGTGGGCAACCATTTGACCTGAGATTTGCTACTATACCAGCTGTTTTTTCCAAGTCTTCTGCAGTCTACAATCCAGTTATCTACATTTTACTAAATAAGCAGGTCAGTTGCATATTCTGTCAGTTGGAAAACAACGTAAGCACAAAGTTAATGGTAAATGGTTTATATTTGTATAGCTAGCATGTTTGCAATGCTACATTGACATGTAGATACGAGTATTGAAGCCCCAACATTCCTGTTAGGAAAATGATTTGTGCTACCTAAGCAGCAACAGCTGCTTTAAGGTCTTCCCTGTTGTAAGAAATGCAATTTCTAATTTCTGAATGAAAACATGCCATACAGCAACACAAGAATAAAGTCAATGGTGACAAAAGTGGTGAATTGAGAAGAAACCATTTTAAACACAAACATTAATGGCTACTTAAAAGAGTTTTTAAAGGCACATTCCCAAATCTTTTTTTATGTCTTGCAGTTCCGTTCATGCATGCTGAAGATGATTGGGATGGGTGGAGGTGATGATGAAGAGTCATCAACACAGTCAACAGTCACTGAGGTCTCCAAAGTTGGGCCTGCATAAATTTAACAGCCATAGAGTTTGCTTTCTTTTTATTGTCAAAATACATCTGCACAGGTGACATGATGATTTGTGTACTGTAAATATGTATACATAATGATCTTTTGAGCAAAACATTGCATAGATATCACAACTTAATTCTATAGGGAATGCTTATAGCATCTTTTGCACAGCAAATATAAAAAAATCTAACAAAAATAAATTCAGATCAATATTTCAAGCAATAACACACTAACACTGACTCTTTATTTTATTATTTTGTTTAAATAAATTTAAGTCTGAAGACACACTGTCACACTGGAAGCTGTTTTCCCAAGTTGAGTTTTCAAGAGTGATTCAGAAGCTGTAGTATTGCAGCAGCTTCCCTGTTGAAGGGAAACCACAAACCTTTTTGTTACTCGACCTGCGAGTGGCCGGCACTGTTGAAAGTGAAGGTAGTCACAACAGGAGCAAGTCAGAGTGTTCAGTCATCTGGAAGTTCCCGTGTAGTTTCCTGGGAAGGATTTCAACTGGGAACTTACAGGTCAGCTGAGGAATTCAATATTCCCATATGTATGACAGGAATGGCCTGCCTAAGTTGAACCTAGTACTAGTACTAGTACTAGTCATGTATTGGCCACAATCAACACCGTGTTCAAGTAGAATGTTTTTCTTAAATATATCTGGCAACAAAGTGCAAGTAGTTAAACTCCTACTCCTTTGTGGGGAGGAGACAAGCGGGGCAGTGTTGCTGGATAGAGATACAGAGAGATAGAGATAAATACCCGGCTCACCTTGCTGCCACTGCGACTCAAGCTCGTATCAGCAGAGGTAAATGCAAGGATGGATCAAGATACATATTCTTCTATAACATTTATAAATCGCTTCTTCTGTTGTTTTAATGTCGCTCTCTGTATTGTTTCTGAAATAAGGGCATTACAACAAACATCTTCTATCACACTAAACTCCAGCATACATTTCATAATGGTCTTTTTGGCTGGGATTAGGGGACCAAATGCCAAAAGGTAACAAGATTAAACCAGCAGTGTGGATTATAAAGTACTTTTGTTTCAAGGAAGACAGAAACTGATAAACTCTTAAAATATGCAAGATATTATTTACATGTTTCGGAAAATCTCATCTGAGCAAAGCAACGCTAGCACTTAATATACATTCCCAACCCCCAGATAATCAACCAATTGAGAGCTGATGTGTGATGACTTCACTAAAGAGGTGCACTTGTTTTGTGTGCCTGAAAAGCTGCAACAAAGGCTACAGCGCATGAGATTATAAGACTAAACGTCAATGGGAATAAGATTAGCAGGTAAAAAACTGCTGTAATCCTCTTTGAGAAAATGGGATTAACCTATCTCACAAGTGTTTTATGTCAAGAGCAAGTGTTCATGCACAGTGTACACACATGCAAGCTTGTATGTGTGTTACTTGAGTCATATCACATTGTGGTCTAAACAGCAGTTAAATAAGCAACACATAAACACCTGAATAAAAAAAACATCTATTTGAACAAAATGTGTATATACAAGATGCAAGATACATCTCAGTGACATCTTAAGAGCGGGGGATGAATTTCGCCATGGTTATGTAAGATGGTACTAACTATAAGTGAGTAAAGTTCTATACAGATCTAGAAGGTCTCCTGGATCCAGTGGACCAAAATGTAAGCATTTCGGGTGCCAGTATGTAAAACACGGGTGATAACGTGTTTAAACCTTGGCAGAGGTCTGCACTCAAAGAGTGGTCTTGTTTTCTTTAAAGTCTTTGTCAGCACAGTCAGCAGGGGTAAGCACTAAATGCCTTACATCAATTAATGCAAACCCCATTCAATCAATTATTTAATTATAGAGTCAATTAACCTTTTAATTAGGATAAGTGGTGCCCCAGAGACTGTTATAAAAGTCCTCTGTCTCAAGAGATTGACCCTAGTGATGTCTGGGAAGCAGACACCGTAACATTGCTGTCTGCTTCTTGAAAATTTTATTCTTTATTCTCTTTTATACAATATATGTGGTATACACAGAGCATCGCCATTACCAATCATTACATTAAGGAGGTTCAACAGCTCTGATCTGTATTCACAGAAAAAAAAGATAAAATAAGATGAGGGCAAATCATGGTACGGAGCTGCAAGAAGACTTCTGGATCCCAATCCCTCTGGACACTAACAACATCACAACACTTAGCCCTTTCCTGGTTCCCCAGGATCACTTGGGGGCCTCAGGCATCTTCTATGCCCTTGCAGGATTTATGTTTTTTGTATTTGTGTTTGGCACTGGCATCAACACCCTCACCATTGTATGCACTGCCAAATACAAGAAGCTCCGGTCCCACCTAAACTACATCCTAGTGAACCTGGCTGTGGCAAACCTTCTTGTATCCTGTGTGGGCTCCTTTACTGCCTGCTGCTCCTTTGCATCTAGATATTTTGTCTTTGGACCTCTAGCATGCAAGATTGAAGGTTTTATGGCAACACTTGGAGGTAAGTACAAACAATATTCAAATTTCACCCTGACTTTCTCTTACTGGGTTAAAAGTGATTTGAAACAGGAGCAAATGATCTGTCTTTGTTTCCTTTCAGGTATGGTCAGTCTGTGGTCTCTGGCTGTGATTGCTTTTGAAAGATGGCTGGTCATATGTAAGCCACTTGGCAACTTTGTCTTCAAGCCCAACCATGCTTTCGCTTGCTGCATCTTTACCTGGTTATTTGCTCTTATTGCCTCAGCTCCTCCATTGTTTGGATGGAGCAGGTAAACAGCACACACAGAAATTCATCTCACAAATAGATTGGGATGTCTGCTCAATGGCCTTATAATGATCTGTCTAGGTATATTCCAGAAGGTCTGCAGTGCTCCTGTGGACCAGACTGGTACACCACAAACAACAAATACAACAATGAGTCCTATGTGATGTTCCTCTTCTGCTTCTGCTTTGCTGTACCATTCACCACCATCATCTTCTGCTACTCACAGCTGCTTATTACAATGAAAATGGTAAGAGAAAAACGTCCCACGTAACTAATACCCTTAAAGTGATACAATGTAAGATTTCAACCTATGTACTATGTAATTTCTGGTTCACGGTCCATCACAGGGCCACACATAGAGACAAACAGCCATCCATGCTCATTCATATCTACGGGCAATATAGAGTGTCCATTTGGCCTAATCCCTACATCAGCATGTTTTTGGACTGTTGGAGGAAGCCAGAGAACCCAGGAAAAAACCTGGGAACATGCAAACTCCATGTAGCAAGGCCCTTGTTCTGACCGGGTTGTGAACCTGGGTGTTCTTGCTGTAAAGACAAGAGTGCTTACCATTACGCCAACCAACTTTTGTATAAAATGCTACAACAACAAATTTTGTACCTTGTCTGAAGACATGAACATTACATTAAAAGTCCTGGTTCAGAGTTCACCAGTATAATTGGTTGGACAGTTGTAAAAAAAGAAACAAAATACCATTTACAAACTGTGGAGAAACCCAGAGAACAAATGCTACACTGTGTTAATTTAAATCATAAAACTTGTTAAGGTATGTTCATAAAGGTTTTAACCAGTGCCATGTAAAGCCCTTTCATAATCGGACTTTATACCTGAACACAGTTCATCTTATTTCTTCATGAAAAAAAAGCATATACATCAGACTGTGCTTCTATAGAGCTGATTATAAAGATTCTGTTCTCATCTCCATTAACAGGCAGCAAAGGCCCAAGCTGAGTCTGCCTCCACTCAGAAGGCAGAGAGGGAGGTGACCAAGATGGTGGTGATCATGGTGCTGGGCTTCCTGGTGTGCTGGATGCCTTACACCTCCTTTGCTCTTTGGGTTGTGAACAACCGTGGGCAACTCTTCGACCTGAGACTGGCCACTATACCCTCATGTTTCTCTAAAGCCTCCACAGTCTACAACCCTGTTATTTACATCCTCCTCAACAAGCAGGTCTGTTATGTGCTATGAGAAAAAGCTAAATTGAAACATGCTGTACTTTTTTCCTTTTTTTGTTTGTTTTTGTTTTGTCACTGACAATTGACTCTCCTTCCAACTCTAAACCTCTTATAACTGTCTAACTGTTTGTACTGTATTAATTAATATCTTTTGTTGCATTTTATATCAGTGTCCTATTGTTTTAATCCAGTCCCACTGAATATGCCTTAACTGTATTTTATAGTCGTTAAGTTGTTTAAAAGAATTCCTTGTTAGCATGTAACTTGGGGGATTACTTTATATGCAGAAGCTAGAGTTGATGCAGCTATTGCAGCCATTCCTAAACAAGGGTGCCGACTTTTGAGATCTGAAAATCCTCTGAGGTCCATCCAAAACTTAAATCACAACGCTGATCTGGAAATTTAAATACAGAGGACTAAGATAAAAAACAAATTGACAGAATGGGGTCTGTGGTAACTAGGATCAATATTTCCCATAAATATTATTGCTTTCATGTGAACATAAGATACAAAACTTCAGTGCAGTTTAATAATCAATTTACCTTACTTTATTTCTGAACTTATCTTTCAACATATGGAAAAGTTTAGCTCCACAACAAAGTGCTCACTCTCGAAGTGCATAATCATCTGTCAGCATAAAGATCAATTTACAAATTAAAATGAACAAGTTAACATTGAGGGCAAATAGTAAAATATTAGGCCTGTATGCTGACTGGCCGACACTGGGTACTTACACATAAAATGTTGGGTAATAAATATTGCAATATATATCATATACCTGATATACTAGGTCAGATAAAAGAAAATTATGCATAATGTATTTCTTAAAATCTAGTGTACATATTTTACAACAATTTAAAACTTAATTATAAAACTGAAAAAATAAAATCATATTTAATTATCTATATATTTATTTAATGATCTTTCATGGTCAACCTGCAGGACCATCAAGGCCCACTTTGGGAATCATTGCTCTGTTGTATTGATGTGAGAATTGTTTGCAATTATAATGCTTTTAAAAAAACATATTCTTTGCTAGGATGAACAGATTTATTGGTAAGCAGAACAATTGTATAATCTCAAAGAAGGTGTGAATTGTGTTGTCTTTATGAATAAACTAGAGGATACAAAATTTCCCTAATCTACACAGAGTGACATTACTGCTACATTTTATGCGTTGTCTTAATTTGGAAAAAAAAGAGAGCTTTGCTTGCCTCAAAATCAACGTATAGTCTAATAATTTCAGCATTTTTTTCCCCTTCAGTTTCGCTCATGCATGATGACAATGCTTGGGATGAGTGGAGTTGAGGACGAAACATCAACAACATCTGCAGTGACTGAAGTCTCCAAAGTTGGGCCTGCTTAGATGCACATCAAGACCGACTGGTTTTCCCTTCCACTATGATTTGTTCATTGCACATAAAAATGGCTATAAGTATGTTTGTAATATGTAATAATTAATCTGTAAAATATAACATAACAAAAAAGAAACATGTTTATAGCATTTTGATTTTGGTAAAACAACACATTCATTACATAGTTTGTACCTTATGTACAAGGCACATATGAATTCAATTACAATTGTACACTTTTGATGTTGTAATGAAATGAAATTGTTGTGTTGTGACTTTCTTTCAAGTTCAATCAGAGATATATCTTGACACTTTTTCTTAATCATATTTCTATTACTGTATGGCCCATTTTCTTCATTTTTTTCCTGTTGTTTCTTCCTGTGTTGTTTGTCCTTTTTGTGTCTTTAGTCCTTGTACTTTATATGTGTGTCTCAGGGCATGGCTCTAGCTTTCCTGCTTCTTTCCAACTCACCTGTACACCCGCTTCTCTCAGCCAATATACTTGAAGCAGTATTTAATTCCACGTGTTGTCAGATCATATTGTAAAACAGAATGGTTGTAGCTGCATACACCACAGACCCCAGTCTGTCAATTTGTTTTTTAAGGCTTAGTTCTCTGTCTGTAAATGTCAAGATATTTAAAATACTTGACTTGTAATTGACATTGTATAACATAAATTTTAACTTTTAAATCAAATGTTTGTCTCCTCCAGATATCGCTCAAAAAAAAGTTTAGAAAAAGTGATACTACGCCAAGAGACATAAGATGCTTTACAACCCTAACCCAAATTAAATTATGTGTTCAGTGCACCAGAATGTAATGGGCGGATCACAACAGGCTTTGGTAAAGAGATACTTTAACTGTATGAGCTCGTGCGTCATGTGTAATGGTGGTCTGTGTGTGTGTGATCTTTGAAACAAAGCTTTAAATCCCCACCTTGAGCCAATTTGGCTGTGCTTGAGTAATATTTAAACTTCCTATAAATGCAGCTTTATTCCCCCCTCAGAGAGACAAGCCTCACTCTCTCATTAGCATTACACCATAAAGAAAATATTTTATGCAAACATCCTTTTAAACGGCTTGAATTTTAATTTGATAAAAAAAAAAAAAAATGCAGAAAATGAAGGGAAATCGTCCGGAGGAGTTCCCAGATGACTTCTGGATCCCAGTTCCTCTGGACACCAACAACATCACATTCTTCAGCCCGTACCTGGTTCCCCAGGATCACCTGGGTAGCATAGGACTCTTTTATTCCATGTCAGCTTTAATGTTCTTCCTTTTTGTGGGTGGTACAGGCATCAATACACTTACTATTGCATGTACTGCTCAATATAAGAAGCTCCGGTCTCATCTGAACTACATCCTGGTGAATCTGGCTGTGGCAAACCTGCTCGTCTCCTCTGTGGGCTCCTTCACTTGCTTTTACTGCTTTGCCTTCAGATACATGATTCTTGGTCCCCTTGGGTGCAAGATTGAAGGATTTACAGCAACTATTGGTGGTAAGGAGCATAACTACTTGTTCATCAGCATTTTTCTAGCATTATAGACCTTGGTCATGTCTGCCTTAAAAAACAAACCACAATTCCAATGAAGTCCAAAAATTATTTAACTCGTAAATAAAAACAGAATACAATGATCAAACTGATAAACTTTTTTTTTTTTTTTTTGCAAAGATATACTCATTTTGAATTTGATGCCTGCAACAACTTCCAAAAAAGCTGAGACAGGGTCATGTTTCAAACTGTGTTACATCACCTTTCCTTTTAACAACACTTTATAAGTGTTTAGGACACAAATTTTTATACTATTCTTACTTGATGTATGACTACAGTTGCTCAACAGTCCAGCACGCCAGGCTAGTACCTGCACTCTGTTACTATGAAGCCACGCTGTGGTAACACATGCAAAATGTAGTTTGGTGTTGCGTTGCTGAAATAAGCCGAGACGTCCCTGAAAAAAAGACGTCACCTGGATGAAAGCATAGGTTTCTCCAAAACCTGTATGTACCTTTCAGCATTAAAGCAACACTATGTAATATTTCAACCTTTGACATAATATATAATAATTGTAAGGTCTTGACCATACAATGTAAAATGCCATACATGCCATACATGTTGCAGTGTTATCCCTAAAGTATAACTTATGAGTTAAAGAGAGTATAAAGTTAAATTCATTACTATTCCAGAAAGTATTTGACCCTAATCAAAGGTGTTGTGAAATAAATGTGTCCTTTTAACAATGAAATGATAAAGTCTGGAACTTTTAAACCTCACTGCTTTACACAACTATATTATAGTTGTGTAAAGCCGGGCATCGGTTCTTGGCCCTCTTATTAGACTAGGGATGATATCCAGAAAATTGGGGAGGCACCCACTGCTTGGCCAAAAGCCCTCCAGACCTGTGAGGAGAAGTGAGGTCCCCGGTCCAAAACGATGTCCTGAGGGATACCATGGAACCTGAAAATGTGGAGGACAAGGAGGTCAGCAGTCTCGAGAGCGGAGGGGCGTTTGGGAAGAGGAATCAAGTGTACTGACTTGGAGAACCGGTACAACTGTGAGAATGACTATGTGTCCATTTGAAGGGGGGAAGACCAGTGACAAAATCCACCGAGATGGGTTTTAATGATGAGATGAGATAAAATCCACCATGGATGACTGGGGATGGGTAGTAGATGGAGCAGACCAGCTGGAAGATGATGGGAAGACTTGCCTCGGGCACAGGTTGCACAAGCAGCGACAAACTCCCTGACATCCCCAGCCATGCAGGGCCACCAGAACCTCTGCTGCAGGAAGTGGAGAGTTCTTGACACCCCAGGATGGCAGGCCAGCTTGGACGAGTGCTCCCACTGTAGCACCTGAGACCGCATAGAGGCTAGGATGAAGAGGCAGTTAGTGGGTCCAGATACAGTCTCCATCTCGGGGCCTCCCACACGACCTGCTCGATGTCCCAGGAAGTGGCACCGACAAGACAGGAAGGGGGCAAGATGGTCTGGTCCTTGGAGTCCTGGTGGATCAGGTCGTGGATTGGGGAAAGGGAGTCCGGTTTTGTGTGGCAATATGAAAGAGTGAAATTGAACCTGCCAAGAAATAGGGACCAACGGGCTTGACGGGAATTGAGTCTCTTAGCTGTCTTAAAAGATTCCTGTGGTCAGTCCTTGAAAGATTCTTGTGGTCAGTCCAAACAATAAACGGCAGCTCAGCCTCCTCCAACCAATGTCTCCTGTAAAGCACAAACTACAACCATCAACTCCCTATTGCCAATATCATAATTTATTTCTGCTGGGGTCAAATTACGGGTGTAGAAGGGGCACGGGTGTAGTTTTTGGTCCTTGGGGTTTAGTCGGGAAAGAACCGCCCCTATGCTGGTATCCAATGCATCAACCTCGACAAATGAACTGGAGTGAAGAATCAGGGTGTGTGAGGACAGGAGCTGAAGTGAAGAGGTGTTTGAGGGTCTTGAAAGAGTCGTCGGCTTCTGGGGTCCACTTGAAGGGCAGCAAGGTTGAGGCCATTCTGGTGAGGGGAGAGGCAACCTTGCTATATCCCTGGATAAACCTGCGATAAAAATTGGCAAAACCCAGTAACTGTTGCAATTGCTTGCGGTTAGTTGGAACCAGCCAACTAAGCCTAAAAAAGTCACAGAGGGGACACTAAATTCAGACTTTTCAGCTTTTACAAACAATTTGTTCTAAATGAAAACAAACTGATTAAGCATATCCCGAAAAACATTGCATTTGTCAGTCCAAAAGACATAACAAGATATTTGAAATGTCCCAAGGGTGTATTAAACGCCGTCTTCCACTCGTCCCCCTCTCGGATACAGATCAAGTGATAGGCATTGCTAAGGTCCAGTTTAGTGAATACGGTAGGGTTCAAATGAGGGATCGATCCGTGGCAGAGGGTATTTGTTCTTATTGGCAATGTCACTGAGTCCACGCAAGTCTATACAGGGTCAGAGGGATTTTTCTTTCTTAGCTACAAAAAAGAACCCAGTCCCGAGAGGGGAGGAGGAGTAGGAGGGTCTAATCAAACCAGAGGCAAGGGATTCTGAGATATATTTCTCTATGGCCTCTCTCTCAGGGCGGGAGATATTGTATAGTTTACTTGAGGGGAGTGTGACACCGGGAAGGAGGTCAATAGGACAGTCGTACGGTCTGTGTGGAGGGAGCGATAGAGCCCGGGACTTATTGAACACCTCACCCAGGTATAAATGATAATTTATTTACAAAAGAAAAACTAAATGTAACCAGTGCAAAAACACGTGAGTAACAAAAGAGGTAAAACGTTCAGGAAATCAGGGTACAAGTAGTCTAGGTGTTGATGAGACGATTGGAGGCAGTTGTCGTGATTATGTTCTATGCCCAGCTGTGCAGCCAGCCTCACACTACTAAAGAGAAAAGAAAGTTAAGAAAATAAAACAGGAACTAAACAAAACCAAAACTCCCCAGCCAGGAGACAAAACATGACGCTATACTATACTATACTATACTATACTATACTATACTATACTATACTATACTATACTATACTATACTTATTATCAAGTCAAGCAAATAATAAAGTCAAAAATAAGAATAAAGCTGCACAACATGCTTTACAAAGAAATTTTAAAATAGCGACAATAAGAATATATTGCACCATACATTAGGGGTCAACTGATATGTAACGTGTAATGTATATATGACTGTATCACTCTTTGATTCTTTTCTGTTTTGTTTAAGGTATGGTGAGCCTTTGGTCTCTGGCTGTCATAGCTTTTGAAAGATGGCTGGTTGTCTGCAAACCACTTGGGAACTTCATCTTCAAACCTAACCATGCCATTGCGTGTTGTGCAGTCACCTGGGTCTTTGCTTTGGCTGCTGCAGTTCCTCCTCTGACTGGATGGAGCAGGTTAGTATTTAAAGGTTAAATACACAACATATAAGTTATTTTAGGTCCTTGAACATTCGTTGTCTTTCTCTAGGTACATCCCAGAGGGTCTACAGTGCTCCTGTGGGCCAGACTGGTACACAACTAACAACAAGTTTAATAATGAGTCCTATGTGATGTTCCTCTTCTGTTTCTGCTTTGCTGTTCCTTTCTGTACCATTGTTTTCTGCTACTCACAGCTGCTGTTCATGCTAAAAATGGTAGGGAACATACGTATCTCACTGTCTGTGGAATTCACATAGATTTTATGTAGTTTCTCTGGGGAATAAAGGAAAATAATCTTCTCCTCATTTCATACATCTGCGTGTAAGTGTGCATCCTTCAGACTGAACAGCCTTTGCTATACTTCCTCCATTAACCAGGCAGCCAAGGCCCAGACTGAGTCTGCTTCCACTCAGAAGGCAGAGAGGGAGGTCACAAGGATGGTGGTGGTCATGGTGCTGGGCTTCCTGGTCTGCTGGCTGCCTTATGCTTCCTTTGCTCTTTGGGTTGTGAACAACCGAGGGCAACCGTTTGACCTGAGACTGGCCACCATACCCTCCTGTCTCTCTAAAGCCTCCACAGTCTACAACCCTGTTATTTACATCCTCCTCAACAAACAGGTGGGTCCAATGTCAAGTCTTTATTTTGACACATACATTTGCTCAGAGACAGCATTCAAGTACTCACAGAGAAGGCCAACAGCACCCTCTAAAGGTGATAGCTAATACATACTGCATACATAATTGCACTAAAAGCAGACAGACTTCTCTATAATGCTGGTACTGTCTAATGCTGCCTAATTAGCTTATTATTTATTGGATTTTGGTGGTTGGTTGGTTTTCTAGGTTTTAGGTTAATGTTATGTTATAAGATTATTTATTTTATTGGATTCATTCAAGCTCTATTCAAACTTGCTCCATCTACAGAGAAAATATGAGGAAGAGAAACCCTAATTAAAGAAATTAGATTTTTACTTTTTGATTGATTCGAATGTGTGGACAGAGGAAGTTGATAAATCACAGCTCATTCCTCAAATGCTGTTGCAGTGTGAGTGACTTGTAAATATCACATTGCAATTACTGATGTTATTATTAGTATTGCTACTACTATTATTAATGTTGTTGTTGATTTTTTGTCATTTTGTATTTCAGTTCCGCTCATGTATAAGGCAGATGCTGGGAATGAGCGAAGGTGACGACGAGGTGTCATCGACAAGTCAGTCGGTCACTGAAGTTTCTAAAGTTGGGCCTGCTTAGATTGTCCACTGTTGCATGCTGTAAATAAGACTAACTAGACGAATGCAATGACATAGGGGGTTATTTAATTCTTACAGATAAAGAGTGGTATGCAAAGAGAATGTCAAAAAAACATGAAAAACCTAAAGACAAATAAACAATGACAATGAATAATTTTGCTCTTATCATGTATTCTGTCAACATCTAAAAATAAATGCTGACAAGAAATCTTGACTTTGAAAACCTTTGTTGTACTAATGTGTCAGGTTGACAGGTGTAAGTACAACCTAACCAAGATTTAAATAAACAGCTGCCACACCGTTTTACAAGTCAGAGGGTGAGTCATTTGTATAGCATCCCAAGATATCACAGTATACTCTGTGGTCACCCTGGTATTAATCACAAGAAAAGTTTTGAAGGTACATTTTTACCCGAGGACTTTCCCAGTGACTGAATTGTCCTAATGCTCCCCTGGTGTTGTTTCCTCACTCACATTATCATCCCTTCCTCCATCCTGCTAATCACTGTGTAACACTCACATTCCATTCCTTCAACTGTACATCTTTTCAACAATTGCATATATTTGATCAGCCAAATCCCATGACAACCATTCAGTGCATTTAGGCATTTTTTTGTTTCCAAAAACAGTATATAAAACACAAATTTGGATGGAAGAAAAGGAAAGATGGGGAGGCAGGATAGAGACAGTGAAGGGAGACCATTAATTAAGAATTTAGTTTTAGTTTTTTTTTGTTTTGTTTTTTTTTTTTATGCATTTTTTCACTACTGTTCCAGCTCAGCTCAACATGGCTCGACTCAGCTTGGCACAGTTCGACACGGCTTGACATGGCTTGACTGTACTTGGTTTATTTTGCTGAAACTCGATTTGACGTCAACATTTGACAGCCATTGGCAGTGAGTCTTGTCACTGGAAAAGTCATGAGCGCGATGTCCGGCACAGGAGTCAAACCGAACAATGCCCAACTGTAGATAGGTTATAGAGATTTAAAAATCCTGAAAACATGTGTTAATCTGCAACATTTAACAAGGAAATTTCAAAATTCAGTAGAGGATTCTGGTGTATTTAGCGACAGCACTGCCAAAAGCCAGTGAGCCGCCTCACAAATTGTTCCACTGTATTTTATGATGATCCCACCCACATTGAGAAGGTACTATAGTAATAGAAAACAACATGCCGAGCCGAGCCGCGCTGGAACTGTGTAGTGCAAAAAGTGCTATGAGGGAAGATGGTGAATGGAGTCAAGGAATATAATTTGTCAGAGGTCATTAGGAAGAAAGTCACAATGTGTTGGTGCTCGAATAGCAAAGGCTGCATCTCCTCTTGTTAAAAATTGAGATTTTAGAATAACAAGAACCACAGCTGATCTCAATGGTTGGGCAGGAACATATCTATTTAAGAGTTTGGTGATATAGATAGGAGCAAGGCCATTTAATGATTTTAAAATAGAAATCAATATGGAAACTAGGGAGTGTTATGACCCCATGGTCATGACTTCTTTTTCCTTGTGTGAATGTATCTATGTATTGTGCTTGTTTATAAGAAACCATTAAAATAGTTTATTTTATGTTGCTGGCAGTTTCTTGGGTAAGGATAACAAAGGTAACCCTAATCCTTGCTGCGTTCAGATTTTTCTTTTAGACCTGGTTGTAACAGTTGGAGGCTTGGCCAGGATCACTTGTCTGATATCCTGTTGAGGATCTCTCCAGGTTTTGCACTCAGTGTTATTTTCACCTTTGGTTTGGTTTGATGTTTACTTGTGTGTGGCCCCTCACTCAGTATAATGGTCGTTTTCTCTTTGTTGCTTCCTCTGACAATATTTCTCTTTTCTTTTAAACCAGCTCCACCATGATGAACGTCTAAAATTATGCTTTTGCTGCCTTGATCTTGTAGCCTGGTAACTTGCTGGGAGGTGTGTGAGTGTAGTGCCATAAAAGTATTCATGAACTGAGCCTTTGCAAGGCTTCCTGATTTCGGGTGGATCTTCGTGTGGTGGAGTTGACTTTACTGTTATTCAGTCAGTTTGTTCCATTTCTGTAACTTGTTTGAGGTTTCAAGACCACAGTGCCCATTTTGTGCTATGGTAGGGGCAATTCAGTTTGTGGCTTTTGCACTTGACTTTGTGCTGGTGTGAGAGATCCACTGAGTCAGTAAAAGGGACCCCATAATATTAGTATTTCATTTAATATTCATAAATTTTTCATTTTAATAATAGTTAATGTTTTTCACTTTGCATGATTTCAAGATCACTGTGTATGTTTGCAAAATGTGTTAAAACTGGTTTACATGATTTAAAAGTGCCAAGAGGGATGCATTACACCACCAGTAGTGGCACCTGTCGGTGGCAAGATTACAAATTAAGCAGGAGGTCTTCTCTTTGTTTTTGCTTATGTTGAGTTCCAAAGAAAAAGGAGGGGAAAAAAGTATGAAGATGAAATGTGAGACCGAGCTCCCAAGTCTACCTATGAGTTATTCCTACAACACTGGACACTTTTTTGAGTTTGTTTTTTGTGATGTTTTCACCTCATGATGGTAGCCATTATGTTACCTTGTGGGAGAGGCACCAGTTGCTGTAGACTTCCCTTGAGCCACTCACAGCCAGAATGCCAGCACACATTTGAGCTTGTTTTTAATAAGCCATAAAATGGTGGTGCTTTCCTGGGAGTTGGGAAAAGGGAGTATCCTCACTCTTGGTGCGATCATGTTTTCCCTTAGGCCTAGTCATAATAGGAGTCACTAAAGAGAAACAAGAACTGGAGTGGAGCTCAAATTTGGGTGTTCTGGTGATTAGCTTAGCAGCTGCTAGAAGACGGTGGAGGTAAGCCTGGCCGATTTCACAGTATATTGGATTACAATAATCAAGTTTGCAGCAAATAAAGACATGAATCAATTATGGGATGGATGGATAAAAGAGGTTAAAAAATGATGGATAAAAAATGTATGTTTGTAAAATTATAACCCCAATTCCAAAAAAGTTGGGACACTGTAAATTGTAAATAAAAACAAAATTTAATGATTTGCAAATCTCATAAACGCTTATTTTATTTCCAATAGAACATAAAGAACAGATGCTGAAACTGAGACATTGTACCATCTCATGAAAAATATGCGCTCATTTTGAATTTGATAGCAGCAACACATCTCAAAAAAGTTGAAAAGGGTGATGTTTAGCACATGCCCTCTTAACAACTGTCTGTAAACATCTGGGAAGTGACGAGACCAGTTGCTGGAGTTCTAGGCAAGGAATGTAGTTTCATTTTTGTTTGATGCAGGATTCTTTTTGTTCCCTGAAATATGCAAGGCCTTCCCTGAAAGGGACTTTGTCTAGATGGGAGCATCTAGACAAAGAGTCACTCAAATGTTGAGTCACTTCCGAGATGGGTCCTTGGCTGGTTCTTGGTTAGCTGACAATAGCTTTGAGAGCCAATGTGGCCTTTAATATTCCAAAATGTAGGCCATGCAGATTGACCTCCAGACATATTTTAAAAATAGACCCATTAAAACAAGAAACACATACATACAATCCTTCAGATAATCTAAGATTCACTAAAGTTTCCAATGAATTCATCAGAACATACATTCACAAAGTGTTAAGTGGCTAGGTGAAATCAATCAAATTACTGATTAAATAAAAACAATGAACGATGAATACCATGCTGTCATACATGCATATATCTTGTGTAAACATGGAAATATATTGCAGTTTATGAATATGAAAAACACGAGTTTGACCATATGTTGTGATTCTCTGTTATTGTTAGTGTGTGGTAGAGTTTCATTCCACTGCTTTTGCAAAAACAATATTGTCCAGGTCTTTACAGCAACTTGCAATTCACATTTGGGCTATAACTTTATCCAAAAATTAAGTTTATATAATTTATAACCACCCATAATTAATTAGAATTAAATCCCCCCAGTGCATTAGCGAATGCGCTGTCACCACTCATGGTTTTCTTGACTTTATATAGTCTGGTTGCACCTTCGCCTTCTTTGCCTCTCCAGTTTTGTTCAACGTTCCTGCGACTCCACCATCTCCACTCCATGTGAGCTCTGCCTTTTTTTTCAAGGGGAAAACTGTAATACAGAGTTTATTGCCAAGTGAGCACTACATGTCTTCAAAACATCAACCATTTTGGGCCTTGTGAAGCAACAGTGGGCTAAAGTACACTCCTTTGACTTTGACTATTCAATATGGTCTGAGTCATAAGGGCTATCCTGAGACACTCATGTAACTTGTTTGTCATGGAGCAACATGCCCTCGTTTTGATGGCATTTATATCATTATATATATATATATATATATATCATTTATATCAGCCAAACGTGAGTGTTTGCAAGGCCACTTTCCTTACTGTGGGGTACTTATATTGACTGAGCCTGGAAGTGCTGCTTAAAAGCAAATGAGGACTGCACATCAACCATTTCCATCTGAAAGATGCTCTCATCAATACAAGTCATTACCTCTTTAGCTTTTTCACAGAAGTCTGCATCTGGTTTAATAGGGAATGTGTCATGAGCAAACTGCAGTAGCTCAAAGGGAATGATGAAGCCTTAGAATCTCTCATTAAAGTTTTCAGTTAATTTTGTCATGAAGTCAGTAATGACAGCAGTTATGTGTACCTCCGGCACTGTGTTTGTGAATGCACGCAATTGTGGGAAGTGCAGCAGTTTTGTAGCATTTATGTCTGGGGTGAATATTTCTAACTTAGTTTTGAAAGCACAGAGCCTCTTAGCCAAACCAGCAACAGATGTCTCCCACCCTTGCACTTCAAGATTCAGAGCGTTTAAGTGCTCAAAAATGTCAGACGGAAAGTAGACTTCTGTCATAAACTGCAGATCCAACATGCACCGCAAAAAGGATGCTGCTCATCAGTAGTGGTTTCTTAGCAGCTATTTAACCATAAAGGTCTGATTCCCACACTCTCCTCTGAACAGTTGATGTAGAGATGTGTCTGCTACTAGAACTCTGTGTGGCATTTATCTGGGCTCTAATCTGAGGTGCTGTTAACTAGCGATTTCTGAGGCTGGTGACTCGGATGAACTTATCCTCAGCAGCAGAGGTTTTGGAGATAAACAAAGTGCCTCTCAACTGCTACAGAACCTTTATACCTGTAAACAGAAAGAAGGTGAGGAAATATGTGACTTTTGACATACTGTCACAAGCACTATGTTCAGTACTTAAACATTATCCCAGTGCTGTTACAAATGCTGTTACAAAAGGAGGCATTGTATGATCAGTTTGTGGGTGGTGTAGAGGACCCCTCGTTGAGACGAGAGCTTCGTAAATATGCCAGAGCTCACCCTGAATCATCTCTTATCGAGGTGCGCGAAGAAGCTTACTTGTGGGCTTCGGAGGAGCCAACAAGAAGTGCAGAAGGTGTCAAGACTAAATTGAAAGCTTGTTGCCATATTTCAACAGATGCACAGTGTACAGCTTTAAGTGCTAGTGAGAGTTTTCTCGCTTGAAGATGTTATGAAATGACTGAACTCACAAAAGCAGTAAAGACTTTGACTACACATAACCACAGCTCCAGTGTCACCATAGCTAGTAAACCCAAAGTTCCACCAAAGTTCACAGCTGATGGTAGACCAATATGCTTTAAATGCATAAGAATTTCTAGTCTTCTGCCAAGAACCAGACCAACAATGCCAACAAAGCCAACAAGAATTCAGTCACCAGCTATTTAAATGAAAAATTTGATGATGCTGCCACTGATGACCTCCTGTGCATGGCAACCCTCGATCCTCGTTTCAAGACCCACTACATCCAGGCTGACAAAGTAGAGGCTGTGAGGGCCAATGCTGTCTCTCAAATGTTAGACAAATGGAGGACATCACAGTCTAGGCCTACTACCTCAGCAGAAGCTACAACTTCAGCTACACCAGTGAAAATACAGAATAAAACAATTGGCAGCTTTTTAAAAAAAAACCTACTCTGTCTCTATTTCTGGTCTAACAGACCAGCAGGCTGTTGGGGCTGAACTAAACAGTTACCTGCAAACTGCAAATGCAGACAGTTACACCAATCCACTGAGTCTTAAATAATGTGCATTAGATTCAGCATGTATAATGTGTACAAGTTTGCACTTGGTGTGTAACATGGCAAAACTAGCTAATCTGTATTGTTATTAAAGATGACGTTACATCAAGACTGTGCACATCCCGCGACAAGGGTTAGACTTTTTGTTTGTTTATTTCATGGCACAAAAAACTGATGAGGCAGTTTGTTAATTTTGTATCTTGTATACCTCAAAAACACTCAGGACCATAAACTAGTGCACTGTCATGTTATATTTTTCTACATTCGTTGTACTGTGAAAATGATTGATTCTTATATTTTTCTATATTTATTTTATTTTTATTTGCTGTGATATTTGCTTTGCATATTAAAAGCATGTTGGGTTTACTCTTTTAAATATTGACAATTAAAGAGTGTTGTTGTTTGGCAAAGGCATTTGATATAAATATTCAGTGTTGCTAATTTTTATATTGTTTCATGTTGGTTTTGAATTTAGTTACATTGTAACTTCAAACTAGCTAATCTGTATTGTTATTAAAGATGATGCACATTTGCGGGCAGCAAAGATGTTGGCAGCATATGTAGCATCATAACTTGAAAGTGATAACGTCTTCGTTATCCCCGAGGGGCAATTTGTTTATTTTGGATCTGCATACCTCCAAAAACACTCAGGACTGTAAACTAGTTCAGTTATTTTACTTTTTTCTTTACATTTGTACTGTTAAGTAAAATATGTGTTTATATGTTTAGATTTTCTATGTTCATCTTATTTATTTTGCATTATTTACTTTGTATGTTAATAAAATGTTGAATTAATCTCTAGTTCCTTTAGTTTTCAGTACGATGTTTTAAACGTGACATAGAATGGACTTTTTGAACCAAAAATCGAGATTACTGATGTCTACTTAGATAAACAAAATAATATTTATGGTCAAAGACCTCATAGTCTCTGAGCTAATGCCTGCCCCCCAGAACACTGAGTCTCTTGTGATTGGCCAGCTACCAGCAGACTAACTGCTGCACAGTGCTTTGCCCCTCGAACCAACGGAGTGTCACTTTGAGTGCCTGCGTGGTTTAATTTACATGGAAAATAAACCATTTTAGTATAAGTTGCTTCCTATGCACACGGTTTCTCACAGCTCATGCAGCGGTTCACTTTTAAAACAGCGAGCTGAGACAAACAGAAAGCACACACGATCTCTGCCTTCCACAGTCAGTTGTTAGTATACGTGCTAACCCGAGACACGCGCGAGCCGACACAAAAATACACACATTTCCACACAAGTCATGCAGTGGTTCATTTGTAAACAGCATCATATTGAGTTGAGACAAACACTCTCACTCACTCATAAACAGAGAAGCCCTTCTTTCTCAGAAGTGGCTGAAGTGTTTATTGTGACACTTTAGAGATGTTTAGATACAGGAAGGACACGGGGACACACCAAGAAACATCAGACATTTGGTTTTCCAGTGAATGTCCCCTAAAATATTAAAAAATTGTGAGAATCAAGATCGGATGATATGAAAAAAATATATCGTGATTTTTTTTTTGCCATATTGCCCAGCCTTAGTGGGAATCATACATGTGTTTCCAATTTATGGCTGGACTTTAGCCAGACATTGCATCTATACCAACAAGCCCAACTTTCAGAGATGAGAAGCCAAGCCAGCCATGCACATTTGAACCCTGAAAGAAAGAACAAGACCAAGATTGACAAACAAAATGAATATCTCCATCGCACCACCCTCACTATGCTGCAGCAAACAACCTCTGCTCCTTAATGTGGAGGCTTCCAACGCAGATACAAAGGCCATGGAACAGGAAGAGAAAGAAACACCTCCTTCCAACAGTCTGATGTCGATATAGACCTATGTCTGACCATAGAGACCTATAGCTGATTGATTATTACAGGTGGACAGCAGAGAGGGAGGCCCGGTGAATGATGTGACAGCAGACACATCTGAGACAGGTCATACACCCACATACTCATTTACATGCTCATGCAATGAAGAAATGCTTGCTACAGAAGCTAAATCTTAACACACATACACAGATACATCAGATACATAAATTACATAAACAAGAGGGACAAACCTGTTGTAAGAATGCAAAGTATGAGTATGATGGATATAAAAATTTTAAAAACCACAAGTTTTGACTACACTGTCCTGTGAATCTCCTAGGCAAAGACCTAATGTGTCAACTTGACCTATCCCTGGTGTCAACACCAGAGGGTGGTAAAGCTATCCAAACCTGAGGCATAGCTTTCATTATGTGTCAACAGATGTATTGTGGGTCCTTGTGTGTGTGAATGGAAATTGCTGAATGAGTCTTTGTCACAGAGCATCATTACAGATGCATGTGCACACGTGTGCACACTCACAGAAGCTTCCTGTATCCACAGGATCTGCATTGCACTGCACACATAAGTGACAATCCTGATTTGGACTATGAAAAAGATTGGAACCTACAAACTACTGTTACACTCATTTCACACACCATGTGCTGGAATTCTCATCAAAGCGTTTTGCTTGTTGACCTTACACCATCGCAGATGGCACTGTTCAGCATTTCTGATTCAGTTCCTCTCTCTCTCTCTCTCTAAGTCTAAAGATTTGGGGCCTAAATCTCTCAAATGCAGAGATGCACGTGACTAGTAGAGGTTTGAGTTTGTTTAGTTCCTGTTTTGTTTTGGTTAACTTCCTTCTTATTCCCAGTTCATGTTTTTCTCTTGGAGGCTGGCTGCTTGGCTGAGTGGTTCTGCCTACTTATACCTGGATTTCCTGTTCCTCCTCATTAGCACATCATGAATACCTCGTATGATAACTCTGTGAAAGTTTGAGTGTGGTGAATCATAGGTCTGTTCAAATCAGTTACCACAGGACAATGAGAGACACGCTGTCACCTGCTGTTGCCAAAACCGGAGCTTAAGAAGGGTTTCCAATAATCAGGAAATGGATTGCAGGTGCAAGGTTGGAGGCGCCGCCCGGCTGCCCGGTCAAGTCTCCTGAAACAAAAAGCAAAACAGAGCTCCACAGGAAATAACAAATAAGAGGCAGGCTTATTATAAGCCAGATTTTCACCAAAGGTCATGGTGGCCGTTGATTTTTCATTGGTCATTAGTTTGAAACAAATTTGAGTTCTGCTAGTGGCAAGCTTTTAGTAAAGATGAATAGTTCAGAGCTAGCAGAATTCCAGACATACTGTATCCTCAAACTAACACAGCACCACATGGAAATAGCTGTCAAGGGGAGTTAAAACTAAGTTAAGCCAATATTACAACTATAGTGAATATTACATAAGTGCTATCACAATTACACATATATCTATACAAATGGACAATAGAAGAAAAGTTTACAGATTTCTTCAGTTGCAGGATCCATCCTCTTGTTGATGCAAAGTCCTACATGGAGTTCTTATATGAAGTATGAGCCAGTTACCTGCACAACAATTGGACAAGAAAAAAACACACAGAGCAACAGATTAAAATAAATCACAGTAGCAGCTTTGGATAACCTGCACTTTCTCCTGAGTTGACCTGTTGTTCCGGAGAGATTAAAGTGTTAAAAAGTGACCATGCCAGAAGTAATTACTCTGTGTTAATGTGTTATGTGGAAGAACCCGAGTCTGTGTAATCAGCTTTGGTCTGCTGGGACAAGAGAAATCTTAACCTGCATTTTAATGTGCAAACCTGTCTCTGGTTAGAGGTTCAACACTAGGAAGTGAGATATGCTGCAAGAGTCTCACTTACAAGGCCTTGATATATTATGTCAGTGCCTTTCACAGAACTTCTTAACTAGGCAATGCAGAACATACAGTATTTGAATGCTCATGAAATGAAGTCTATGACAAATGGCAATGGATAAAATAACCAGTTTCATGTCAAATGTTTTTATTTATAGTGCTATGCAGAAAATTATTTTCTTTCCAAATGAAACTTGTGCAGTACCTGCACATAAATGTCTAAATTGTGGGACTAAACAAGGATTATCTTTATTATATGTTATCTTCAATATGTGCATGTTTTTTGAGGAGGCAGAAGTTGTCATGATTTCCGAGAAATCGTAACAAAAGGAAAAAAGGACTAGGGGAAAACGGAGCTGTAGAAAAGGGATAACGGGTTTTATTTACAAAAAAAAATGACAACGAAAAAACACCAGTCTAGAGATGGTAACTAAAAGGGCTGAGGCTGGCCGACTGGCAAGGTGGTGCTCAGGAAGGTCTGGGGAAAAAGAACAAAAGGCGAGCATTAGCTTATGCTGAAAAAAATCACAGGAGACGACTAACCAGAGCTACGAGCGAGCAACGTGACACGGGTTACCGGTGGAATTGGGGAGACGCGCTGACACCAGGAGGCAGGAAGCCACAGTATAAGTAGGAGGTTGCTTGATGAGGAAATGGGGAACAGCCGTGCCGATTGAAGACTCCGCCCCACCTGTCAGCCAACCTCCTGCAGGCACAAAGCAGAACACATTCTCCCAGGAAGTGAGGTGAACACAAAAAATTAAAAGCAGAGATCAAAATAGGTCAGGGAGGAAACCCAGACCAGACATGACACCATGACAGAAGTGGCACTTTTAGCAATATATGTGACATTTCTACCAATATTGCTTGCATTTCTTGTCCAAATGTCGAAGTCAGCAGTGTACAGTCTAGCTATCAGAGTTGACAATTGCATTTGTGAGAGGAGCACCTAGCTGAGTAAAACTGTAACTCACCCCCTCTCTTCCCACCAGACTACATTAGCTGCCTCACTTTCTCACCAGGGCTCCACTCTTTCACTACAGGTTTTCTTAGACTCAAGTGCAGAAGACAACTTTAACAACTCAGACCTGGTTCGACAGTTGGACTTGCCCCTGACTCCTGTAGCCCCCCCCCCCTCAACCTGTTTGTGCCGTCAACAGCTGTTCCTTAATCACCGTTACACATCAAGTCTAAACTTTAGCTTTAACAATCTCTGGGAACCACCACAAATTATTTTTCTTTTTTAGTCATTTCTTCACCTTCCACCCCCGTGGTGTTAGGACTTCCCTGGTTAAAGCTTCACAACCCTCAGCTTCATTGGACTACAGGTTCGGTGATTAGTTGGAGCACATTTTGTCATTCACACTGTTCACATTCAGCCAGGCCAGTCTCTCACCTGACACTCACCAGCGATACACCACAAGATCTCTCCCTAGTCCCTCCTGCTTACCATGACTTAGGTGAAGTCAAAGCCCTCTCGTTACCTCCTCATCGTCCCTATGATTGTCCTATTGATCTCCTTCCTGGTTCCATGCTTCCCTCCAGCAATGTTTCCCGCCCCGAGAGGGAGGTGATGGAAAAGTACATTTCTGAGTCCCTAGCTGCAGGTTTAATCAGGCCCTCATCCTCCCCTCTCGGGGTGGGTTTCTTCTTTATTGCTAAAAAAGATAAGACTCTCCGACCTTGTATTGACTACCGTAGACTAACAACAATCAAGAACAAATACCCTCTGCCGCTCATCGACCCCTTCTTTGAATCCTTATGTAAAGTTACCATCTTTACAAAACTGGACCTGAGTGGAAGACTGTATTTAACGCCCCTCGGGTCACTTTGAGTATCTAGTTATGCCATTCAGACTAACCAACACTCCTGCAGTTTTTCAGACACTGATCAGAGACAGGATTAACTAATTCATTTGTATTTGTTTACCTTGACAACATTTTAATTTTTTCTGCCAATGAAACTGTCCTTAGCCAACATGTCCACCTAGTCTTACAGAGATTTCTTGAAAACAGACTCTTTATCAAGGCAGAAAAATGTGAATTTAACGTGTCCTCGGCTTTTCTAGGTTACATCCTAGTGGGGGGGGGCAGGTCAGACCAAACCCCAAAAAGATAGATTCCTGTTACACCAATTCTTGGGCATTGCAAATTTTTACTCTAGGTTTATCCAGGGATATAGTAAGGTAGCCTCTCCCTTAACCAGGTTAACCTCTACCTCCTTACCTTTCATGTGGACCCCAGAGGCGGAGTCTGCCTTCTCCGCTCTCAAGCAGCTGTTTACCACCGTGCCAGTCCTCTCTCACCCTGACAGTCCTCACCAATTCATTGTGGAGGTCACTGCCTCGGACTCTGGCATCAGAGCAGTGCTCTCCCAGAGAGACCCCAGGACCAGAAACTACACCCATGCACCTTCTTTTCATGTAAGTTAACACCAGCTGAATCAAATTATGATATTGGGAACAAGGAGCCGTTGGCTGTGGTGGCTGCATTGCAGGAGTGGCGCTGAGCACCCTTCCATCGTTTGGGAAGACCACAAGAACCTCTCTTGCCTCTGCACCACCAAGCAATTGAATGCTTGTCAGGCTCGCTGGTCGCTGTTCCTGGGGAGGTTCAGGTTTACCCTCTCCTACCGCCCCAGTTCCTGGAACCTCAAGCCTGTTTCTTTCCTGCCTTCACGACCCGGTCCACCAGGGGGTGGATGACAAGCCCATCTTGCCTTCTTCTTGTTATGTTGGCACCACTTCCTGGGACATAGAGAGGGTTGTTCGGGAGACCCAGGACACAGAACCGGATCCCAGAACCGTACCTCCGAACCGCCTCTTCATTCCTTCCTCTGTACACTCCCAGATCCTCCAGTGGGGGCATTCAGTGAAGTTGTCCTGTCATCCAAGGACTATCCATTTTCTGCAGCAGAGGTTCTGGTGGCCCTCCATGATTGGTGATGTTTGGGAGTTCATCGCTGCCTGCAGTAGAGGGAAGTCGTCTCACCACCCACCGTCGTCTGGTCTCCTCTGCCCACTTCCTGTTCCCAGCCGTCCTTGGTCAGACATCTCAATAGACTTTATCACTGGACTTCCTCCCTCTAATGGACTAACCGTAATCCTCACAGTGGTCGACTGCTTCTCTAAGAGTGTGCACCTCATTCCACTCCCCAAACTCCCATCAGCACTGGGGACTGCAGACCTCTTCGTCGACCATGTGGACTGGTATTTTGAGTTAGTTTTTTGTACAATAAATCTCAATAAACTCCGTTTTACTACCATTATACTTGAGGCCTGTATTCATTGAAGGGTCAATTCTTCTCTCTTTTCGTCAAGTTTTTCATTTTAGCTCGTCATTGAATTGTTCTCTTTAAAAGAAACATGACCAACTTAATGCAGGTATAAAGATTTCAATACTTTCCACAACTTAAAGGTGACATAGAATGGTCTTTTTCAACTAAAAATCAAGATTACTGATGTCTGCTTAGATAAACTAAATAATATTTGTGGTCAAAAACCTCATAGTCTCTTCAGATTAAGCCAGTTTATTGCTCATCTCTGACAGCATCTGAATGGGCGCTCTGTTTCTGAGTTCATGCCCACCCCCCAGAACACTGAATCTTGCCAGCTACCAAGCGCATTCCCACTTGCTTGTGATTGGCCAGCTACCAGCAGACTAACTGCTGCGCAGTGCTTTGCCTCCCGAACCAACGGAGTGTCACTTTGAGTGCCTGTGTGGTTTAATTTACATGGAAAATAAACCATTTTAGTATAAGTTGTTCACTGTGTGCATGGTTTCTCACAGCTCATGCAGCGGTTCACTTTTAAAACAGCGAGCCGAGACAAACAGAAAGCACACATGAGAGCACACATGATCTCTGCCTTACACAGTCAGTTGTTAGCATACGTGCTAACCCGAAACACTCGCGAGCCAACACAAAAATACACACATTTCCACACAAGTCATGCAGTGGTTCATTTGTAAACAGCATCATATGGAGCTGAAACAAACACTCACTCTCACTCACTCATTTTCTACCACTGCTGAGACAAACAGAAAAGGCAAACACACATGCTGCCTTTCAAATGAGGCTGCAATTAGCCGTCGTTAGCTATTGCTATTCAAGACAAGAAGCAGTCAAGCTCACAAAGACATTATTACTTCATTTGGAAATACTTACATTGCCTTCAGGAAATCCATTATGGATTGTTGGAACTGTTCCCTACTTGAGATGAAGTTTTGAGCTGAGTCCAGCTTTGTATTGCCCAAAGTTTGTATAACTATTCACTTCAAAGTGACTGCTACAAACAAACAGCATTTCAGGAAGCTTAGCAGGAACATTGCTATCAACAATGAAAGATATCCACTCTGCTCTTTGTTCCTCATTAGAAGGGAGTCTATGAAGTGTCTGGTGTTGTTTTTGGCAACCAGCAACAGAGCAACAATGAACTGAACCTTTCTTCTGAGACATGTTGCTCTCAACAGATACAATAGTTCTTCAGGTTGAATGTTCATGCCCATGACCGGGAGTAGCTGTTGGGGGAGGGTTCAATGCACGTCAAATGTGCTAGTTGCGTAACTAAAGTCGACTTTTCAAAACCACTTGGATTGCTCGAGGTAAACAGAGAAGCCCTTTTTTTCAGAAGTGGCTGAAGTGTTTATTGTGACACTTTAGTGATGTTTAGATATAGGAAGGACTCACGGACAAACCAAAAAGCCTCAGAAATTTGATATCCAGTGAATGTCCCCTTAAGTTCACAAACAAAAATCACCACAAACAGTTCCACTGCATGTCTGTCTAGTTAATACATTTTAAAACCACAGTAGTCCAGTGGATTTAGTGGTACAATTGTGAAGTTGGTGTGGAAGAATTCATAATTAGGGCAGCAAGTAGTAACAGGCAGTAATGCCAAGTTGTCCCAAGGCACTGATACAGCCTGTATTTCTACCACTGTACTAGTTTTATTGTTCTGAAAATGATCTGTTGTTGAAAATACAATCAAGCAGAAAAATGTGCATTTTAAAAGCTTTTTTATTTTATTTCTCAGTGATTGTTGTTGATGGCACTTTTATGTTGCTGTTTGTTTGATTATGGTATTTAGAGCTTCTGCACATTAGGAAGGCCTACCATGTAATCATTTATTTTCATGTTTTAAAAGTGTATGGGTTAAGTTGCCTTTTTCAAAATAAATAGTTTGCTGTATTTAATTTGTGATTTTCCCAGTTTTGCATGCAAATATTGAAAATAAATAGTTAAAAAAAACTAATACAAGAGTCGGTGTAAATTAACATTTATACAGTGATATAGAGGAGATTTCATTGTGTATTGTGATGTATCCTAAAAATATTACCAACAGGTTCATATAGTAAATTCCAGTCAATGGATTCCAGGGCACTAATGTACTGTCTCTCTTGCTCTCTCCCTCTCCCGCCCCCCGCTCTCCCCTTTGACTTCCCTCCTCCCTCATCTGTCTATAAAACTAGGATGTTTGAAAAATTCTTAACAGCACGTGGAAGATGCTGAAAAACAATGAAATTATCACTAGGGGGCTAATAAGTTCATCCTCAACTGTACATACTTGTAGTTGTACTAGGTAAATATTCTATTCTGCAAGCTCCAAGACTATTGTATGAATCCCATTGAGTGTTGGAAATTTGACAGCCAGACGTGGTACTGGTAAACTGCGCATTTTACCTTTACCTGGTTGAAGAGCTCAACCTAAAAGAGAAAAGCAACAAAAATGAAGCAAAACAAAGAACAAGATGACAACATGCAGCCAGAGATGATACTCACCTCACAGGAACAGACAGCTCCAGGAAGAAGAATGTAATTTGTTTACAGCTGTGAGACACTGTCAGCTTTTTCACCCCTCAATGCAGAAGCAGAAGAATTCTGTGTAAGGACTGAGACATGCACAGAAAGACCTGAGGTAGAACACAGGTAGAGACAAAGCTTGGAGGAAGAGACTGAAGCCCAAGCTGTTGAATCCAAGGATAAGCAGAGTGATGCTGAAACATGGTGGAACAGGCCAAAGAGTCAGACTGCCCAGGCATGTCTACACCACTATGACCTGGCAGACCAGCCGAGCTTTTAGCAGACCTGCCATGTCTCCTGGAAACCAGCCATGACCTGCTTACAAGATCATTCATGTATCCTTTAATTTAATCACTTATTTAAAGTTCATGGTGGTGACGTATTAGTAGTATTACAGAAGTATTACAGAATATAAAAATATTACAGATATTTTACTGACAAAAAATATTACTAACAAATATTATAGAATATAAAAACAGATTATCTGAACACTTATTAAAATAATGTCAAGAAATAGGGGTACTATGCTAGTATTTTGAGTTAAGACAATGGTGTTCGTACGGGTTTTTGCATAAGTATATCAATAATTATCAATCAATTATCGTTAATAATTGTAATTTTAAATTCTTTGTAAATAATCAACCATCAATAATTATGAATCTCACTTGCCTTATGTCTCATTTCCCTCATCTTTTTTTTTTTTTTTTGGCCTTTGTAGCTCAGTAACATTATCAGAGACAAACACAAAATGTAAGAGTGAGTGAGAGGATCAACTGAAATGAGATGGAAATTTTGTGGTTTTCATAAAACAAGCAGGCTATAAAGGACAAACAGCATAGCCAGTTTAAATAAGAAGCATTTAGCATAAGAAGCATAAGAAGCAATTAATGCAGAATATTAGTCAATATGAAATAAGTACCTGTAAGTAATGATTATGTTCATGTTCTTTGTGTTTGGCTACACAGTGACAGCATCAGGCAAAACATACACAGAAGCAATTCATCTGATGTGTTGGGCTGCATTCATTCCAGATAGTGGCTGTACTTCACCTCAACTTACACTGCTGTCACCAATAATCATATTTCCATAGATAGTATTATTAATATAGAACATAGTTTTAGACTCTAGTATGCATATTGTAGTACATTACATCACTCACCATTGTCATGAAAGTGTACAGGTGAATACAGTGTATTTTTTGTTTCTTTTTGATCTGTTCTGTACACATACCACCTATAGCACCTCTCTGCATCCTGGAAGAGGAATTCAACCTCTGAGGCTCTTCTAGAGGTTTTGTACTTTTTATCAAGAATAGAAAAAAAAAAGAATAGAATAGAATTTGATGCCTTTATTGTCATTGCACAAAAATATGCAATGGGATTTGCAGTGCTGCATCAGTGCCAAGTATTCAAAGACAAACAGGAAAGACACATCATTATCTTTCACATAGCGGGAAAAAGAAAATGTTAAACAGAAATTATAAAAATAAATTAAACAATGCATTTTAACAGAATAGTGTGAATGATGAAGGTAAAAGGACCAGCAGCTGTTTACACAGATTGTTTCTCGTGAGCACTCTAAGGAAGTACATACACTGCTAAGCTGTGTTTACAGCTTGGTGAAACGATTAAAAGGGTTTTTGGGGAGTTATTCTTTTCCCAAACAGATAATGTTGCAACATATGTACAAATTGTAAACCTCACTAAGGCAAACTGTGATTTGTTCATAAAATTTATTTAATTTGAAATCCAGCATGTAAGAAAAATTCACCCTAATGAACAATGTGCATGCTGGGGTACTTTCTATGACAATTGTTAAAATGCAGGCAAGAAAAGTGAAGAAACTTTTAAGTATCTTTTTCTCCTATAGAATGTGGCAGTGGGCATCTTTAAAGCTGTAGTTTGTAACTTTTAAGTATACAAATATCTGTTCCATTCAAATGGGTTCACACAGTGCCAGAGTGACACATTTTAATTCATGACAGTCATCTTCTCTCCTATTTCTCCATCTTGTCAGGTAAGTATACTAGAGGTCACTAAATTCAGTAATTACTGTCTGCTTTCATCCACTTAAGACATGTTAGGATTCTGAGCCAGCTGTCACTCAGCATCACATTATCAAAAAAGTAAATTCAAAGTTAAAACATCACCAAAACAATATAAAATGATTAATTGATCATTTAATTTGGGCTTAAATTAATAAACAGAAATACAACTGTCTTGTGGTCCTTACAGTTACATGACCTGGAATGGCCCCTCTCAACTGAACTTCCTCCTAAATAACATGTCCATGTCTATCATGCTGTTAAATTGTGCCATAATGAAGAAATGCATTTTTTCGTTTGAGACGTTAGTAATAAATTCCCCTGTGCCCTGCATGCACCTCACATGAGGACAATGACGTTAGTTATAGAATCCAATGAGTGTATAAAATCCTATACTCTAAAGTGACCTCTCTTTCCGGAGGGATTAAAGGTGTCTTTCCTCACATGTCTACTCCAACTGTCACTATTGCATTTCTGTTGCTGTCCACTTGTTCACTTAAGCTACTTTAAGACTTAGCTGTCCTCTCACCCAGTGGGGTCCACATGAACACACACAGTGTCATGCACAATATGAAATGAGGTTGATGTGCCAAAACCTCAGTTTTTTTTTTACTTCCCAGATTAATTTATCACTATGCAGCACATAGAGTATACATTTTACTACATGTTCTGATGCACATTCAAAAATAGAAGTACCGATGTGTATCTAAAAGGGTACAAAGCTTGTCACTGTGGGTGAACCCTTTGAAAGACAATTTTGTACCCGTCAGTGAAAGTTCTTTTTTGTACCTTATCCTTTACTTTTAGAGAGGGCAACATTTATTATTACATTCAGGAGGAAGTCATTTTAAAAACTGCATTCAAAATTACAAATATGTGCGCTGGATATGTGCTTTTGTACCACTGAGGTGAAAATGGTACACATGTGTTGCTTAATTCACTTTAATTCACTTTGTAAAGGGCAACACTGATCAAGTGTGGGAGGTAGGTACAGAGAACGTTCTTGCCTCGTAATCCTTTTTGCATGTGTGTGAAATTTGTTATTTTCCTACCCAGTGTAAAAAAAAAAAGCATTTTATGTGGAGCTTAAATGACATGAGACTCGAGTTCATGGCTGTTTTGGGGTTCTTTTTTACATCAACATTGCCTAATTCACATTTAAGATTGCATGACTGCTTCAAATTTAAATAGTGTGTTAGTTAAAGTTCTAGTGACTAATCTGTTGATGGAAATCCGCAACTAATCTGTGGATGGCAATCCGCTTTGAAACAATTAACCTAGTTAGCGGAGTTTTAATCACGGTTCAAAATATGTTTATTGGTTTGCCACTAAGTATCACTGCCAAGCAACACACCATGGCTGTAATTTGATTGACCTAATCCTATCAGAGGTCTCTGATGCATAGGTATATAAGCTAAAGTGAGGTGTGTGGTTCCAGTCACCCAAGGAGGTCAGAAGTGACAAGAAAGGCCTTCTGAGATCACAATGGCAGAGGAGTGGGGAAAACAGGCTTTTGCTGCCAGGCGGTACCATGATGATACAACAAGGGGATCTGCCTTTGTTTACACAAACAGCAACCACACGAGAGGTGGAGTATTACAATTTTATTTTCTGAAACATTTAATGACAATACTAATTTACTGAGTGATTACACAAAGAGTAAGAAATTCCAGTAGGAATGACCCTAATCCAACTAGCTGTCTTGTGTAAACGTCCTTGTAAACTTTGTGTAAAGTTTCTCCAAAGTCTGTATAGTGAATTATTATATCAAAATTATGTTTGCTTATTATTATTATTTAAAATATGCTTTCACATATTGATAATTAGATTATGAGATGAAACATATGAGATTATTTTGGAAAACATGCAAAAAATGTAATCAAATCAGATAACAGACCTTTATTAAACAAGACATTGCGCTCTAGTCCAGAGAAAATATACACATGATTAACATAGCTCTGACTATTATTCGATTCAAATACTACAGTTAGTTTTGCTGTAAATGTCTTCCTTTGACATAAAAATTTAAACTGTTGTCGTCTGCAGATGTTTTATTGCACAGCATTGTACAAAAAGCTAAAGAAAATGTGCAGGTGATGTAATTCACATACTAACTACATACAATACAGTCAGCATTAAATAAATCAATACAATTCATTAGGGGCTAACAAAGAGAATGTGTACTTCTGAGACCACATTAGATTGTAAATAGTGGCACTGCTATCAATCGGCAATCAGACAGAAAAACAATTCTGCTTTTTCCCCCAGATCCATTTGAGGGTCCCAATTACCACATTGCTCCTCGATGGGTTTACAACCTTGCAACAGTCTGGATGTTTTTTGTGGTTGTTGCATCAGTCTTCACCAATGGTCTCGTGTTGGTGGCAACAGCGAAGTTCAAGAAACTTCGTCATCCACTGAACTGGATCTTGGTCAATCTTGCCATTGCTGATCTTGGAGAGACAGTTTTTGCCAGCACTATCAGTGTATGCAATCAGTTTTTTGGTTACTTCATTCTGGGACATCCAATGTGCATCTTTGAGGGCTATGTTGTGTCTGTTTGTGGTAAGTAATTATTTTTCTACTATTTTACCATTTTTTTTCTTTGTCATGGTTTTAGAGCAAAAAAAAATCCCCTTTCTGAGTATCCTACTGCTTTTACACAGGAATTGCTGCTCTCTGGTCTCTGACCATCATTTCCTGGGAGAGATGGGTTGTTGTGTGCAAACCTTTTGGAAATATCAAGTTTGATGCCAAATGGGCCTCAGCTGGGATTATCTTTTCCTGGGTCTGGGCAGCAGTGTGGTGTGCACCACCAATCTTTGGCTGGAGCAGGTAACCTGCAGTATATATATATATATATATAGAGAGAGAGAGAGAAAAAAAAGCATTAGTTTTGAGTTCATGAGTATAGAAATAATATAAACATTCTTTTGTAATAGGTACTGGCCTCATGGACTGAAGACTTCCTGTGGGCCCGATGTATTTAGTGGAAGTGAAGACCCTGGAGTTCAGTCCTACATGATTGTTCTTATGGTTACATGTTGTTTACTTCCTTTGTCTATTATCATCCTATGCTACCTTGCCGTCTGGTGGGCCATCCATACAGTAAGTAACCAACAGTTTGATTCTGCAACTAATGAAGTGGATCAGAGCCAGGCTGACTCCCACACTACTTTGATTTGTTCATGACAGGTTGCCATGCAGCAAAAGGAATCAGAGTCGACCCAGAAAGCTGAAAAAGAAGTATCCAGAATGGTCGTTGTCATGATCCTGGCATATTGTGTCTGCTGGGGACCTTACACATTTTTTGCCTGCTTTGCTGCAGCCAACCCCGGTTATGCCTTCCATCCGCTGGCTGCTGCCATGCCTGCATACTTTGCCAAGAGCGCCACCATTTACAACCCAATTATTTATGTCTTCATGAACCGACAGGTTGGCACAACATTCACAATATCACATTAACAAGCTTTCATTTGTATTTAATCAATTGTGTTTGATATAGATTTTTAACACACTATTTTATTGTCTCCTATTAGTTTCGCACATGCATCATGCAGCTCTTTGGCAAACAAGTGGATGATGCCTCTGAAGTATCGACATCAAAGACAGAGGTCTCATCTGTGGCTCCGGCATAAACCTCCATCTTCTCTGTTTGAAAGTCAAACTAAGAACCATTGTGATATGTACAGTATATATGTAATGTTTTATTTCTTTTCTTATTTTAGTAGATATAGCTTTCTGGCAAATAAAAAAGCAAAAACATTCATAAAGAAAAATAATCATTGTATCACTGTTTGTTTTTTCAGATGAATATAAAAATATCAAGCAAATTGTTCATTGTGTTCATCACTGGTATCAATATTACTGCTTACAAAGTTACAGTACAAGTGTTAATAGAGGTTATAGATTAGTGCCAGTTGTTCATCTTAGAAGTGGTTCAATGGTAGATCTGCCAGAGAACACAGAGATCTTGATCTGGTATCAAAAATGAATGAAGTTATTGACTTAATCTGGGATTAATTCTAGGAGTCCAGAGTTTAAGATCATCCTCCTTGATCCTTTTTGCCTTGCATCTGTGCTGTGTGTAAAGATGATGTGAAGACTATCTTATATTCACAATTCAAACCATATCCATTCAAGTGATAATCTTACTTTGGCCTTACAGATGAAAGCTGAAAACTCAAAAAGCTGAGAGCATAAGTATAATTGGATAACGACAAATACGGTGACACTAGTGTGTAGTTGGTGTAAAGTTGAATGTTTGCCAGACTGTGTCCATTTGTTTCCCTCCAGGCTCTTGTAAACTTTCAGTGACTCTCGGGAGTAATGCTGTGTTCACACAGGATGTGAATTTTCACGTTGTGTCCATAGCATCTAGTGCACCGCGGGATTATAGATTTTTGTGCATTCAACACCAATGACATTCATTCCGCAAATAACAATTAAATTCAGAACTTACCAGGCAGATCTACCCCACCAATGGTTAGATCTCCCTGGTGGGGGGGCTGTTTCATGTGATAAAAACCCAAACATTGGTGCCGATCAAGCTGCATGGCCCAGTCAACACAAAAATCACATCTACTCTTGCTTGTGCATTGTCTTTGTATATAAACTTGTCGTGCTATAAATTCGCTTTGCAAACTGTGTGTGAACCAAGGGCGAAGGGACAGTGGGGACATGTCCCCACCAATATTTGGAGAAAGTCAGATTGTCCCTACCAATATTAGAGACAAGGCAAACTGTGTGTGAGCAATGCTGTGAGATGAGACCAATAAAAACCAATAAAATCTGCAAGCAAGCAGATTTTATGAGCATCAGTGAAGGCACCACAGCCGAGCAGAAAAATCGCTGCACACAGAGGAGGCAAGAGAGCGAAGGTGCTGTTCTGAATGGAGCTGTGACATTTTAGGGCTGTTAGTCTAGACCTCAAAGACAAATGCAAATCTCCATGCCTAATAGTTTACTCTTTTGCCACCAAAAAAATCATCCCACCAAAAAGAGATGTGAGTTAGAGTGTCTTTTAACCAGCTAGACCATAAGTGATCAAATTAAATTAGCTATGTTGATCAATTTAGAGAGCAAACTTGCTCGGTATACATATATATATGTGTGTGTGTGTGTGTGTGTATATATATATATACAGTATAAAAAGATGTTATTTTCAAACTGCATATGTGTTTCTTCATATTTTCAGGATATGTTCCAATAAAGTGATTGAGAAATAATTGTACAGGATGGTCATTATAGCATTGCTAAAACAATAAAGACTTATGCATAGTATTGTGTGTGTAATATAAACTACTAAACCTACACCATCCTGCCATTCTATACAGTACTTAGCAGAAACCGAAAGGCTACTTGGTCTAGTTTGTTGATGAATATTAAAATGAATAAATGACAGATTTAGTGATATTTTTATAGACTATTTATTCACTACACCAATAAACAGCACAGCAACACATAATATTTCCTCAAACATGGCAACCTTTAAAAAGTGAAAGGAGACCGTGAAAGAAAGGTGAGAATGAATAACACTTGATGGACTTACTTATATGATTACAGCACTGGTATCTTGATACATGTGGGAAAATAGTTGCGTCATATATTCTATACAGTACTAACTTAGAGGAACCTCCTGAACAAACAATGAACAATGTATGATGGGATCCTGAAAACAGGATAGGGTTCAGATTCCCCTCCACTTGCACCGGCGGCGGGTCTCTCCTCCTCCTGCCTCCCCTTCCCCTCATCCATCTGACGGCCACCTCCACCATCGTTACCTGCAGCTGAAGCTGAAGCTCCACCATAACCACCAGCAAACCTCTGTGTTATTTTAACACACTTCGCAGCATCTGCCTGAAGGATATGTCACTTTTTCTCTCTAATTTTCTCCACGCCTCCTTTCCATCTCTTGCTATTCTCCATCTTTTTGATCTCCTCTCTCTCTATATGATAGATTGATTGACAGCCGAGGCCCAAGAGAGAGGGGGGGCCCCGGCTGTAACAGGTCCAGCCCAGAATCAATCATGACTAATGGGCCGATCTACCAGTTTTGTGTACCAATAGGTATCATGACTAATACCGTTACTAATACTAGTACCGTTAGTAAAAAAAAAAAAAAAGACCATTGATCACCATTGACCCTGGTGTTCCCGATGGCCAGTCCAGCTGTGGCTCTAGCCCAAAGAAGAAATGGAAAGGAGCATCCATCTTAGCAACATTCTGCAACCAAGACCGAACCAGAGCACCTTGTGTATGTATGCCCAGCAGTCACACTCATTATCACAAATGCAGTGTGTTTCCTGGAGAAAGGTAACATTGCTTTTATTGGTTTGAATCAGTTTGAATCAAGCTTTAGCTCACACATGGTTTAAAAGAATGCTGCATCCAACCAAAAACACAGTCAACAAGCAAAAGAAAGAAAAACAAAATCCTTTCATTTATTCTTTGTCAGCTTTGGCAAAAGTTTTAATTTGGAAAAGCTCCTGGTCAGTGAAGGTTGGTTGCCCCAAGTCTCCCATTCTTCATGAGGAACTTGATTGACTGATGGAAGAGCTTTAGGTCAGGAAAGAACTCTTCCAGTTTCACTGCCCTTGCTCCTTTTGTGTTAGTCAAAAAGTTCCTGATGCGAGAGAAGGAACAACTGCTGTGCATCCCATGTTCATCCTCATCGTCCCGTGACCACTGCGTGTCGCCCCATGTGTTGTCCTCTGACACCTCAGAGGGCTTTTTTGTGTTTTGACATTTTCTTATTGTAGTGGTCACTTTAGTTTCTGTACTTGAAACTAAAACCTTAACATAATCATCCATTAATAAATTGTTTTCTTCCTTGTCCAGAGCGGCCTCTGCCCCTGAACCTGTATGTTCACTGGATTCACCCTGCCCATGCTGAGCCCCCTCATCTTCAGTCCAGTGGTCAGTGTTTTCACCCTGTTCCCTGTTACCACCTGTCTGCTTGTTGTTCTGTGCATGTTGTGTGTGCTTCTCTGTGTTCCTCTGTGTGCTGCGTGTCGTTGTTTTCCGTCAGCCCTGAGACCTAATGCTGAAAGTCTAGAAAAAACCTTAACGTTTGGTCTTATAAATATTAGGTCCTTGTCCAGTAAAGCCTTGATCGTGAATGACCTATTACTTGAGCAGAAATTTGATATGATTGGTTTATGTGAAACCTAGTTGAAACCAAATATCTTTCTTTCTCTAAATGAAGCTTCACCACCTAACTATAAATATACTAATATTTCTCAGGCCTCTAAACAAGGGGGTGGTGCTGCCTTAATTTATAGGTCTCTTTTCAGTGTAAGCACAAAAAAACAATTTTATATTTAACTAATTTGAAGCTCTCCTGTTGAGATCTTCCACCTCTTCCTCCTTGGCCCTGCACGTGGGCTTCATTATTGTAGTAATTTACAGACCACCTGGACCATATTCTGAAGTCTTAGAAGAATTTGGGGGGTTCATCTCAGATATCGCAGGTCTCTCTTCTGCTTGGGACCTTGGCGAGGGCGGTCGCTTTTCCCCTCTCTCCTCTCTATTCTGTCTTGTCTCTATTCAGTGTCTTGTCTCTATTCATGCCCTATCTCCTTGCTGTGGATTCCTCAAACTGCAAATTCAACATGGAATTGATTAACTGGTCTCTCAACACTATTGACACCATTTTTTTGGCAAGGAAATTAGGTGCGGGGGAACCTGCCTGCCCGGACGGAACCCACCCTGCAGGCTATGCGTGTTGCGTGCATGGCGCCACTCTCCGGTTGGGGGGCTCCTTCTACTCGGATTAGGAGGTGCCGCAAGGATTGGATCTTCACATCTGCCCGTCATGATTAGTGAGTTGGGCAAAGCAGTGCAAACTCAGACTGCGTTAATTATTGAACTGAAACGTGAAAATGGAACCATCATGGAGAAATTGACCGCTTTGCAGAGGAAGATTGATGGTTGAGGACCAGTACAAAAATTACTCACTACAATTGGATGGACTGAGAGAAGCAAGATTGGAATGTGCTCCTCTGCTCTAAACCCAAACATTAGAATCGTATCAGCTGGCGAAGGCCAACAGCCCTTGTTTTCCTCCAGAAGAATCTCACTAACCAGCTGGCCTTCAACTTGTTGTTTCTTACTTCTCCCATCTCAAGGACTCCTCTGGATTCTACATGCACACAGACAGACTTTAATACAACCTACCAACCTGCACACTCACCCGCACGCTCCCTCCTGTTCTCCATCCCTGGGCAGAAGCAGCTCCAGACTAGGCCGCAGCACCCCCTTCCTCCTCCCCCTCCCCCCCAAGCAGGCCTGGCGGCGCAGACCTTCTGCGGAGCGCACACCCACTATACCTCTATTTGGATGACGGACTGTTCAAAGTTTAGAGTAAATATACAATTCAAATGTTTATGTGCTCTTTGTATAATTATAATACATAATTATAATATATAATACGTTCAACCAGTAATAATTGTGGACTAAATGATGTTTGTATGTGGTTCTTGGGTGTGTAAGTCAAATTCCTTGTGTGTGTTTTCACATACCTGGTGAATAAATTCTGATTCTCATTCTCACCTCACACTATGATAAAATTTTAATTATCGGTGATTTCAATATCCACTTAACTAAAACCACTGACTCCTTAGCTAAAGCATTTCTGGCGCACATCTATAATACTGGCTTTCTATCAATCTGTACATGAACCTATGTCACGGTTGAGTTTCAACCATAAAAAAACAACTTAACGGTACCAAAACACGAAAAACGAAGAACTAAAGGTGCAAAAGGTTTATTACAAAATGAACAAAAAACTCCAGTCAAAAACTAAACAAAAGTGCTGAGGCTGGCCGACTGGGAAGGCGATGCTCAGGGACAGGATCAAACTAGGAGAGAAACAAAAGGCCAGCATTAGAATGCTGGTAGGGAAAAGACAGGAATCAAAAACGTACTGAGAGTCATTCACGAGCGCACGACGGGGTTAGATACCACTGAACTGGAGAGACGCGCTGACGAGGAGCCACAGGAAGTCCAGGCATAAAAAGGAGACAAAAAAAGGAGAGAACTGGCTGCAGCTGTGCAGACGATGTCCCCGCCTACCCGTCAACCAGCCTCCTAAACAATAATAAGAACAGACTCTACAGGAAGTAAAACAGTCAACAAAATAAAACAGGAAGTGTGCGCAAAGGAACAACCCAGTGCAGGCATGACAACCTACTCATTTAAGTGGAAACACCCAGACCTTATTCTTTCACGTGGAATAGATGTTACGACCTTGAATGTTTCTTCATTATCATCTGTTGTGTCTGATCACGTTTTAATCTCATTCAAAGCTAAACTAAATTGTCCACAAAGTCTCAGCACTGATCTTTCTAAATCACGTCACATAGACACAGCCACCATAGCTACACTTAATGAGCACCTGCCTGCGGTTCTGACGCCGTTTATGACAGTAGCAGGGTCTTTGGACAGCTACACTACAGACCTCCAGAAGTCCCTCTCCAACCTCCTTGATACGGTCGCTCCTGTTTCTAATAAACATAAATATCGCAAGTGTCCCTTACTGTGGTATACAAATGAAACGCATACTTTGAAGCAAGCATGTAGGAGACTGGAGCACAAATGGCGTACATCTAAATTAGAAGTTTTTAATCAGGCATGGCATGACAGTGTTCTAAAGTATAAACAGGCACTGTCTAATGCAAAATCACAATATTTAATTAATAGAATCAAGCATAACCCTAGATTTATTTTTGATATTAAATTAACTCAACAGCCACAGTCAGTTTGTTCTGCACCCTTCACTCACAATGACTTTTTTTTAATAATAAAATTGAGGATATCAGACTTAAGATTTCTTCAGCTTATTCTACCACAAGTATGAGAATGGTTGTACATCAACCCATACATTGTTCCCAACCAATTACTGTTCTTAGTAACTTTAACACAATATCCCTTGTGTCACTGTCTAAAATTGTCTAAGCATCCAAACCTACAACCTGCCTATTTAATCTTCTTCCAGCTAAACTGTTCAAGGATCTGTCTCTGAGACCTTTTATGCTGAACATCATCAATTTATCACTTGGATCCGGTGAGGTTACCTCTCGCTTTAAAACTGTCAACCCCCTAGTAAAGAAAAAACATCTTGATCCAAAGGTTTTAAGTAACTACTGGCCAATCTCTAATCTCCCTTTCTTCTCAAAGGTTCAGGAGAGGGTTGTTTATCAGCAACTTATAACACATCTAGCAAACAATGACCTTCTGGAACACTTCCAGTCTGCCTTTAGGGCTCGCCATTCCACAGAAACGGCACTTACGAGACTCCTCCTAGAGCTGCCACCTTAACATGGTGCAGGGGTTTGCGTGTTCCAATGATCCTAGGAGCTCAGTTGTCGGGGGGTTTATGCCCCTGGTAGGGTTACCTAAGGCAAACAGGTTCTAGGTGAGGGACTGGACAAATAGCGGTTCACCATGACCTCCTATGATGATGCACACAAATGGACGACACTCTCCCTCACCCGGACGTGGGTCACTGGGCCCCCCCCCCTCTGGAGCCAGGCCTGGGGCTCGATGGCGAGCGCCATCCAATAGTCAAATATTGGTTTCAGGAGGAGCAGTGTGGTTTTCGTCCTGGTTGTGGAACAGCTCTACACTCTTGGCAGGGTCATAGAGGGTGCATGAGAGTTCGCCCAATCAGTCTACATGTGGTTTGTGGACTTGGAGAAGGCGTTCGACTGTGTCCCTCGGGGAGTCCTGTGGGGAGTGTTCCGGAAATATGAGGTACTGGACCCTTTGATAAGGGCCATTCAGTTCCTATGCGACCAGTGTCAGTCTGGTCCGTGTTGCCGGCAGTAAGTTGGAGCCATTCCCAGGGGGGAATGTCACCGATCCTCTTCATAGCTTTTATGGGCAGGATTTGAAGGGTTCTGATTCGGTGGGCTCAGGATTGGGTCCCTGCTTTTTGCAGATGATGTGGTCCTGTTTGCTTCACTGGGTTGTGATCTTCAGCTCTCACTGGAGCAATTCGCAGCCGGATGTGAAGCAGCCGAGATGAGAATCAGCACCTCCAAATCCAAGACCATGGTCTTGAGCCGGAAAAGGGTGGAGTGCCCTCTCCAGGTTGGGGATGAGATCCTGCCTCAAGTGGAGGAGTTTAAGTATCTCAGGGTCCTATTCACAGGTGAGAGGTAGAATGGAGCAGGAGATCACCAGGCGGATTGGTGTGGCGTCCGCAGTAATGCGGGCTCTGCATCGGTCTGTCATGGTGAAGAAACAGCTGGGTCAAGAGTCAAAGCTCTCGATTTACCGGTCGATCTACGTTCGCACCCTCACCTATGGTCATGAGTTGTGGGTAATGACTGAAAGAATGAGATCGCGGATACAAGCGGCCAAAATGAGTTTTCACCGCTAGTGGCTCTCCCTTAGAGATAGGGTGAAAAGCTTGTTCATCCGGGAGGGGCTCAGAGTAGAGCCACTGCTCCTCCGCATCGAGAGGAGCCAGATGAGGTGGCTCAGGCATCTGGTTAGGATGCCTCTTGGATGCCTCCCTGGTGAGGTGTTCCAGGCATGTCCCACTGGGAGGGGGCCCTGGGGATGACCCAGGACTCGCTGGAGAGACTATGTCTCTCGGCTGGCCTGTGAACACCTTGGGATCCCCTAGAAGAGCTAGAAGAAGTGCCTGGGGAGAGGGAAGTCTGGGCCTCTCTGCTTAAGCTGCTGCCACCACAACCCGACCTCAGATAAGTGGCAGAAGATGGATGGATGGATGGATGGATGAATGGATGGATGGATATATGACTGCAAATAAAAGTTTCCAAGCTATATATTAGGTCTTGGTCTTTCTTTCTTTATCAGGAAGACAAAAGGCCTTGCAGCTTCAGAATCCTACCTTTGACCCTAAAGCCCCTCCCTTATTTGATCAACAAGTCTTTGTTCTGTCTCACGTCACGTGTCTGCTCAGCCTGGACTAAGGTTTCCCCTTCCACTGGATGAACTTGCATCTGAGAACAACACAGAGCCACGTCCCCTACACATCACCGTTAATACTTACACTGATATTATTACCAGCTAAGGTTAGAGTTATTGCAACCAGCCGTCCCTCCATTAGCTTCTATTACATACTCTGTCACTTTCTACATTTTCACATTCTGTATTTCTCTGTTTCCATCCTTTGTAATTCTGATGTTTTTTTCATCTGCTGAACTTGTCTCTCTGTACATGTGACACCTACTGCACGTCTTCCATCCTGGAAGATGATCCCTCCTCTGTGGCTCTTCCTGAGGTTTCTCCCATTTTTTTCCCTGTACAAGGTGTTCGATTTTGGTGGTTCTCAATACTTTGGTGCCAGGATGTCTACCAGGATCTCAACATCCATCAGTATTGAGTGTTAACAAATGTACACTTTAAAAGCCTTTCTAGTCTTTCCACACTTCAAACCTCCTTCCAGACAACCCCCTGCTGCTCACTGGCTGTATTCAGCTATGTGGAATATACATCCTTTGTCCTTTCACTCATCTTCAAACCTTTACAGTTTCCCCCCTAACCACACCTACAGACCTCCTCCTATTGGTTACACAATCCTGACATACTCTGGCAGGTAACACTCAGACTGAGAAACCACTCCCCCAAATGGAAATATAACTACTATTTCAATTTCTTAGAATTCAGAGTTTTGCTTCAAGAGAACAGAGTTTTGCTTCAAGAGAACAGAGTTTTGCTTAGTAAAACTCTCCAGTTGTTATTTTTATTTGAGGACCGTCAACACATTGTGTATTGATGTTGTTTGTTCATTTCCCTGAATAAACGGATCTTTCGCCAACCGGCTTCCTTCGAGTCTTTTGCCTGAATCCATTCAGTTTTCTGCAAGAAATCTTTTGGAGGGAAACAATGAAGAAAACAAGAAGTTTTCTTCATCCAACAAACAGCCAAAGTTTTTCAAAGGCTTTTTCTGTGGAGTTTTTCTTCACTCAATGTGAGGGTCTAAGGATAGAGGATGTCACTCGCTGTACAGACTGTAAAGCCCTTCAAGGCACTTGTGATGTTGATGTTGGGCTATATAAATTAAATTGACTTGACTTGACTTGACTCCAGCCTCTGTAATAAAATGTTATGGTCAACAGTGTTGAAATGCAGCACTCAGGTCTAATATTACCAGTATAGACACAAGGGCATTGTCTGAGGCCAATAGAAGATTGTTTGTGACTTTCAATAGTGCCTTTTCTGTGCTGTGTTGTTTTCTAAAATCAGCCCCTCCCACTCATCTACCACTAATCAGTTCCCCTGTATTTATACCAGTCCACTTTCTTCCCACCCCTGCCAGATTATCTCGTGTTAACCTGCCAAGCTTTCCTGCATCTTTGTTCTTCTACCTGCCTAATCTGACCTGTTTTGTTGTTTATTGACCTCTGGATTCCTTGCTCCTGATTATGGTTTTGTTTGCCCATATATATTGGTGTGTCATCATTATTTGCCCAAAGGATGAGTCGGGCATCATAAGCCTGTTTGGGGCCTGTTGGAAAACTCAAAGCCTGACTAAAAAGGAAAGGCACCAAGCAAAGGGTGTCCTCCACAGACTCCATGTCCCATCAGGCCTTACAAGATTCAACTGTTCATTCACCACACGTGGAGGAGTCTGGTGTATTTAGTGTCAAACAGAGTCTGTGCTCCAGTCATGCAGGTAGAATTTAACTAATTTTTTTAATTAATTGATTTTAATGATTCAGTACACCGAAAACAACTGTCTTACTCGTCAGTAATTTATATGTCATGTATAAAACAACATCATGGCAGTTTCATGCAGCTATGCTACAACAACCCCGCCCACGTCGAGGAGAAACTACAGTAATGGACAACGACTTGCCTGATACCAAAGTAAAGTCAAGCCGTGCCGTGCTAAGGTGTGCTGGAACCTGTGTAGTGGAAAAGCGCCGTTAGATTAGAGTAGGTTAGATTAGATTAAATTAGAAAAAATTCACATTGTTACAGCAGCAAAGGGTTCTGGGATAGATAACAATACAAGGACTACAAAAGGATATATAATAAGCAATAAAACAACAGACAAATATAACGTGATACTTATTAAACACAGGAATAGAAAAATCATAACTATAAGAAAAATAGAACCAACATATAGAAAGTGTGTGGTACAGTTTTGAAAATATAAAGAATTATATACTATACAGAGAGAACAAAAACAGAAGTGCAGTGGTATAGAATTATTGCAGATATATACATAGTTTTTGCAATGTAGCTTTTTGTAAAGGCAGAACTGACTTAAGCGTTCAGGAAAGTCAAGATGTCAGCACCAGGAAATGATCAAATTTGTTATATAATCAGTAATCTGAGTTGAGTCAGCTAAAGATACTCCATTAGAACTGTATAACAAAGTTTGGGAAAATTTGGGAAAACTGCCAAAGATTTGGAAGGAAGCCATTGTAATACCAATACGCAAACCATTAAAGGATACAATTCCAGGGAGTTACAGACCCATCGCATTAACATCCAACATATGCAAACTTATGGAGAAAATGATAAACAAAAGGCTAACGTAGTTTATTGAAAGTAGAGGATATTTATCACACCATGGACCCAGCATTATGTTTGCAGCATGAAGTAAGGAAAGCTCGGGTTAATAAGGAAAATGTAGTGGCTGTATTCTTTGATAGTGGAAAGGCATATGATATGATATGGAGAGAGGGATTACTAATAAAACTTAAGAAAATGGGTGTCAGTAAGAGGTGCTATCACTAGGTGAAGGATTTTCTGATGGAGCAAGTAATACAGATAAGGGTGGGAAATAACTTTTAATGGAAATGTGTTATTGAAAATGGAACACCTCAAGAAAGTATAAGTCCATTAATATTTTCTGTGATGATAAATGATGTGTTTATGGAACTAGAGAATGGTTTGGGTCTCTCACTTTTGCGGATGATGAGGCAATGTGGAAATTTTTAGATTTTATTGTTAAAAAACTGCAAGATGCTATTTACAGAGTGGAAGAATGGGCACAGGTGGAGTTTTACATTCTCAGTTGATAAAACAAAAGCAATAATTTTACGAGAAAACAAATTACTAAAGTAAAACTAAAATTATATAACCAGGAAAATGAAAGATTAAAGCAATTTAAGGTTTTGTGAGTATGGTTTGATGAAAAACTAACTTGGGCAATACATATTCAGAAAACTTTAGAAAATGCAAGAGAGTGCTGAATGTGATGAGGGTTAGGGTTAGGGTTAGTTGGAAGAGTGGGGAGCAGACAGACAAGCTTTGAAAGCCATATATACAGGACTGATAAGGTCTACAATTGATTATGGCTGTGTAGTATATGGATCTGCTGCAGACACAAGTCTCAAAAAACTGGCTAACATTCAGAATCCAGCTCTACGTCTGATTAGAGGTGCAGTTAAAACCAACAGGGACACCATCAAGATCAGCCCACACAAACCACATCAAACCATGTTGGGAGGTGGTGAAGAAATAAGAGCTTTGGATGGACAGTACGACACAGAGCAGCAGAACTACAACTAGATCATTTAAACCTTAGTCCAACAGTGCCGTTGTCAGCAGTCCCACCCTGGATTCCTCCCAGTGCATCAGTAGATTTCACATTACTGGAGAGAAAAACAAAAATAAGAGCTTTGTTTGTGATTCAGCTCTTGTTCAGGATTATACTGACAATTACTACAGTTACATCAAAATGTATACAGATGCAGCCAAGAATTCATCAGGTAACGAAGGAGTAGTAGTCATTGACCCAGATTTCAGAGTCCAGATAGGTAAAAGAATAAATGATGGTTTAACAGTTTGCACGGGAGATGTACTAGCACTATTATTAGCAGTACAATGGATTGAGGATATAAGACCATTAGGAGCTGTTATCAAATATTTTAATAGATATTCAACAAGCACTTTACAGAATTCAAATGATGAGGTTAACAGTTATTTTTCATGGGTATACCAGCTCATATAGGGGTTAGCCTATGAGTTAACCCTAACCCTAAGGAAATGAAAGGGCTGATAAGAGAGCTAAAGAATCTTCAAAGCAAAACAACATTGATTTAACAGTGACTAAGAGAAGAAGAGAGAAAAGGACGTTGGCTTTATAGAATTCAAAGGAAAGTGGGAGAAGTGAGATGGACTGGAAGAAAGAGAAAATATGAAAGTGTAATATCAAGACTTAGACTGGGACACACGGGGCTTAATAGTACACTTTACATAATGGGTAAACATGAATCAGGTGAATTTTGTAATCAGGGAGAAACAGTAGAACATGTTATGGTCAAGTGTAAGAAATATGAGACAGAAAGGAAAGAAATGATTGAAAGATTTAAGGAAATAAAAGTGCGGTTTGACCCCATAGATGTTTTATGGAAGAGTTATGGAAGAGTATAAAATCATATTTAATTATTTGGCAGGATCTGGACTGATTAAAATAATAAAGGAATAGGAATAGTTCCCCTTTTTTGCTTGCTGTCTTGATCCACATTCCTTACAGTTGGTGGCGGTAATGCACCATAATGTTGTTTGCCAACCGCCAATAGACGCCAGAAGAAGAAGACGTCACAAGTGCGCACGTCCACCTTCTTTCCATCCACGTGAATCGGAGCAGCAAACACACGTTTGAAGAGATGTCCAAAGCAAGTATGTGTTATATAGTTGTACTCGCTGGAAACGAACGATTTGTTCTAATTTAACAGACTCTGTCGTTTCTTGTCGATTCACAGAACAGAAACGAGCCAAACGTCTCGGTTACCTCGAGAAGTTTAAGGTGAGTTAGTGCTGCTTTGCTATTATTATTATCTGTGGCTAAGTGTAGCAGTTGGCGTCGACAGCTACCGGTTGTTTTATAGATGGGTAACTAACGTCGACACTGACTCCAGGTATACACCTCTACATTTGACGTTCAGCTGCAGGGAGGCGTTGATTTTCTTTGTTTCCGTTTCTCTCACTAACTGGCACCTTTCTTTAATTATCTATAATATTTACTCAGCAGTAATTGCTTTTCTTGGAAGAACTAGTACTGTCAACACAACACAGAAGATAGCCCGTAAAACTGTCACAAAATATTGAGTGAATCTATGAAAGTTGCTTTCTTTGCATGAGTCGTCTCGATGAAGCGTCAGTCACCGATCCGTCTCCAGTCCCGTTCTGGCGCACAGTGCGTTGGGCCTGGCAACATATTGATGGTATATATATATGACACGAAGCTACATGTTATGTCAGATTTTCGATATTGTCATATCTGCTGTTGCATTGATAATCATCATATTTATTATATATATATTGATTAATTAATAAAAAGATATGTAATCGATTAACATATTTTAAAAAGTCACTTAATAACACTTTGTGTCATAGTAGAACTTGACCGTATTTACAGGCAATTTCATTGTTTCTGACACATGTGAATATCCTTAACTTTTAAAAATCCAAATAAATAAATGAGGTGTTATCTGAAGTAAAATGTACTAACTATTTTTAACGTGGAATACAGATTGTGTATTTGAAACTGTTGTTTGTGAACCACAAACATCTCAAAAGAAAGCTTTTCATGAGCCCAGAGAAATAGCCTAAAATATGGAGATATTATTATAATATAATAGCATGATATCTATCAATATCTAAATATACTAAATATACTAACATCAAAGCTGGTGATGCCCTGAGACTTTTTTCCTTTCTTTGTATATGTGATGTTTTTGCTCAGGGCAAAGATGAAGGCAAGAGTCATACTTCAGGGAGGAGCAGGTCGCCAGAGCAGTCTACTGCACAGCATGTCGGCAACCACAGAAAACCAGAAGAAAAAAGGAAGCAAAGGGTAAAAGGATGTCATTTGTGCTTATATCTGATATAAGATTGCTTAAGGTAAATCAGTTTATCAAACCGTCTTTTTAAATTAGCTACAAGACCTCCAGGAAAAGCAGAAGATTTCCAGAGAACAATTGCTGATGAAGTGGAGGAATTTGGAGAGCTTTCAGAATGACATCATACAGCGACAGAGAGAGTTTGAACAGAGGGTAAACATCAACCTATTGAACCTAACCTATTGTTGAAATTAACTTAATCTAGAATCAGAATGTATCATGCAATCTGCTGATGTATACTGTAATAGTGTTTTTCTTTTGCTCTCAGGAGCTGGAGATGCAGAGGTTGGAAAAGCATGTAAACTTTGAAAATGAGAATTCAAGAAAGGCATATTACAGAGAATTTAAAAAGGTATTAAGCCACAAACTATAGATTTTGCTGAATATTAAAACTCAACAAGCACACGTTTGTACGATAAATTGTCTTTTGTTCTTAATTTATAGGTAGTGGAGGCTGCAGATGTAATTTTGGAAGTTTTGGATGCTCGTGACCCTCTAGGCTCCAGGTGTCCTCAGGTGGAACAGGCAGTCATTCAAAGTGGAATGAACAAGAAGATAGTTTTAGTACTTAATAAAATTGGTAAGTTAGCAAAAGATTAGCAGTTTATGTTTCAATATACACTACCAGTCAAAAGTTTGAACACACCTTCTCATTAAATGGTTCTTCTTTATTTTCATGACAATTGATTTTGTACTGTAGATTCTCACTATCCACATTCCATGTGTTTATTCATAGTTTTGATGCCTTCAGTGAGAATCTACTATCTAAACAGTTATGAAAATAAGAAAAAACATTAAATGACAAGGTGTGTCCAAACTTTTGACTGGTAGTGTATTCATTCAGTATGATGTGACAAAACTGTAGTAATACTGGGGTGGTATACCGGTTCAAGACTTTTTTTTTTTAATATGAATTTTTCTCTATGCCATAAGACCAGTATATGGAAAATGTGACATATATTAAAAAATAATGGCATAGAAGTTAGAGTCATTAGTCTGTGTGTTTTCCAATATCCGATAATGCTTTTTAAAGCCAATATGTGCTGATATTGATATTGTGCCTATAATGTGCATCTCTGATGCAACTAAACAGATCTGTGTCTCACACTCAACCACTAACTCAATATGAATGCTTGCACACATGCACACTTTAACTGTGCCTCCCTCTTCCTGGAGTGCTCACTCATGCTCATGCATTAAAAAAAATACCATTGTATACTTTAAAATGATTAAAATGTTTAAAAGTAACGTGAGTATTTGGTCATACTGCCCGGCACTGCAATGTGGTGGTTTTAATTGTCAAGTATAACCCCAGTTCCAAAAAAAAGTTGTGATGCTTTGTAAAATGTAAATAAAAACAGAATGCAATGAATAGCAAATCTCATAAACCCATATTTTACTCCGAATAGAACATAAGAAAGATATAAGATGTTAAAAGTGAGACATTTTATCATTTAATTAAAAATATAAGCATTTTGAATATGATGGCAGCAACACAACTCAAAAGTTGGAACAGGGTGATGTTTCTCATTGTGCAGCATCCCCTCTTCTTTTGTAAACTGTCGGTAAACATCTGGGCAGTGAGGAGACCAGTTTCTAGGGTTTTAGGAAAGAATATTTCATAAAAAATGTTGCCATGCTTGCCTGATGCAGGTTTCTAGCTGCTCAACAGTCACATTTCATGATGAGTCAACTATTTGTTTTGGTGGTAAAAAGCCACTCATGGCTTCTCCTGCAAAGCCATGCTGTTGTGATGGATGCAGTATATGCTTTAGCATTGTCCTTCTGAAAGAGTCGTTGTCTAGATGAGAGTATATGTTGCTCTGAAACCTCTATGTACATTTCAGCATTGATGGTGCCTTTCCAAATGTGTAACCTGCTCATGCTATAGGCACTAATCCAACCCCATACCATCAGGGATGCAGGCCTTTCAACTGCAAACGCAATTCAAACGCTGAATGGTCCCTGGACTCGGCGTCCATGGTTTCCAAAAGAATTTCAAATTTTGATTCATCTAACTACAGAACATTTTGATTTTTGATTTTGATTTTTTCTTTATTTTGAGATACTTTTTGAGAAGTGTTGCTGCCATTCAATTCATAGCAGTGTTTTTTTGGAATTGAGGTTGTATTTGTTTTTGACTGTACGCATTTTATTGTTCGTAGATCTGGTGTCAAAGGAAATAGTGGAAAAGTGGATAAAGTATCTTCGTAATGAGTTTCCTACTGTGGCTTTCAAAGCGTCTACTCAGCAACAGAACAAAAACTTGGTATGCAGTTAAGTATTTTTTTTTCTTATCTGAAACCTCAGATTTAACCTCATTCCAACCTCATTCCAAATTTTTAAAAGGGAAGCTCATGTTTTTTGAAGTGTAGTTGAATGAGGCACTAATATAATTTTGTTGTGTATACTCCTGGCTTGCCCCTGTGCTGTGAACTAGCCTTTTGGTCCCTGAAAAAGTGGGAGGCACAAACTGTTGTAATTCCTACACCGTTCACCTGATTTGGATGTAAATACCCTCAAATTAAAGCTGAAAGTCTGTAGTTGATTCATTTTATTTCAAATCCATTGTGGTGGTGTATAGAGCCAAAAAGATTAGAATTGTGTCAATGTCTCAAGATTTATGGACCTGACCGTATGTTAAACAACTTAAAAGATAGCCTTATTTGTAATGGAACGGCAAATTTTAGGTGAGCTTAAATATAGGAACAGATAAACTTGAATTAGGTTTAAGTAAACTATGCTTAATATTTAGTGGCAAACCTTTTTCTGTGCATTGTGTTGGTTCTTTAGATGTTTTATCAAATTAGCTACTTTTTCCTCCTCCTCTTGACAGACCAGTAGAGCACAGGTTGCAGTCAGTTCTACTTTTGTTGTCATTGCTTATCTTAAAGTATTTCTAATTAACTGTTGACAGTGCGACACATTAGTGTCACACAGTTTATTGCCACTCAGCTACATGAGGGCGGCATCTGACCCAATACTAGTATATGTCAGTGCTTCCCTTCTCTTATACCATGCAAATAAACTGCTGTGTTCCCCTCAGTAGTGCTCACTGTGGCACATTGTTAAATTTCACATAATCATTTACAGTACATATATCAATAGGCTCTGTGTTATTTCTGGTTCCTGTAATTTGGGGTGGCTCATTTTATTTCAGTCTGGTTTGTGTGAATGTCCTCTTTTTCCATGCCCCTATACCTCCTCTCTAAAAAAAAGTTAACATTGAAAAGCTAACTTTATTTGGTTATGTCGGTACTTTATAACCACGCTTCAAAAAAAGTCTGAACTTATTTTAATTTTACATTTATTAACACTATTTTTCCTTGGACAGAAACGCAGTAATGTTCCAGTGACACAAGCCACCACAGAGCTTCTCAGTAGCAGTGCTTGTATTGGTGCTGACTGCTTAATGAAATTACTTGGAAACTACTGCCGCAACTTGGACATAAAGACGGCCATCACTGTTGGGGTTGTAGGTAAGCTATGCATTAAGTACTACAATATTGGGCCTTATATGAATGTTGCCTATCCAAAAAGGTTTACATTCACTTGTGTCCATACACACAATGTGATGTAGAATTTATCAGAGAGGAAACTGACCCTTTTTGCCTCTTTACACTTCCTGAGTGTTTACGTCATTGACCTGCAACACAGTAGCACAGCAAAATCACTCACCATTGGAGGAAAGTCGTCCTCTAGAGCAAAGTCTCACTCACAAATTTGCTGTGAGAACTCCAGTTTTGGAGTGTCCCTTGTAGGGGATTATTAAAGGAAAAATTTGTTGTTCATGCCGTCCAGATGCGCAACACTTAAAGTTAAGAATTAGGACTGGGCTATATATCATGTCTATTGTGACATGAGACCACATATCCTTTTATATTTTAGATATCATGATAAGGTATCTATTAGGGCTGCGCAATACATCATAAAACTATCATCGTCGCGATATCAACATGGGCGATGTAAATAACGCAAACGACGGCTTGAACTGTGATAAATGTTTCAGTTGACAGTGGTGCCCTCCCGCAGCAAACATTTTTCCTCCCCTCAATTCTTTTTTTTTTCTATCTAGTTTTTGTTTAGTTTTATATTTATATTCACTCTCCACTCATTGTTTACAGTATATCTATACATACTAAATCAAATGTTTTTACTTTTATGGTTCAGTTTATCATGAGTCATATCACCATTCGCAATATTCAGTAACGTTTTCCGCATATCGCATGATTTCCTAATATCGTGTAGCCCTAGTATCTATGACTTTTCCTGGTTTAAATGCTGTTGCTTTGATAATCATTTATATTGAACACATTTGTGAAATCAGGGATCCAGACTGGAACTAAAATTTGACAAGTAAGATTTACATCTACTAGCGCATGTGTGACCAGTAAATTTGACTTTTTTTTTTTTTTTTTCACGGAGCCAGTGGGAGGTGGTCACAGCTCTGTTGGTGTACAGTATGACCACTGCCGGCAGTGGTCATACTGTAGCATACAGAGTGTGTTTAACAGACACACATGCTTAATCATTTTTTATGCATGAGAATGAATGAGTCTACGTGTGTGTGTGTGTGTTTGCATGAGTGGTTGAGAGAGAGGTACTTGGGCTCTCTTCTGTACTTGGACCCGGAGCAGGAGAACTACTCCGGCTGCTAGTGGCAGGAGAGCGAGTGTTGCCTTCTACACTATCCTGGGAATACAGATATTGTGTTTTTTCTCTGCATTGAGGTGATAGGAATGACTCGTTACACAATGTTAGTAGACATTGTTGCTTACAAACAATGTCTACAAATATGGCTAACATGCTTGATGAAGATATGGCTAAATCGTTTGTTGTCAAAAAAATGCACATTACCACTGTGTATGATTTACAACAGTTGCAGCAGACAGTACTGTTAACCAACTGCAGGGGGATCCTGAGAGCAAAAACTACATTGTGTTGCTTTAATGTGCAAAAAATAAAAATCTAACCGAAAACTGTGACCCAAAACCACAATGCAAACCTTGGGCTTGTTAAAACGTTGCACTCCTGGTGCACTCTCTGTCTGCTGGTGGGACTTGTGTGTGTGTGTGTGTGCGCGCGCGTGTGTGTGTGTGTGTGTGTGTGTGCGCGTGTGTGTGTGGTTTGATGTGGAACAATTGTAAACAGTCACAGAAGTGATATGCCTTCGTGGTAGACCTGTTTTATAAAGGTAACCTTGAATGACTTCTGCTATGATCTGGTGTTATAAACAAAATTAAATAATATTGGGGAGGGGACAGGGCGGCCCCCTTATATAATGGTAGAGGAAACAACTTGTGCTCAGTTTCACTTTGAGTGTGAAGGAAAGATGTGCAGAATGTGCACAGTTCCATACATTTACATGCTTCTTTACATACATAATATTTAAGTTTTGCAAGTATATCATCTTATTGTATAAAAACTGCGGAGTCTTTAGTAAATTAGGCCCCGGGTTGTCGAGTTTACAACTAAGTTGTCCAAGGAGAAGTCACTTTTGCCTTTCCTGTTTTTAGGGTTTCCTAATGTGGGCAAGAGTAGTTTGATCAACAGTCTGAAACGGGTACGAGCGTGTAATGTTGGAGCTACTCCTGGTGTCACTAAGTAAGTATACAATCTGGTCTCCTGGTCACCTTTTTTCCTACCTGTTTGACCAATGTTTCTGATGGATTGCAGGTGCCTTCAAGAGGTGCATTTGGACAAACACATAAAGCTACTCGATTGTCCTGGAATTGTCATGGCAACTTCAGGCACAGATGCAGCAATGATTCTTCGTAACTGTGTGAAAATTGAACAGCTTGTAGATCCTCTTCCACCTGTTGAAGCGATCCTCCGACGCTGCAGCAAAGCACAGGTGTGTCAAGATGTTAGAAAAATCGTGATCTGTATTTATTATGGATGCACAATATTGGATGCAAATTATTGGACTTTTTGCCGTTAACCGATATGCCTACTGATACCGATATAGAAATATATACTAGAATAATAATCGCAACCAAAAAAACATTTACTCTAAAAAAAAAAATAAAAAAAAAAATACTGTTTTACTTAGCTGCAGTCAGTAAGAGATTTTACAGAGTGAAAACTCTGTGCAAAAATAAAGTGCATCATTGACAATATAAAAATGAATGCTTCTAAAGCCTTGTGTTCTATGAGAACAAAACAAATCATTTTAACCCAAATAAACAAGGTCTCCAGCAAGCCTGATTAGGTCTATTTCTTACAAAAGAACCTTTACAAACATTTTTCTTTGCTCCTGGATTGTTACACAAATAGTTTTTTCTCTTAAATTGTAGTTTAGTCCCTTCACAATGATCTATCCATCTGCTGTTTTTTTCTATATGGGTTGGTGGATTGATAAAAAAGCAGCATCTCTGCCTTCTCACATCCAGTATAGTTTCTTTTCTTATCAATTACATGTGCAGCAGCAGAAAACAAATGCTCACTGTCGATGTGTAAGGGGCTGACAGGTATACAGACCCTTTCCAAAAAATTAGAATATCATGGAAAAGTTTATTTATTTCTATAATTCCATTCAAAAAGTTAAACTTTCATAGATTATAGATTCAGGGCCCACAATTTAAACTATTTCAAGTATGTATTTGTTTATTTTTACATAATTTGGGCTTCCAGCTGGTAAAACCCACGAAAACAGGAATTCAGGAAGAAAACAGGAATTCAAAAAAGTTTATCCAACTTGAAAAAGTTGGATAAACAACCTTCAGCACCGGTTTCTGGAATCTGCTCCCCCTTTCAGACAGGCAAATGGCTTATGGCTTAAAGGAGAAAAGGGTTGCAGGGAAAACACTTCAGAGCCAGGAATAGACTCGGGACAAGAAGTGTGCAAGACAAACAGGGCCCGAAATAGGTTCTGGACAGGGAGAGATTGCAGAGCCAATGATTCAGAGCCAGGAGTGGGCTCTGCACAAAAAAAGATTGCCTTGGTGGGGTGGCTGGTTCCTTGACAGAAGCCACTTTGCTGTTTGTGACTGAAGAATTGTGGGCTGGGTCAAAAGAACTTAAGTTTGGTTATCACAAACTTGGTTTGGTTTGGTCCATCCATACATGTTGCGTGGTTGAGGATTTGTCCTGGGTGTAGCCCATGATGCTGAGACTACAAGATTGTGTTTGCAGGGGTTTGCTTAAAGTGAGCATGGCTCTAGCCACTTCAGCAAACATGCTTGAATGTGTCAGGCTGATTTTTGGAACCTGAATCTGGCAGTGCTAAGATGTCTACACGCCTCCCTACCATGATAGCATACAGAGTGTGTTTAAACACTGGAAATGACATGTGCCTATGGGGAGCTTGGGGAAGGTAGACATGTGTCTTACAGGGTGCCACAGTTGCTGTACTGGGCTAGGTGCAGGGAAAATAAGTAGCAGTCGGTCCTTTGGTGGCTGGACTATGTACCAGGAAGATCAACCTGTGACTCACTGGCAGGGCACAGGGAAAGTCAACCTGGCCTGAATAAATCAGTCAGCTCTTTGGTGGCTGGACTGTACACGAAAAAGATCAACCCGTGGCTCACTGCTGATAACTAAGTACTGCTGTCTAAATGGTTCAGTTCGCCATTAGTACACGAAACACCAATTGGCTAACACACCCTACCACCGCTAACACATGCTAATACACAGCTGTAGTAAAACACCATTAGGAAGCTACCAATGAAGCGGTGAGTTTAGCCACTCAACCAACCCAAAAATTTAGGAGGCAAAACTCAAATTAGCTTTACCAACCAGCTATCTGGCATTTTGTTCACAAACACTTGTGACAAAGTTGTTATACTTGAGAATCTCACACAGGGTGCTATTTTAAGTCTTAATAATAACTAAATTATTATTAATTGTTTATTAATTTAATATTTTTGAAAAATAAATGAAATATGATGACAGTATAAATTGAATAACTTTAATCAATGAAGATCAAAGAACTATGAAAAACGAGTAATTTGAATTAATACATTTTACTAATTACAATAAATAAAATAATAAACACGCAGGCTATGTACAACATAAAGTGTTAATAGGTAGGTGTGTGTTTGTGTGTGTGAAAGGGGGCGTGGTTAAGTGTGGGAAAACAGGAAGTAGGCAAAGAAGAAAGGCTTTGGTGGCCGAGGCCGAGAGAGCGATGTCTACCTTCCTCCAAGGGAGGAAGGCACGGAAGAGGAATAAGGTCGGGATTCGGATATAAAGAAGTGGCATCAAAGGGGAGCAGCCATTGAGATTGTAGGATTCCGCCTTGTCCTTACTTTGTCCCCTTTGAGCTTCCGTTTACACAGGTATCTGTAGGAACAGCTGATCAGCTGACCTCAGAGACCAGGCAGGAGTGTACAGATGAAGCAGCTCTGCGAGGGCGCAAGACCATTTAAGGATTTAAAAGCAAATAGAAGTATTTTAAAATGAACTCTAAAGTGCACAGACAAGTGAGGCTAAAATTGGTGTTATGTCTTCCCTCTTATGTGTTCCAGTTAAGATGTGCTGCATTTTAAACAAGCTGAAGATGTGAGAGGGACGACTCGCTGATTCCAAAATAAAGTGCATTGCAGTAATCCAGGCGAGATGTAATAATGGATGGATTACTTGCTCAAAGTGCTGTTTTGAAAGAATATGTTTAACCTTCGATAATTTTCTCAAGTGAAAAAAGCTGGACTTCACTACAGCACCAGTTTGACCGTCCAACTTAAAATAGCTGTCTATCATAAAACCCAGATTTGTGATTGTAGGCCTAACATGCATTTCCAAAGGCCCAGGTCAACAGGAGTGAACTCACGGGATCCATTTGGTCCAAACACCATCACTTCTGTCTTCCTTTCATTGAAATTTAAAAAGTTCAGACCCATCCAAGCTTTAATCTCCTCAAGACATGCAAGAAGTGAATTGATCAAGTAGGTGTCCTTGCGCTTTAGGGGAACATACATCTGACTGTCATCAGCATAACAGTGGAATGAGATACCATGTTTCCTAAGGATGGACCCCAAAGGAAGTAAATACAGTGAAAAGAGCAGGGCCCCTAAAATTGACCCCACGTGGGATCCCGCATGACAGGGGAGCAGAGGAGGACTCAGAACCAGAAAGCCATACACACATAGTTCTATCTGCCAGCTAAGACCCGGCAGATAGATTCTCTAAAATTTTGAAAATGAAAGTCAACATGGAAATGGGCCTAAAATTTGCCAACACAGACTGATCAAGACCTGCTTTCTTAATCAGGGGTTGCACTACTGCATGTTTAAAATTTGCATGCACCACGCCAGAAGACAGACTGCTGTTAATAATGGCACAAACTGACTGACTTATGATAGGGAAAACATCTTTAAATAATTAAGGAGGGACTGCATCATGAGGGGAACCAGAAAGTTTGATATGGCCAACCTCATCCTTTAACATCGACAGACTGACAGGCTCAAACTGATCAAAGACAGGAGAACAAGGAACATAGAGGGCAGGGTCAAAAACAGGTGGTAATATGAGCACCCCAGTGGTAGAAACCTTTTCAATTAAAAAGTGCAGAAAGTTATTGCACAATTCAGAGGATTCTAAGCAGACATTAAGAACAGAGTCACTTGTTTTAAATAATACACATGGGTTTTGGCTGTTGGACAGGTATTACTTTTTAGCCTCTTTGATAGTGTTGTGGTAGTGGTGCCAGCAGCCCTTCAGAATTTGAAATGACACCTGCAGTTTGTCCTTTTTCCACTTGCGTTCAGCTTTCCAGCACTCCCGTCTGACAGCATGAGCTCTGTCATTAAACCAGGGCTCAGGTTTAGCTTTAGGCTGCTTGGTTTTTAATGGAGCATCAGAATCCAAAATGGTTTGGCTGGAGGAGTGGTACCAGGCACTGAGCTCCTCAGTATCAGTCATAATTGAGGACAGAGGGACACAAAACTGGTTAAAAGTAGCAGAAAACTGTGCAGCAGTCTAAGGGTTAAGAATCCGACACAGGAGTGCGAGTTTTAAAGACATTCACTGGAAAATCAAATGTCTAATGTTCTTTGGTGTGTCCCCGTGTCCTTCCCGTATCTAAACATCACTAAAGTGTCACAATAAACACTTCAGCCACTTATGAGAAAGAAGGGCTTCTCTGGTTACCTGAGCTCGAGCAAGTGGTTTTGAAAAGTCGAGTTTAGTTACGTAACTAGCACATTTGCCGTGCAACGAACCCTCCCCCAACAGCTACACCTGGTTATGGGTGTGAACATTCAACCTGAAGAAGAAGAAGAAGCACCGCAGAGCAGTCAGTCAGCTGGTAGCTGGCCAATCACAAACGAGTGGAAATGCACTTGGTATCTGGCCAATCACAAGAGACTCAGTGTTCTGGGGGACGGGCATTAGCTCAGAAACAGAGTGCCTGTTCAGAGGCTGGCAGAGAGCAGCAATAAACTGGCTTCATCTGAAGAGACTAGGAGGTTTTTGACCATAAATATAATTTAATTATCTAAGTAGACATCAGTAATCTCGATTTTTGGTTCAAAAAGACCATTCTATGTGACCTTTAAATGCAGTACAGGATAAACCAACCTGAAATAATACAGCCTTGTGGTCAGAAAGCACATTGTCAGAGATGTCCAGGTGAGAGAACAAGATCCAAAGTGTGTCCATGGTTGTGTGTGTGGGACAAGACACAGACTGAACCAGACTAAAAGAGTCAATAAGTCCTAAAAAGTCTTTCACCAGTGGCGAATCAGGATAGCACACATTGATATTAAAATCACCATTAATAAGAACCCGATCATAGTTACGCATGATTCCAGCCAAAAACTCAGAAGTCATTAAGAGCCTCTAACCTGGTGCTCTTTGAAGTTTTCACTCCATGGTCTGTTGTAGTGGTCTTGTTTGACAGTCGCTTTAGAGCTTGGACAGCGGGGATCACATCTACAATCATGGCTTTGGTCAGTTGTTCACACGGATCAAGAATAGATAACATGTTCTCAATTCTGATTGGCTGTACTGATCGGCAAAACTTTTTATCGGACTTATCTGTGTGACATAATTTTTTCCCCAATATCAAGGTGATAATTATTGGTACCGACAGTTATTGTGCATCCCTTGTATTTATTTGTTTTTTTGCAGCTGCAGTGCTACAGTATTTCTGTTGTATTACAGGTCATGGAACACTATGGAGTTCCAGACTTTCACACAGCTCTGGAGTTCTTGGCATTGCTCGCCCGACGCCAAGGCAAACTAAGAAAGGGAGGAGTACCTGATACTGATAAAGCAGCAAAGAGTGTGTTAATGGACTGGACAGGGTGGGTTAAATGAAGGATTTCCAAACTTTAAGATTGACATGCAATGTGTTTTTGTTACTGTCTTACTTTCATCATATAATGTTGTTTAGGGGAAGAATCAGTTATTTCACACACCCTCCAGAGACGCACACTCTGCCCACACACGTCAGCGCTGAGATTGTTAAAGAGATGGGTAAAGCTTTTGACTGGGATGAGCTGGAAAGAGGAAATCAGGAAGTTCTTGCAGGTAAGTTAAAGGGTCTGTTTGTTTGTTCAGCTTTCAATGATGCCAGTTTGGTCAAAGTGCATTCACTCTATTTGGAATAATCCAAAGTCATTTACATTATCAGTTTAGTTTTAAAAGGGCATAATCTCTGAGTGTGGGCTAAAAAGTTTATAGGCTGACTAAATGCTAATTGGTGTGTATTGTATTAAATTCAACATTTCTTGATTCTAATTGCATTTTCCTTCCAGGTAAACCCACTTATCATTGCTAATTGAAGATTTTGAAAATTAGTAGCAGACTTTTTGTGAACATGGACAAAATCTGGCACCATTAAGTTACCAATCATATGCAGAAGAAAGGGATAAGCTCCCAAGGACATTCGTACAGAAATTGTTGGCAGGTGAATTCAAAAGGGGTAGGGAAAATATTGAAGATATTATTACCTTGAAGATAGGTAATAATTCTTGAGTTTAAGACTCTTAAACCCTGTTACTGTTGTCCATCTTGTGGGGTAGAGGTTTAAGGCTACATTTGAGTGAAATTGCTCTCATTTAATTATTAATTGGGCACCACTTTCATTTAAGGAATCAGCAATACCTCTATACTGTATTCAACATAATTATTTGTTTGTTTAACGGTTCATCAATTAAATATGAATCCATCTCATTTTTGGAGTTATAAGCTCATAACATTGATCTTTGCTTTTATTATTATCACTAACAGTAGTATTATTGTCATTATTATGCTCTGATTAAAAGTTCATCAGTATAGTTTCTTATCAATAATGTTTGCTGCTGCTTGTATAAATGACACTGTAGTTCTATAAACATGACAGAACTGACTCTAAACTTGATACAACTGTTGTATATTTGCTCCTGGTCTCTCTCTTCTGTCTCTCCCTCACCTCCCTCTTTTTCTTTCTCTCCCCCCTTTCTGTCCCCCACCTGTCCTCTGTCCCCCATTTTCCTCTCACCCCAACCGGTCGAGGCAGATGACCGCACATCTTTGAGCCTGGTTCTGTCACAGATTTCTTCCTGTTAAAAGGGAGTTTTTTCTCTCCACTGCCCCCTAGTGTTTGCTCATTGTGTGAACTGTTGGGTTTCTTTTCTCTCTCTAATATTGTAAAGGTTTTGGCCTTATTATGTACAGTGCCTTGAGATAATGTATGTTGTGATTTGGCGCTATACAAATAAAATTGATTTGGATTGAATCTTAGTTCTGCTCAAAACAAATAAGCACATATGACTTTATAGCCAATGTTTAATTATGAGTAAAAGTTTAACATAGAAGTAAAATTACACACACACACACACAGTGTACACTAATGTAATTCATTAAATATGATTAAAAAGTACTTGTTTAATGTTCTGCCCCTTAAAGGTCCGTAGTCTGAATGGAGTTGACAAAATTGAGCTACATTTGAAAGGACTGGCTTAATTCAGAATGACCACTTACAGACTTCAAAATTCTGTCAATTATGTTTAAAAATTATGAATGTTTCCCTGTCTCTGTGTGCATTGATATGCAGTTACCTCAGAAGAGACAGAGACCATTGTTTATGCAGGAAGTACAGTTACAGTCATGAAATTAAGACAAATGAGACAAATGAAATTACTCAGTCTCACCAGCTAGCTATGGAGATATCTGAAAAAAACAACAAATGGCAAAGTAGTGCAGAAACACATTAAATAATAAAATCTGAATAACATTTAAAAAAGCCTATTTCCAGTAACAGGTATAGTTACAGGTACGATCGGTCTAAAGTGAAGACGCTTACAGATAAACACACACTGAGGTCAGGTGGGGGACACTGCTACGTATTGAACAAATAGCTCAATTTGAAATTATACCCAGTTTTAGGGCTGATCCTGCCATGTTGGCTGTGCTTTTGATTTTTATTTGTGTGTGTCAGTTACACTCAAAATGTCTGTAATCAGGGAAAACGAACCGTGATCACGCATCAGGGAAAATGCAGCTTATATTAACTGCATGATGCTTTGCAGTGGAAAACAGTTTCCAACTTTATTTTATGCATATTATCAACATGGCATTATGGGATTATCAACATGGCAATGTGGGCTCTTAAAAACACCTTCATCTTAAATCAAATGTATTTGTATAGTGTCAGATCACAACATGCATTATTTCAAGGGAGTTTACATAGAATGTATCATCTTTGGTTTGAAAGAAGCAAGTTAGTTAGAATTTTATTTATTTATTTTTTTGCTTTGTTTCAGAGTCTTCATGTCCTGATGTTCAAATGGGGTTCTGCATGGAAACCACTGGAATGACACAAAGTGATCAGAGTGAACCTCCCTTCTCTGACCTGAAAATGGACGAAGGCAACATGGAGAAGCAAGAGTTATTAAAAGATGAAAGTGAATCTATGGAGAATGATCAGGATCCAGAGGTAAGAGAAAAGCTACTGTTACAGCTTCAGGTTTATTTAATATATTTAAGCTAATGTTTGTTATTCCCTTAATGATTATTTATGATATTCTTTTTGTCAAAATAGTTTGGACCAATGACAGTCGAGATAACATCTCAGAAATTGAGGACTGATGCTGCAAATGTTGTAGTACCCAGAGCTCCAAAACTGAAGGATATCTTGGATGTAGATCCTCTATATCAGGGCCAGAGTCTCCTGGCTGCCAGCAAGAAGAGGAAAAAGCAACAGAAAAGATCTGGTTTGTAATTTCTTTAAATCCATAATATTATCCTTTACTATCATTTAGTTGACTCAGTTTTAATTGACAGAAAATTAAAACATTTGTTTCTCTATAGACTGAGGGAAGGAGGGAAAAACTAGGTAATAATTCCACAAATTACAAACATGATGTTAATATAAATTGAAAAAAATATATATATTTTTCACAGTGCCATGTGATATATTTACATGCTCCCTGCACCCAATAAGCACAAATAAAAGAAAAAGAATGAACAGGAATGTAGACCATTCCTGTCACTCTCTGCTCTGAGCCATGTAGAAATACAGCTCCTACAGTGACACACGCGTTCTCATAGGAGCAATTGAGCACTACCATGGAAGCTGGCGGGGTGGTTTCCACGTGTATGAGATGTCCGGTGTTTTGACAAAAGATAAATGAATCGGACATGAAATAGTGGGTACCTCAGTTCATGCCATAGATTATGCAGGGGCGAAAGAAAAGAAGAAAAAAACTCAGAAACAGGGACAGCTGCAGGCCATCCTGTCTTCACGGGGGGTGGATCTTGAATGCTGTGTACCGCACCGCAGGGAAACCGCGTTACAAACACACCAGCATTACCAGCACATAGGGCCACACCAAACCCAGCTCCTGGGGTCATACAAGCTCATACAAGCGCGAGTGAGATGTTGAAGGGGCTTCACCTTCTCACGTCGTCTCGCCATGTTATCCTGCTTAACATGGCTCGCCGCCTTGGTTCGGTATCCGGCACATCGTTTTCCATGTTGGAGATTAACGCATTTTTTCAGCATTCTTAAATCTTTCTAGCCGTTCTATAGTTTGGCATTGTTTGGTCTGAGTCCTGTGTTGGACATCACGCTCATGACTCTTCCAGTGACGACACTCACTACCAGTGGCCGCATTGGTCACATTTAGTATCTGCTCAGCTCGCTTGGAACCTGGCCAGAGCAGGTACTAAAAAAAAAAGTACCAGGTACCATCACTAGTGGCAAAAAAACGAGGAGGTTCGAGCCATGCCGCCCCAAGCCGTGCTGTAACTATGTAGTGGAAAAGTGATATTAGAAATATTGATTTAAAAGTTGTTTTATTGATTACAAAAATGCTGTATTGCTTCCTCGTAGTGAAATAGTCCTTTAGCTTACTTAGGATTTGAGGATTTGAACTTTGACATGCTAACGTTGTTGGCACACGACAACACACACAGCCTCTATAGCTGTAATCTATGTCCTCAAATTGAACAGTTTTTTATTTATTCACACTGGGGGCTTGTCAGTGATATATCACTGTCCTAAACCAGGAAAATGTCAGATGTAAACCTAATGTAGAAGGTAAGTCAATCTAGCAAGCTTTTAGTGTTTATCAGCACACAAACATTCTTAGTGGATATAAATGAAATGGACAGTGGTGGCAGAGCAGCGTATGTTCAGTGTGAAGCTATTGAAGCTGAATTGTCTTTAAATAAAATCCAGCCAAAATCAGCGTTATTGTGTGTTGTAGTGATCCTGAAGAAGACTGGAGAGAAGTTTTTATGCTTTACGCCATCATTTTTCACATGTTTTTTTAGCCACCATTATTAAACATATTATGTGTGAAGGGGACAAACTCTGTATTTGCTTTGTGGGGTCTTTAACGACAGTCTGTTACACAGAAATAACAGATCACTGAATGTCGCTATTGATCAATTATAATCAAGTATTCAACCAAGCTGTGCAATAAGTCATGTTTGCTAATCTGTCAAGTTCAATAAAATACAGGAGTAGTTGTCCTCTCTATTTTTGGCTCTTGTTAATGTTACTATTGTTTATTCTGCATAAATAATCATGACTTATTGACTCATGAAAAAAATAATCATCTGAGTAGTCAACCATAAAACAATCATTGGTTGCAGCCCTGTAATTTTTTCTTTTCCTTTTCTCCGCAGACAAAATTGCCACCAAACTCTCAGACACCTTGACATCTGCCTTGGATTTCTCATTTGCAGATAGCTGAATAAAACACTCATACAATAAAAAAATAATGAATTCATTGTTTTTCACTTCTATTCCTTTATACTGATCCTTAAAAAATTGCAAGTTTTATTATACTTGTCTCTGTTTGCATTTATGAAAGTCTTATTTCCACCACCTTGTGTGGGGAAAAAAAATAGATAAAGTCATAACTGACCTGGTATCAGTGATCTCAGTAATGTCATCATGCTGAGATGTGCATGTGTCACAAATTCTAGAATTTAGCAAATGTACAAAAATAACTTTTTTTCATGGTTATGGCCATAAAGTTCAGTTTGGTCTCATCACTCCTAATCTCTTTGTCCCTTGGTGCAAGTGGGCTGCTGTGTAGCATTGATGTAGTAATTGCTATATACCATGCAGCCCATTTTTCTGCAAGTGCCTCCATATTGTGCATCTAGTCCTGTATGTCAGCTGAAGTTATTTGTGGGTTTTTCTTTGCATCCCAAGCAATTTTCCTGTCAGTTGTGGCTGAAATTTTTGTTGATCAACTGTGGCTTGGTTTCAACAGGGCCCCTAAATTTCCACTTCATTACAGTTTGAACACTGCTGATTCGTATTCTCGTTTCCTTGGATATCTTTTTATATCATTTTCCTGTTTTATAAAGTCCGACTACCTTCTGCCACATATCTTTGCTTTCCCCATGGCTCGGGACCCATTAGTGTCAGTGCAGCACTGGACGAAACATACAGGGGTCTGTCAGGACCCCAGAAACTCACCAACATTTTATACACACACACTTATTACAAGCAAACAAATGACAGGTGAGGCTGGTTACCTTTAGTGGCCATATAAACCTGAGTGTTAACTGTTAACAGGCCAAAACCTCCACGGTATGTAGACTTCTGATCAGGGTCATTTAAGTAGTTTCTGTTGACATTTTTTTTGTTAATAGCCTGCTAACCATGAGTGAAAGAAAAGTTTTTGTGTTATCATTCATTTTTCCTGAAAAATGGCCAAAAATATAGATAAGTAAATATATCACACATTATGCCAGGGTATGTACACTTCTGAGAACAACTTTATTATTCAGATGTTTAAGGTCCATGGGACTGTAGCCAAAGAGCCCTGACTAACTTCCAAAGAGATGGTGAACTCCAAGATGAAGGTACATCAGTGTCAGTATACATCATCCATCGCTGTTTAAACAAAAGTGGGTTTACTGTACATGTCATCTCAGCTCTATGTTCAGACACAAAAATAAAGCGTAAGAAAGCAAAGAGGAGAACGCAGCACCTACTGTGAAAGACCGAGGAGGCTTGGTTATGTTGTGGGGTTGCTTTGCTGCTTCTGGCACAGCGTGACTTGAATCTTTGCAGGTTACAATGAAATCTAGACTATCAAGGTATTCTGTGCCAAGTGTCAGAAAGCTCTATCACAGGTCATGGGGTCCTGCACACAGGATAATGACCTAAAACACACAGCAAAAAACGCCCAAGAACAGCTCAGAACAAAACACTGGAATATTCTGAAGTGCATGGCCTCCTATAAGCTCTTATCTAAATCCTATTGAACATCTGTGTAAGGAGCTGAAGCTCATGAAGAGTGGGCCAGAATAGCTGTTGACAGGTGCAGAAGTCTCAGCGAGGCACATAAGTGAATGCAGCCAGAGCAAAAGGCATCAAGGTAGAGAAGATACAGCCGACTGTTACCAGTTGAGCTGTCAAAGCAATTTGGCAAAGACTGGTCAGATGATCCAGGCTTTTAAGCAGGCAGAAGTGGATGCTGTCGGGATGCTGTAGTATCGTAAGACTTGCATGAGACCTGTGCAAATCAAACATGACATGGCGCTCTTACACCAAACATCCTGCCAAATAAATATCACATTAAATGGAAAAAAAGAGAAGTGTTTATGAATCATACTCCCTTTTTCCACTGGAAGATGGAAAAAGGAACACAGGAGGAGCTAGAGGATTACATTGAAGATTGTTTTCACCGATTAGTAATGGGGAAAACATCCAAAACACCGGTTATTCCCTCCTCCAAAAAAAGCCAACCGGAGGACTCACCCAGAGCTGCTTCACTGCCAGACGGTGGATTTATGGAGGTTGTTACCTTCATAAATATAAAATTATCCAGCTTTGATGCTCGACTGGCTCTGCAAAACACTAAAATGCAGATCTGTCTCCTCTCAATAAGGCACGACTTACTCGCAATCAAATCCTCATTGGTAGGTTGTTTACAGTATGTATCCTGTACTTAATGACCACATCAAGATTAGGACCCTACCTACACTGAGATGAATTATGCCCTCTCTCACTTGTACACACACATACAGTACATTAATATACAGACAGACGTAGATGTATATGCACACACACACATCTGCTCATAAAGAATACGCAGAGCTTACACGAGATAGCTAGATAAAGTTAATATGAAAACTAAAAAGACTCCAAGTTTTTAATCGCCTAAATATTCTACAAGCAGACATTGTCTTACTACAAGAGACTCACTTATCAAATCAGATTGCCAGTTCAATTCACCCCAATTCCCTCACATATATCATAAACCTGGGAAAGGGAAACCTGAACCATCTCTTAGTTATGCTGCTATAGACCTAGACTGCTGGGGGATTTCCTGTGGTGCACTCACACTCAC